>VFFE01009051.1:1247317-1262056 GCA_008921705.1 Burhinus oedicnemus
AAAAAAAAAAAAAAAAAAAAAAAAAAAAAAAAAAGAGTTCTTTAAGCTCTGAAAATGAACAGGGCAAATATTATCAAGCCAACCCATACCTAGAATGCTAGGTATGAAACCTATAGCCAGCTCTACTTCACTTTTGCAGTAAAGACCACAAATATTTGGAATACATACATTTCATTTGACTCATTTTTCTTTAAAAGGGTGTTTTGGGAAATGTACGTAGGGCAACAGAAGGTGTAATGCTCAGAGGTTACAACTTAGTATTCTGCATTGTTGTCACCTGCATGAACTAAAATCAAATCTCAGAAGTACTGCTTACTCACTGGGTGATAGATATTGAAGAATCCCTTGCAGGTAGGAAGCCTGTAGTTTTCATCAATCTTCTCCACACCTCTCACAGTAAGGAACACACCAATAGGAGAACCGAGAGCAAAGAAAATATCTGGTTCAAAGTCCAATGCACTGTAAGCCACAGAAACCTACCAAACAGAAGTCAGAGATATAATCTCTCAGAACTGCCAGCTAGTTAATATAACGCTTAGCTAGGCAGGAAAAAGAAGTTGTGTATTAAATCCACCACATGCTCACAGTACTTCCAAGAAGCTTCTGCTGCATTGCCCTCTTCCATAATAACACTACAGGTACCAGTACATTTTAATACTATAATATTAAAATGCTTTTCTCAAAAAAAAATTCAAAAGTATAAAAAAAATAGATTAAAAAAATATATTTAAAACAGAAAGCTTGGTTTTTAAGTTAAGTTTGAGGTAAAACTTAAATATAACAACATAAATGGATCACGTTAAATGTAAAGCCACAGAACAATTCAATATTATGTCATTCACACAGTTCTGCTTCTGGAACAGAACCGTGTTTACAGCTTGCTCTCTGCTGAAACGAAAAATGAATTGTGGTGGCATCCTTGTTATAGGAAGTTTTGTTTTTCAGTAATCTAATCCACTCTCCCAGTCCTCCCTCCCACCAAAGGGTAAAGTTCTACGTAAATGTAACTTTTGTACACCAATCAAGGGAAGTAGCACAAAGTCATCAACATTTACCAAAAAAAAAAAAATCAAAACCAAGCAAAAGGACAGAATTGTTCCAAATACATCATTTAAATCTATGCAGTCTCACCTGGCCAGTTCCAACTTCAAAATACTCATAGTCAATATTCACAGACGAAACAGATGCACCAACTGGAAGCTTCCTCTTTGAGTGTAGCTGACCAGACTCTGAAGGGGAGACTGAAGTACCTGTCTCTTTTGCTTTCTGGGCATCTTCTTGAGTTTGAAGTGTGGCAGCCAGCACCGCTTTCTTTTCTGCTACTGCTTTCTTTTGTTCCTTTTGAGAAAAGTTTCAAAATCAGGAAAAAAAAAGTTTATTTCACAGTTGTCAAAATTTCTTTAATATATCCATGATGTTAACAAGTGTGTTAAAGAACAGAAGTTACTCCACAGCAAGGAAGTCAGTTACATTTGCTTAACAACTTTTTATTTCATTCCAAAAAAAAAAAAAGAAAAAAAAAATTACCTGCTTGGCTGCTTTGTCTTTTACAAAATTAGCTATTTTCTTTCTTGGTCCAAGAGGTATCCCCATTTCCTTCAGGTCATCAACTGTACACATCAGCTAAAATAAACCCCCCCACACATCAAAGCACAATTTATAACTTTTCTACTAACATATACAAGTTCTTATTGGCAATGACTTATGAATTACAGAAGACATTTTATAAAGCTACAGAAATTACAAAAAATTAAAAAGACACGGTACAAAGTGCATAATACAAGATACACAGTGAGACACACACACCACCCCCCACACACCAAGAAAAGGAGTTTTGCATAACATTTACTCTTCACGTCATGCATTAATCATCTTACCTTTGCAACTGCTTTCATCCCTCATGGTACACTAAACCCAAAGAAAACAAACAAACAAACAAACCCCCATACCCTGGCAATCCCCATATGTCAAGTGAACTTTATTGTACCAGAGACTCCATGTCAATTCGCTCCTTTTCAAATGTGCTTGTATACTCTGACAAACTAAGCATTTCCAGAGTCTTCTGCAAAGTAGGAACATCGTCATCTACTTCAGGCTCACAAAGGTCATCACCAGAAGTAGTAATTGAGGAGCCCAAGGAACTGGTATCTTCAGTCATCTTAACAAAACAGCACAGAAACAGAATCACACCATCTAACAGTGAAAAACCAATATGCAGCAAGTAAAAACAAGTTAAACTACTTTCTCTTAAAAACATTATTATGTAAGCTGTGTAAATTTATGCTCATTTTTAGTAAAGCAGGATACAGATTTTCCACTAATAACAGACCAGCAAAATACATATTTAAAATTTACTAAGAGGAAAAAGGTTTCAAGAGCTTTCCAACACTCAGAAATATTTGCTTCATCAAACAAGTGGTCACTGTTTCTAGTCTGAACACAGATAGATCCTTTCCCTCTTATGCATCTCCCCCACCATTCAGATACCGTTAAGACCAAGTTATGTGTCCACAAGGGTCAAAGCTGATGTTTATGACCAAATCCGGTTACTGGCCTGCTTGGAACTTGAGAGAGATGCAAATAGTTTGTCCTGAGAACTGACAATATTTACAAAACTGCACATTTCCATTAACACATTAAAACGTACTATCAGAACCCACAACCGTATTTCAGCTAATAAATTCTGAAAACTTAAGAAAAAGTTGCTGAAAATATCAGATCTAATTGTCTGGGAAGACTAGCATGCAAGTTACCTGTTTATCATGAACAGCCACGTCCTTTATAGTCCCATTAACACCAGAGAATGGTGCACTATTTACTGATGAAGCCAAGTCCTTCTGGTTAGACAATATGTCAAATAGAATTAAGGAACCTGGAAACAGGAATTAAAGTTGCCTTGGAGAAAATGTCAGATTTTCCTGTCCCTAAATCCCAAGCAAGATTTATATGCAACAGTAATAGCAACATATAAATTGATGAAAAAAGATGGCTGAATTAAAACTAAAATACCCAGATATTAACTTGAACATGGTAATTCTCAGCAAAAAGCAAACCTTTTTTTTCCTCCCGTTCATGCTTTGTGTAGTTGCCATGATTAAACTATCTTTCCTTAACCATCTTAGACTGCTTGCCAACCTGCAGGAAAAGTTCCAGCCCAAACCAGTATGTCATATGTCGCTGTAACACTTACTCTATGTTCCAAAAAAATTATCTTATTTTTACTAAGTGGGGGTTCTGAGACATGGAAGTTACCCACCTAACAGGACACCAGGTAAACCTGTCAACTTTTAAATGCAAATTAGACACTAAGTCTTCATGAAGAAAACTGAAGAGAGAAGGGGGAATGCACGCATCCATGAAATACTAACCTTCTCTCAAAGCTTTATAAACTTAGCTACTGAGAGGTGTTCAACTTTTAGTCAGCAGTATTCTGGAAGACAGCCATGTCCTATCAGCTAATTTTAGCCATATGCTTAATGAAGGTTCCATTTCCCTTAGTGTAGGAATGCTGGTTTTATCCCAAATCAATTCCTTAGATAGTTACCTAAACTATGCCCAGCCACAGAGACTCCTCCTTTGAAGTCTGGGTTGCGACTCATGAAAAGTGCATACAAACGATTCATTTCCATCCCCACTTTATCCACAATCGTCTGACAGTAGGTGGGGCTGTTGTAAAACAGTATGTCAAGGAGTGTTTCATTGGTGAAGTGGCGCAGGCGTCCAATGCTCGGCAAAGTGATTTTTTTTATGTTCCTAGTGACACAAAACCATTAGAAGCATGAATGCCTTTAAAAAAATGCACATAAGAACTTTGTTAACTTTTGAAATGACAGGTAGTAGAACTGCAGTGTAAATACTAGATATGGCCTCTACAGACATTAAAAAAACATATAGCCTTGTTGCATATTCATACATTAGTGCTATCTGCTGATTGTACATATTTGAGAAAGATACAGCTCCCTTTTTTCTCTCCAGGCTGAAGGGATGCCTGAAATAACCTCTCCTCTGTTCCAACACTGCTCTCATATAGTAACAGGGAAGTTCTGTGAGCAGATTGGTAGAACTGGAAGAGAAAAAGAACTCGCATATAAAACACGAAGGTGAAACTGAAGTAACAGGCAACATAATACTCTCTTTTTGGAGAAAAAACTTGGCATCACCACCTGCCTGCCTGGAGTTAAGAGAGCTGCAGTGAGAACTGACTTAGTTAGCATCGCCTGGTTTGATTAACAGAATAAGGATCCTTCCTCATGATAACGCAGTGTTCAAATGAGAATAAAAGACTAAGACTCTAGGAAAGCAATGTGACTTGACTGAGCTAGAACAATCTGGAGAACACTGGCGTGGACTCTAAGCAGTCCAGGTTTCTACCCTCGCAATTTCTACTTCCCCATCTCTGAGCAAGAGAAAACAGCTTGAAATGTCAAGCAACAGCAAAGGGATATGCACCAAGAAGCGATTTTAATATAGATTTTAAAATGCTGCAATACTCCTACGCAAATATAGAGACTTTGTTTCAAAAAAAAAAAAAAAAAAAAAAAAGCACAACAACAGAAAAAACAAACCCAAAAGAACCCCAGCACCTCAGCTCAACTGCCTAATCATAATTCAGGTACTACTCTGGAACTGGGCAGAGGGCTCAATGCCTTCCTCAGAAAGAGGACACTGACATCTCCTAGGGTCAGACTCAATGAGAGTGAAGAAAGGTACAGGAGAGAAAACTCTCCACTCCAAATTGTACATACCTATTGCTGGACAACATATCTCCATGCTCACCACCTCATATTTACAATCGCTATCTCTACACACTGACTCATCAACATGTATCAATGCATTAGGCACTTTCATGAAAATGCAGTGCTGAAAACGTGTGTGTGTATCATGTCACTCAGTGTCATGAAAATAAACAGAGAAAATACTCCACATGCCTTTCCACTTTCCCTACACTCCTCATCAAAACGTTTATTAAAAAAAATTCGTGATTCTCTTTTGTAACCCAGTCATTCATTTATTCAACTAGCCTAAAGAGCATATTAACTTCTCTTTTTATCCACTTTACAAAAACTGTTAAGATGCAGCTTGTATGAAGTTCTCAAAATTAAAGTATATACTGACCTGTCTACACCTGTTGCATCTCCATGCAGAGAGCTATGCCAGTGAACGGGAAGGAATTCCACCCTGCTCACTTTACGTTCCTCTAAAGATTTCTTAAAGTGAGTCTGCAATAACTTCAGAGAAACAGTCCTAAAATCATCAACTGTAGAGAAGAAGAGTAATGAAAATCGGACAGTAGCACACAATTACAAATGTTCTTTTCTTCCCCCTCCCTCTCCAGTTTTAGACATAGTCAGAACACAAATGAAGGAAACTGAAGTGGAAAAATCTTTTCAAGCATTACGCCTTTAACTATAAGAAAATATTTTTTGAACAGTAGATTTTCTAGAAAGCTTCTATTTATCTCACAATGAATGTATTTTTACTCCACGACCAGACATGGCTTTCTTAGTTTACTCAGTTGTGTTGGAGGGTTTTTTTAAAAATAAAAAAAAAAAGCAGCAAACAAAAAACCACCCCACACAAACACCACCACACAAACCAACCACACAAAGCAAACACATACACCACAAATACACCACAAAAAACCACACCCCACACACCCCAAAACCCAAACCACTCTGCAAGTCTAACATGGAGGACTAATAATAACAGTTAAGGCTGTAACTCTGACAAAACACAGATTCTGCTTTTGGAAAATAATCAGGAAAAAATTCTACCAGAAATTGAACTTCTTAACATTAGAGACTTTTTTTTTTAAAAAGACATGCTTATCTGAATACAAGATATACAGACCCACATTTGAACAATTAAGAATACAACTGCTCATTAAACAAGCAAAAACTTACCACATTCAACAATGCTTCTAAATCTCAAGTCGCATACAGGACCTATGCCATGAACCATAAATACTAGATGGTCAATCTGGGACATTTCTCCTTTGGAAAAAGAAAATAAATAAAAAAAACAGAGTACCAGTATGTACTGCAGTGGTGAAGTTTAGAGTCAAGCAACATTAAGATATACTTGCTTTAGAAAGCCTATTACATAATGCGGTTCAAGACATAACATAACTAACAGGACTCCTTTGATTAAAAAAAACCCAACACCAGATAAATTCTTTCAAGCAGCTTAGACCAAGGACCAAGTTTAATCTTTAGACTCTAGGCATGAACAGTGCATTGCTGCTCCACCTACTAGAGTCCAACTTTTGCACTGAAACAAACTGACTGCTCAAGCTGCAGACCCGCATACAGTAATCACGTACCATCAGGAATTTCATCATGGTCATCATCAATTCCACGTTTTACTACCCTTGGTCTTGCCTGACCATCTTGAGTGGTGCCCCATTCATCAGGTGTAGCAGAAGGCTGGAACTGAACTATGACCTGGAAAAAAATACATTGTCCAATCATAAACACAAAAAATCTTATGATTCATATTGTTAGTCTGAAAGCATTGCATGGTTTGACACACTTTGTGTTTGATTGCTTTATCTTGCATCTGAGACAACTGTTTTCTTTAATTAGCACATATGCAAAAAAATGCCGCAGAAAACCCTACGGCTATTCCTTGTAGCAGCAACAGCTTCACTAAAACTAGATTTTGAAATAACACAGATAATTCTCTTTACCTTGAAAAGCAATCAGATGACTTAAACAAAAGCAACCACTAGCTGAAGAAGCTGGCCTTCTCAGTGATTCTTAACAATTTTAACTCCTCAAACAAGCATTATTCAAGCTCCTCTTTCCTAGAACCCAGTACCCGCTCTTCCTTAACTGATTACTGGTTTTGTGAGAAAACTGAACACTACCCCCTCTATCATGGGGGGGGAGGGGTGTGCGCGCACGTGCTTTTTAGGGAAGGACAACAATATTCAAAGTAGCCCAGAAACCCTAGAAAGTGAGGAATTCGGTAGCACGGCTCTTTGTAAGACTTAACACTAACTCAGTATAGTCTGAACTCATATTTATGACACCAAGTGGTTTATGCCCTCCTTCTCTAGGTTTTTACTGGACAGAACTCCTTAACCAGCATTAATAAGCGCTTGAAGTAGGAGCAACCGTGATCCTTTCTCGCCCTTGAATTATTTCATTTATTTATTAATTACTGCATCTGTGATAAGTGAACAGTTAACAGTATTGCTCAATAAGGCCAAAGTCCATGTTTTAAACACATGAGACTCTCAGCAGAGTATTTAGAATAACTTTTAAAGCTTTTTTTGCTGTACTTCCTCATGGCCTAAAAACAGTTGCACTGGAAGACTTCTCATGGCTTAGATACACAAACTAATTACCTTATAGTTAGATTAATGCTCTTTCCACATGAAAGCTCTTAGTTTAAACTACCTTTCATTTGGTACAGACTGAGGTTAAACTAACTTAGATTGCCTCCCATTTGCTGTCAGTTACGCTTAGTCGAAATATTTACTCTGCAAACCCTGCTTCTTAGGTTTCAGAAAGCATTGTCTTTTAATCACAGACAGCACACTGAAGCAAGCAAGAGTTCAGTGTTCTATAAACTTTATCATCTTTAATGCACACATATCCAAAATGATCGACAGGTACTTTTCAAGCAAGACTAAGACCGCATGCAATTTATGCTTCCATCGACCTGGTCACTCACCCCTAATGCATTCTGTAAGAACCAATTGCCAAAATCTATTACCTTGGGATTATGCATAACAATTGTCTCTCCATTTGGGAATTCAAGTCGCCGATGCCATTGATTTGTAGTTACAGCCCTTTTATATTCTGCCTGAAACAGTAAACAAGTTACACAAAATCAGTAAGCTTTCTCAGACAAACTATTTTTTGGCCTTCTGCATCATCTGTAATGTTAAGATTATAATTTACACAACTTTATTTATACAAAAGTATCACGTGAAGTGCTACACATTCATTTTAGGTCACAGAGGTGCAGGACCTATCGCATGAGCAATATGGCCTTCCAGTCACTCCCCATTCCAGGATTTGCTTACTTATTTTCCAGAAAGTACATTCTGGAAATCATTTTAATGAAACACAAAGAAGTATTTCTAAGGTCATAAATACAAAGAACTATCAAGTTCTTCATGAAGTAAATATAAATATAAATATAAATAAAATACTAACCTCTAGTTTATCACTAAAATCCTCAGTGTAAGGAATAAACCGGCTATCCTTGTCTCCCTTATAAAACCACATGCATCGTCTCACTTCAGAAGGCTCTTCTTCCCAGTAAACAGCTTTCCTTATTCTGTCATACAGGTATACATCATAGCGTCCCCCGTCAGTGCTCAGAACCACACTCTCAGGATCAGGCTGAACTATGACACAAAAGTCGCACTTGGTTACAACACTAACACACACAGACTTTTTTCTCTCTCGCCCCACTCCCAATCACTTCTGTGATGAATATTAGGCCATTAAGACAGATAGTTATAACCACAGAAAAGAAGCTTCATAAAATCAGGCAGCCATTGTGTTGCTCCTAAAACACTTCTAAATGCTCTGTACGCAACAAAAAAAGCTTTGAACAACTCCCAAATGTGAATACTTATTTCAGAGCTGACAGAGTTTAACAAACAGGCAAATCAAGACACAGATAACTAGGAGTACTATGTGAAAATGCAATATCCAACAGGGATGTACATCTTAATACTGACAGCATCAAGAAATAGATCATGTAAATTAAATAAATTAAGTGACATAAAGTACACTTTCAAGATATGTATTAACATAACTTATTACTGCTGTATCACACTCTCATACGTGAGTGGCGTTACTCTAGTATCTTCCTCCTAGTCCTGTTCACCTCTGAGTAAGATACAACTTACCAGAATTATAGACTTCCTCTAGTTTCGCAGAATCCAGAATGCTGAATGGCATCCATATTTGCTTGTCCTCCACCTCCTTACAGTAGAACCAGTGTGGCTGAACTGGCTCATATTGGTTCTGCAGCAAAACAGGAGGTGCCTGGACCAGTGGACCTGCAGGCCTGGGAGCTCGAAGCTGTGACTGAGACTGTGGAAACTGAAAATACATACAGGCTCATCACCTCAATCTCACACAATTTTTACAGAACTGATCTATACTTTGCCACAGAGAACAATCTGAGCCTTCATTTCTAACATTTTTTTCCTCCCCAAGAACATTGTCTATAACATTTTTAGAATGAAAGATAAGTTGTCCGCTTTATCATGTTTTTGAAAACTCACACCTTTTCAAATTGAGAAAGGATGTGAATTTCATTCCCACAAAAATTCCTAAAAACTGTTATGGTCTAGCACCTTGATTACCTAAAACCAGGAAGATTTAAAATGTTCTCCTGAATTTTCAAAATTCAGGCTGAGCTTATTTCTTACAGCCACCAAATTTGACCTGAAAACAAAAATGCATTCTCCTTATTCTTCATTTATACATAATTACATATTTGCATAAAGATTGTCAGTTTTAACAAGTGGCCACTTCAGTAACAGCTCTCCTGCAACGTGATCAGGACAGGCAAATTTCAAACTCAAATGTAGCCTCAGTGACACAAGAAAAATAACTGATTTTGATAGGGACAATAGCCTACCTAAAGCTGACGTCATTTAAATTGTACAATGTATGAACTGGGATCTATCAAAAGCAAGTGAAGTCAGCAGTAGCAACTGCTTTGTTCAATATGTTTAAAGAAAAAACCCCACTAATATATTGTGCAATATATAAAATCAAGCAAACAGAAGTTCTGAAATTCTTTAATCTAAAACTCCAGATTGTTTAGATTCTACTGCCTTTGCTATGTTTTTTGTCATTATATAATCTTTCTATTCTTTGTGCACAATAGTAGCAATATAGCAATAGCTCAGGCAAAATAAAAACAGTTTTTGTTGTTTTCAAGGAAAACTTGTCAGGTTATTACTAACCCATTCATATTATTTTAATAATGCTTTTGTGAAGGTAAAAAAGAACGGAGATTAATGATTTATATCACACAATATTCTCAACCAATGCATTTCAAAGGGTTTGCTGACAATTTATGTGACTTAGATCATAATTTCAAAAAGTGCTGGCTTCACCAGCAAAACCAGATTGAAAAGAGATTTTTAGCCCGTATCTTGCAAATGGCTGAATGACCTGGTTTACAGTAGAGGCACAAACAACACAGCAGCACAGCTGAAATGGCAGCAAACTCAGTTGCAGACAGGAAAGAGCAACAGAACTTCACAACCTGGCTTTGTTTCTGAAGCCAGAGGCTCAAGTAGCTACAGCCTCAGTGTACACCCACTTCAAAGATCAGGAATTTTTCCTAAAGCAACAGTTCCAGGCTGGTTCTAGTGAAAAGACTTTGCTATCAGAAATGGTTCAAGACTTTTTTTGGGGGTTTTGGGGGGAAAAGAAAAATCTTCAGAAGATAAAATACGCAATTCAAAGAGGAAAGTGACTTAAATAGTTTTGTTCTGGTACCAAGACATCAGGAATGATTTATATACCTGTGTTAATGACCCTGGAGGTGTCTGATACATCTGGACTGGTGGTACAGAGGATGGTGGGTGAGCAGGTGCCTGACTCTGTTGCAGCTGTGGCGGAGTAAGGTATGGGTTAGCTCTGCTGCTCAGGGTGGTGTGCCGATAAGGGTTATACCCCTGCTGAGATGTTCCTTGGGGAAGAGTAGATGCATTTGCAGGTGGGGGACAGCTCTGCTGAGGAGTCTGATAAGCTGCAATTCCCATCTGTGAAGTAGGTGGTGCACCGTAAGAGGACTGTGACTTGGGAATATGTGGTGAAAAGGCATTTTGCCCATCCTGTGACCCAGACACAAGTGGAAGTGAAGTTGGAGGCCTAGAGAAGGCTGGTGCTCCAAC
This sequence comes from Burhinus oedicnemus, assembly GCA_008921705.1. Taxonomy (NCBI): domain Eukaryota; kingdom Metazoa; phylum Chordata; class Aves; order Charadriiformes; family Burhinidae; genus Burhinus; species Burhinus oedicnemus. Next base: position 1,258,200 of record VFFE01009051.1, read on the forward strand.
AGGTGGTGCAACAGTTGTTAAGGGAGGCTGCCCAATACTTCCAAATGGATCACTGCTACTAGGGACTTGAGAGAAATAGTTGAAAGTCTGTGGTGGATTGGGGCTGGCCGAAGTCTGACCCAAGAAGCTGTCCTCTTCACCAACGTCTGCAGAATCATCTGCAAAAACAAAAAGATCACATGAGATATTGTGAGAGGTTCAAACCAGTTAGTGTATGTAGTCAAAATGTTCTGTAACATTATCAGCTATTTCCAAAACTCTGTTGGCCCCCATGAAGCTAAAAGCATTACAAGCTTACACATCCTTGATGATTGAACACACCATAAAATGAAACAAAAGATATCAAGCCTTTAAGAACATTTAAAATGGACCACAAAAGTCACTCAGTGTACACACATAAAGCAACAAAAATTAAAAATCTGAAATAAGAGACTAAAGTATGACTGAAGTCAGGGCCTTCCCAGGCCAACATGGCAAAGATCCCTGCTTCCAGGGCACTAAAATCCCTTCCAATTTCCCTTATGCCTACCAAATGCAACAGCAGCCTTGATTCATTTTCTTTCACCACGAAAACAGTTACCAAGCAAAGGACTTTATGCTCTAGTTTTTAGAATTCCAAGATCAAATTCAAAAGTAGAGCTTGAGGACATTCCCAAAGAGACCAAACCTATTGGTTAAGCAATCCATTCTCACCTGTTCCTTCAGCAGCACTCTCACAAGATTTCACATTTGACTTGCAAGGTGGCCACAACTCATCCCTCAAAGTCACTTGATGATCAAGACTTATCCAGTTCTCTCTAAAAATCCTACTCTAGACTAGCACAAGAGCTAAATCTGTGGTGCAGAAAATTAAGTCTTCATTCTGCACAATTGCCGGAGAAGGCTTAAAAAGGTGCAAGGCCACGACTGCCCTTCTATAGTGTAAAAATACATAAGCCAGGTCCTGGTCAATCAGAGTTTTCTGCTTTGCAGTGATCCAGTAGCAAGTGGGGAGAAGAGTGGTTTGACATTATCATAGGTCTTGCAGTAAACTCAGTTAAACCTGGGATGGTCTGAGCATTGCTGCCTGCCAAGGGAAGAGCACCTTGCAAGCACCCAATGCAATCTGCAGAAGTCATAAGAGTGTTCTCACCTGCTCTGGCAATCAAATAATACCCAAGCCATGGGGAAGAAACCACAGAGCCATCATTGCTTCTCTGCTACTCAGTACCCAGCCAAAGAGAGAGACCAAGCATCTCTGCAGCTACAGGCAGCCCATAACAAATGTCTTTATCCACAGCCAACATAACTGTAATATAGAGTATCAAGGGAGCACAGGGGAATCCTAGGAAATCTCCCTAGGAAGCTGCTGTTCTAATTAATTAATCATAAAAGAAGCAGCTGCCATGACTAAAAAGGTCTATTTTAACCACCTTTTATTTAGTAGGCTTTTCAGATGGTGTCATTTGAGGCAAGCATCACCTGCATTTATCAATTTCTCTTACTTTCACCTATAACATTTTATTCCACTTTGAGGAACAAAACCCAAAACTTATGTATGTGAACCATTGTGTAAAGAATACTAAAAGCATTTATAAGAAATGACTACTATGAAGTCAGGCCTATGGATTACCTCCCAACTACAAGCACAATAGCCATTTATACTAAATAAAAGGTCTCAACTTCTAAACAATAAAATTCTTCTTCCTTTCACATTTCATAAACATTGTGGAATAGAGAGAAGCGTACTGCACACTGTCAATTCTCAGCTTTCCAAAATAACTGGTAGCAGAGCAGGCAATTCACCTCACTGTGTCAGATCATGATAAACATCCAGCAATCTGCTGAAAAGTTTTCAAGGCCTTTACCAAATGCCCATTCACAAAACACCTGCTGTTCTCCAATTTCAACTAGGTTTCAGAGATTTAGTCTAACTGTGCCTTTCCTTGCAAAATGAGGTTGACAAAAAGCTCTGCCAAAACAAGAATTATACTTACATGTGTGTATACACACACACACACACAGAGTTTTCCAATGCATTACTTTCTGCGTTCCCTTTTTCTGATTTTGCAGAAACTACAGTGGAACATAAGCCCAGACTGACAGAAAAAAAACTTCATACAAATGTAGAAGTTTCCTGTGAATGTACAGCTTTGACATACAAGGGCAGTATTCTTCCCATACAAAACAGTCTCTCTTCAACAGTGACTGTGTGACAACCTCCTATATATCCCTCCCTATATAAGGTGGAACCCTATTATTCTCAGATAGTCACCTGACCACCACAAGTGACATTAGTCCACTTCCTTATCGGGAACACTCCCCTCTGTCTACTGTAAGTATATTGTTACTTCACCCACACCTGAGCCAGAGAATGTATCTTCTGTCTTCAAACTGCAAAGCACAAAACACTTATTACTCACTCTTGGAGATACAACAAATTTATGACTGCACGCAGCTTCCCAATGTTGGCTATCAGATGTCAAAAATTCCCAAGATCAATTCTTATTACATTTTTCACAATTTAAAATTCAAACTCAAGAGCTTGTTCTTTCCTGCTTCAAACTATGATTCAAGATGCAAACTGCTGTACATAGCCAGATCCCTACGACACCTGACTGGACAAATGGTGAGTGCCACAGACCACAAAACCAGAACATTTAACAGGACGTGGGCCTTACTTGGACAGACATGGAATGTGGCACCTCTGGCACTGAAATTCACTCCAGTTGCAAGACTATGAATCTTCACCTGATCAAATTTTAAGTGAGATGGAGAGTATCCAATTCAGAACATTAATGAAATTCCATCAGATTTTCTCCTTGGCTAGCTTTGAAGACTTCAGGAAATTGCCACGACAGTCACCTGTGCAGAGGTACTGGCCAGACTAGCACTTAAAAACTACTTTTTTTTTAAATTTAAAACCAATGTATATTTGCAAGAAGTAAAACTATAAGGACTGCACAATGGAAGCAATAAATATATCAACTACCTAGATACCTCAAGTAAGTGGGAATAATATTCTAAAGCTTTTCTCCCTCCACCCGAAAAAATGTAGTCAATCTAAAAAAGTGTTTCAAAGCCATAGTTGGCAAACATTTTATTAAATCTACAGAGTTGTATTCCACTGATTTCCAGCTACTAATACTTATTTTAGCTAGGATACAGCAGCAATGAAATCAAGCCTTGGATTTTGGACTCAACATGTACCAATACAGTAAAATTTAAAACATCTGATTTCTAGGTGTATTTCTACTGTTTAGAGCTTTAATCTCAGACTGAATGCGTTTCAAGAAAAATCCATTCCTTTATCTGAAACTGCTTGAGCATCTGATTTTAAGTTGCACGTTTGGAATACCATTAAGGCTTTAGAAGGAAAGGATATTAAAACCACGGTGAAATTAACAAGGAAATTTGAGATATCTGCTTAACATGCCATTTTCACACGGGGAAAATAGAAGATAACATGGAAAAGGAGCTTAAAGAAAGTGAAAACATTAGTACACCCCTGAATGGAAGTACCGACAACTTTTAATTGCCGAAACAGATATGCTAATCCATGAACTGAAAACATGGTAACTATCCCCTCTCCCTAGACACAGAGCTAAACGCCATTAAGCACAGGCGAGAAAGCAGCTTGTCTTTCCCGAAGCATTAAGGCCCAACAGCCGCCGGTGACAGCCAGCTCAGAGATTAGGGTCTATCCGACGCGGAGCGGGCCCAGACGCCGTCCGGGCCCACAACACCCTTGGCAAGCCCCGGCTCGCCTCCTCAGGGCTCCCACCGACCCCGCAGCCCGTTACCCAGCTCTGCCCCGCCGGCCTCCCGCCCAACCCCTCCGCGCCCTCCCGCTTCCCTCACAGCGGCCCCCTCAGCAC
>VFFE01009051.1:1262076-1296386 GCA_008921705.1 Burhinus oedicnemus
TCCCCCGGCCGCCCTCCCTACCGGCTGCCAGGAGAGCGGGGCCGGGCGGTACAACCGGAGCCTGGCTGACCGGGATGAAGGGCACGGTGAAGTTGAACTCGGTAGCGGAGGAAGAGAAGAGCAAGTTGGTGCCGCCACCGGTAGCCCCAGGCTTCGCCGCCGCCATGGCTGCACCTCCGGCCACGTCCCTTCCCCCGCGGCGGCCCGGCCCTTTCCGCCCTCAGCGCTTTGCCCGCTTCTAAGATGGCGGCGGCGCGCCCTGACGGCCTCTCCGCGCACGGGTGATGAGGAGAAGGCGGGCCTGGCCTTGGCAGCGCCGCCATTGCCGCAGGAAGAGGAGGAGGAGGAGGAGGGCGGCGGAAGCGGGGAGCCCCCGTGCGAGGCTAGTGAGCGGGAGTTAGCGGCTGCAGGGCGCCGGCAGCCCCCTGCCTGCCCTCGTCCCCCGCGGCCAGGCTCGCCCCCGCCATGCCGTGCGTGGCCGACTGGCTCAACAACCCCTTCAGCATCGTGCAGGGCATCTTCGGTGAGCGCGGGCCGGGCGGGGCCACGATCCTCTCAGCAGCCACCCGGCCGCCGTGAGGGGCTTTCCCTCACGGCGGGAGAGCGGCGGGCCCGGCCGGGGCGGGGGAGGCCGGGGGAAGCGGGGATGGAGGAGCGCCCGGGTGAACTGGGAACAGCAGGGAGGGCGGGTGGCCGCTTCCTCTTTCCCCGCCGGCAGCCGCCTTGCCGAGGCCTCCGAGGGGGTGCGCGGCCATCGCCGGCGGCTGGGGGTCCGGTCCTGGTGCCTCAGGGCCGGGCAGCAAGGTCTGCCTCGGCTTGGCAGGCCGGTGACGGTGCGGGGGAAGAAACCAAAGCATATTTGGGGTTTCAGGAGCAATATGTGCTGGCTACATGGATTACCGATCAGTGGGGGTATTACTAGGGCCATCAGGTGAAGCTGTTTAGGTGCTAGGCTTGGTCTTAACTAAAGACGTGTTGGAATACAAATTTCTGCAGCGAACATAAAGCAGAAAGTGGCACCTCTCCTCCTCCACATTCTAGCTGGGTTTCAGGGCTTTTCCTCGCTCCCAGGAGAGGCTGCGTTTGTCTTAGTTTGCCTGAAAGGGTATAAGATGGGAAGTCAGCGCAATTGTAAGAGGCATAAAGTAGTCTAAAATGTAGTCATTTGCCCAGAATAGAAGTAGATGTTTAAATTGTTTACCATGTTAGGAGAATGCTCAATAGAAATCTGTGATGCTAATATGCACATAAATGTGTGTTGTTTGTAGCCCAAAATGTTCCAAACTCTGATTGGGAAAAGAAAGTGACCGAATACTTCAAGGAGAAATTAAAAGAAAATAATGCTACTAACTGGGTAAGACTGTTTTATTCTTTTTGAGTTATGCTATTCTTAAGTTTCATTCTTTTTACCTCTTACATGTTTCTGAGAAGTTCCTCCTTTTCCTGATAAGTACACTTCCGAATTTTAGGCCTGGACCTTGTGATATGTTATTTACATCTCAGTTGCTTTAATCTGTGCGTAAAGCAAATATGTAAAATCCTGACTGAAACTGGAGAAGCCAACCTACTTGACTTCAGTGTACTGTTTTGCCCTGGGCCATAACTGCTGAATGCTGCCTGTTTATGGTACAATCCAGTAGATGGCAGGAGCTGACAAATACTGTCATTTTTGAAACTGTTAATGCCTGCCCTGTCTACTGTGAGTCTGCGGTGTTTGTACACCACAAGTTTCTGAACTGCTGTGTATAAATCCCTTCTCTCATGATGTTTTATTGTGATGCTGCAAACTTTGCGTGGGTTGAAGGAATAGCTGCTGAGGCTTTCAGGTTTTAGGAGAAAAATATTCTCTGCTAAAAGTGCCTTGTCAGGCCTGGTTTTTGCAGTTTAGCAAGGAATCTATACTTTAGGTTTAGAAATAGAGCACACACACTTGAGCTGGTATTTTTCTAAAAGACTGTGGTGAAAACAGTGTTGTGGAACACTGCCAAGTGGATTAGAAACTTTCATATCAAATCGGTTCTACTTGTGGCTAAAAAAAACCAAATGAAAATGATTGGGTTTCTTGTTTTCTTCCTCTGTCAGTGAAAGTATTCTGTAATTAATATTCAATGACAGTTTAAATCGAAGTATAGGTAGAAAAATTGTATTAAATTTACAACATCAGAAGCGCATTTACTTACTCAAGAGAAGCATGAGGGAATATACGTTTGTTTGTTAAAATGCCATTTCCTATAGGGCCACTTCTGGGTTTTGTTGCATTTCAATATTGGATGTGGGTTTGCGGTTTTTTTTCAACAGAGTTTATCTTCAAAATCAGAAAACTATTCTTATTGCAGCTCTCATTATTTCAAGTTATACCACATGCCTAGGCATTGATTTTTTTTCCTTCTATTTTTCCATTGTCATGTAAACATATGTGAAAAAGACTCCCCAATGTGGACTTGGAAATTGACATAAGGATTTTCCACGGCCTTTTGTTATAAGAAATTGTGCATGCGATTGCTATGGTACCACTGGTACATAATACATGGTAAAAGTGCTCTTAAATGGGAATAAAATAAGTAATAAATTCTGTTTAATACTGCAGCTGCAATAATTCCCAGTGTAAGAGTTAGTCTTAAATGTTGTTGTAGAATTCCCATACAGTTTCAGTGACTAAAATGCATTTCTTTGTAGTTTAGTATTGGGACTGAGAAATGAACAGGACTAGTGGCTCTGGAACTGGAAGAATTTGGGAACTGTTAAGTGTCTGATAATCATAACTATTATCTGTAACAGCTATTGCAGAAACTTCCAGTTTTGAGATATACACACTTTGGTACTGCTTGGATTAGGGCAGTAGATGTGGGGTGAAAGTAGTCAGTAAATACTCAGTATGTTAATTGACGAGGCACTGAATTGTCAGAGGCAATTGATCGTATCAACAATACAGGGTTTGAGGCAAGTAACAGTAGGATACACCAGATGATCAGAGAATAAGTTGGCGACAGATTTTGTGCTGATTTTGGCTTACTTCAGGGCATTTCTTAATATTTATATACCAGTTGTTTAGAATAAGCTCTTTTTTATAGGTGCCGTCACTGAATGATGTTCCTGTACATTACCTAAAGCCCAACAGTTTAGTGAAATTTCGCTGCATGGTTCAAGATATGTTTGATCCTGAGTTTTACATGGGTGTATATGAAACGGTTGACCCAAACACAAACGCACGTGTAAGTGAAATACTGATTTATTATTTTAGTAAATGTTTAGCGTTTTCTTCATTCTGGTCTTTGTATTTCCTCTAGTTTCTGAATTAAACCCATGGAGTCTGGGCACTGTCTAATAGAACTCTGTTTATATGGCTCAAATGGCATCAGTAATACATCACTTCTTACATTTCTGTTGAGGAATAAAAATCACTAAAATAGTGAAAGTGTGTCTTTGAAGGACTGTAGACTGCAATGATTTTGGTATAAGTAATTAATATTTGGGATGCTGTCAGAAACGTAATGATTGCATAGCCTTTTCCTTCTTGACAGGTTTTGCATTTTGGTAAATACAGAGATGTGGCAGAATGTGGGGTAAGTTATACAAGTTATACGAATTTTGAGATGACATATTAGACAGAAAGATGCAGTTTATAAGTGCATTATAGCTTATTTAGTACTTGCCAGTGGATTCCTGGAGATACGGCTCTTAAAATGCAAAATTAATCTCAAGTTTGGAAAGCAGCATATTCTCAACTGCTCGTGAGCATTCTAAGTTCAGCATGCATCAATCCATTTCTGTTGTATTTAAACTTTGTTTTGCTTGGTGGGGGGAGCGCTCTTGCTCTTGAAACTTTCTGCTATGGAAAACAATTTATTTTTGGTAGTGCAGTGCAATTAGAATTCTAGATACAGACTGTTTGGATTCACTGTTTCATGAGTATGTAGTCCTGCATATTTGTTGTAACTTCTGGCTGAATAACTGACTGTGTGGGATTAGTTTAAAAAAAGAAAGCAAACTCTAATTAGATTTTAACTGTTGGTATTCTAGCCTCAGCAGGAAATTGATTTGAACTCCACGCAAACAGTCACCTCGGAGAGACAAACTTTCTACTGCGTTCCAGTGCCTGGCGAATCAGCATGGGTGAAAGAAATATCTTTTTTGACTGGGCTAGTGCTCTGTTATACAAACAGTGATCACTAACTAATTCATTAGGCTTAAGGAGATAAGTTTATTTAAAGTTTCTTTTAATTTGAGTGAATCAGGAGAGGTGGTAGGTGTAGAAAAAGTAAAAACGAAAAATTGGTGGTGTGCTATATGCACTAAGAGGATGCAGATGAATTTAGGAGCATTGCTTTTTGATTTAGTAGGGGTTTAGACTAGATTTTCATGTTTGCTTCAGAGCATATTGAAAATTTCTGTTAATTTCTCTTTGCAAATGCTTAGAAAAAGAGAAACTTCAGTCGAGCCACGGGTGTTCCGTTGGCATTTTCTGATTAAATTAGGACCCTGTTACATAGTGAGTCTCCTACAAGAATCTGTAGAAACACCTGTATCTGAGTATGTTAAGACAATAATTCCTGGAAAATCAAAGTATTGCATTTATAATAGTTTGACCATAGTATGTACTCATTTTGTCAATGAGTACAGGAAACATTTTGGGGAGAAACAAATCATCTTTAGTTTCTCCTAGTAAATGGAAGTTGAGTTTTCTGAGTGAAGTAATGGATACAGGATGCTTATGTTAACACCTTTTAGGAATTTTATATTCTCTTCTCCTCCAAGGGAGTGGGGGATAGGTCTGGAAAACTTAAGATATATTGCATTTTGTAAAAAGATAAAAATTTGACAGTAAATCTGTAATGATTTGATATTTCATATTTTGAGTTCAGAATTTAAGAAAACTACTACTTGTCATCGGCACAGAATGTCAATGCGATTTTAAAATTCATCTAACACAATTTTTTTAATAAAATAATTGATAAGAGGTAGTCTTTGAATGAAGTTTACAGCAAAGTACTACAGCAATGGAAATTTAAAGTGAGCTGGACTATTATGAAAATAGTGAACACAATTTCAATGTTTGGCCATCATGCTAAGAAAAGGAAAAGTATACTAGCTTTTTTCAAAATTCATTTACAAGTGTAGCATTGCTAGTATCTTAGAAGTATGTGAATGTTTTCTGTGTTTCTTTTTAAAGTAATAATAATAATTATTATATCAGATAGCAAGTCTTTAGATATTATAATGTCTGTTCTTCAGGGTTGAGATGTGGGGGAGAGAAAATTCCTGAGATTTTGAGTTGTACCTGACCACAAGCGTGTTCTCTGGGTGTAAAAAACCCCACCCTTTTTTGGAGATTGATAGTGGAATAGCACTTGCTGGCTTTTAGTTTCTATTTTCAACAAAGCCAATGACTGCTATACACTTCTTAAACCGGTTATTTATGTGTCTAAAGAGATAACAATTTAATAATTATTTTAATGTCTTACTCAAAATAGGACAATAGCATTTCGTTTTTACAAAAAAAAAAAACCAACCCCAACTTTCCTTGAATTTTCTCAACTGAGTCTGTGGTTGTCCTTAATCTGCAATTTTACGCGTATATTAGTGCGAGCCAAGCTCGAGTTAGTCCTTCAACATCCTACACACCAAGTCGCCACAAGAGGAGCTATGAGGAAGATGAGGATATGGATCTACATCCATGTAAACAGAAAGAGCAACATATGGGTAATAGTCATTATTGGTGAATAGTTATTGTGATACCTTCCCAGAATTTGCAGAAATTTCATTCTGAAAAATTGAAATATTTGCGATTGTTTGACTCAGTGTTAATGCAGCCTTCATAACTAATTTGGTGGCTTTGTTGAAGTCATCAGTGTGGGAGAGCCTACGGTGTTGCATGTTGTATGTATATTGTTGGTACTACTTTCTAGAGTTAATTCCTAAAATTAATATTTTGTACAGCAACACTTGTGTCTTGCCGTTTGTATGTAACAGTGCACACACAATTTATAGCAGCAGGCTGAAATTTAGGAGTTCTTGTTCAATTTCCCGCTCTATTGCAGATGTCATGGTAATGTGGGGAAAATCACGTCTCTCTCTCACTCTCTGTGTGGATGTTATTGTGTAAATTGAAACCGAACTACATCTCAGTTAGGTGCTGCTTTGCTATGAACAGTAGTATATATCTAAAAAATATCTTCCAGTCTTACCTTTTTTTCTAACATGAGACTTATTAATCCAACTTCATAAAGGAACCAGATTAATACCAGATACTTGAAGCATCCTGAAGAAAGCTATTAATGCTTTCAAGAGGATGGTATTTCAAACAGTAGCAGTGTTCAGAGAGTGTGCAATTCTTACTTATGTTGTAATCAGTTTGTGAACTATTTGTCTTGATGCTCATCTGTAGAGATGCCACTTAAACTGGCATGGGAGAAGGTTGAGATTTTTGGCATGTTTTCTTTTGAACAAGAGAAAGTGTTTAGTTTAAAATTGTCAGTCTTGTTGAAAAAAAGTGTAGAAGCTATTGCTTTCTTTTACTTGGTGTTGTACACATATCAGGTTCATTAGCTGAATTGAGGTTTTTCTTTTTGTATTCTTACCAGTTTGCAAATGTTTTATTAGGTAGTTTATACTGTTTTGTCTTCATACTCAGACTGATGAATTGTAGAATAGATTTTTTTAGCTTTATTATTGCTGAAAATCTAAAGAGATTTTTAATGTAAACTGTTATGTTGATGCATACTCTTACCTTTAAGAACTATGTAGTTTTTTGATTATGAGGTGCAGAAAAATACTACCTTTGCAGTCCTACGGAATTTAGAAAAAAATCATTTACAAAATTTAAGCATTACATTTTGAAAATCACATTGTTGACCGTGTTTAGGTTTCTAAGACACATAGATTTCTACCAGTACTCATGCTTATCTTGATGATACAAAATATGCATTTGTGAGACTTTTCTATTCTGAGAAAGAGTGTCTTCTGTCAAATATATTGCTTTATTAAATATTTTTGTCTCAAATGTCTTGTTAAATTAGTTTAATTCTGTGTTGCTCACTGAAGAAAGTTGTTCACTTTTGCATTTCTGTTTAAAGAGCCTATGAATCCTTTATTTTTCAGGTAGTGGAGGTGATATCCATGGATGTGTGGAGCCAAAGAGATTAGAAACGGAGGCTTCTGCCGGTCATCATCTTATTTCTCCCAACTGCTCCCCTCCACTTGACTTAAATTTTCCATTGCCGGGAGAGAAGGGACCAGCATGTCTTGTCAAGGTAACAAAAGTGGAGAGATGATGCGCATGGCTGTGGCCTCAGCGAGGCAGACAGAATCTGAGTGTTAAGTAGGAAGTCTTGCATTAGTTTATGGGCACAGAAATTGACTTTCAAGTCCAGGATTTTGTTTCTACAGATAATTACATTGTTTCTCTTCACTACCCCTGTAGGTGAATTGCTGAACTCCTTCCACAGCGTTTATTAGAGCTTGTGTATTCTCGCTACACTTAGCAAAATGAAAAAATACTTTACTACATGCTGAAGTGTGTAGCTCATATTGACTCCTGATATTTCGCTTTTAGGATTTGTCGTCTTAAGGAAAAAAAGTTGTGATGGAAGAAGCAAAACGCTACCCTACACATTTTTGTGTTGTATTAGAAATAGTCTTTGAATCACTAGTATGCTATATTGACTATGAAACTTCCAGCGCAAAGTTTCTATGCTGTTACTGTGTTGAATGCTCTCTTATTCAGCAAATCTTGATAAATAACATTAGAATACAATTTTTTACATTTGTGTAGCAAAGTAATGCCAATAAGAAAAAGCATGCAATCATAGAAACTCATTTTTCCAATGAAAAATGGTGCTGAGGATTAGGAGAGACCTCTTCACACAGACTGTTCTCAGTCTACAGTTGAGTCTCCTGAGATTTTTCCTTTTGTCTGTGTTTGCGTTCAGTCCTGCATCTGGCCCATCTGCCTCTGTATTTTATTATTTTCTCTTTGTGGCAGGTCTATGAGAGCTGGGATAGCTTCAAAGTCAATGATGTTCTGGAGGTGTACGGTATATTGTCTGTGGATCCGGTGCTGAGCATAGTAAACAATGAAGAAAGGTAAGGTTCCCCTGGTGCATGATCCTGAAATGAAGGAAATTTTTATTTCAATGAGCGAAACATTTTGGCTGTCCCGAACAGAGAATGTGTAAATAGCTAACAGTTATGCTTAAGAGGTGAATTTTGTTGCTTAAAAAAAGCTTGATGTGGGAAGTGTTAGATCCATTGTCCTGTAAACTGAAGTCCGTTGTACTCTGGTACGTCCATACCCTTGGATACACAATGAATCTTTTTTTAGGTTGTTGTATAGTCTATAAAGCAGAACGTGCTTCTATAGCTAAATGTTTTGTACTCTTTCATGACTTATTAAACTTTCAATAAATGAGTTAATAGTGAACAAAGCTTTCAAATAAGCTTTAAAATTATAAAATGCCCTTTTGAAATAATTTCTAAGTCCATGACAGCTGTTACCATAACCCGTTCTGAAGAGTATTAAAAAAAAAAAAAATTTGCGTGTCTGCATGGAGAGTGAAAGTAACTGAAATGAGTAAAAAATGGATGATTTTTTCATTAATTAAGGTATATCATCTCATTATACTGCTGATAGAAATTTCTTATTTCACCTGCTGTTCTGCAATTACTTGCTTGACAAAATACAAACCAATCAAGAAGAATGCAAGAAGTCAATTTTTAAAATAAAACTGTTGACCGATTTAACATACATACTAGTGATGTCTTGAACCATTGTGCTTTAAATTATTTCTGTTGGTGATTTTGTTTATCTTTCTGGTAAGTACAATATGGGAGTGCAGTGTGAATCCTTTATAGTGCCAACTTCTTAAAAGTTAACTCAGCCTGGTCAGCTGCTTTTGGTTATCAACTGTCTGACAGCTAATCCCAGACTGACAGCTCAGTTGGTCTGTCATAGGTTGGGGGTTTTTTACTGCATGTCATTCTGTCGCAAATAGACAAAATGATGGCATTTAGCAATGTTTTGAACGCAAACAAAAGAAGTTTCTTCTAACAGAAAAGTGGATATTCTGTTAGTGGATAGTCTGTTAGTGGACTTCTGAAGAGGCTATGAAGTTATAAAGCCTTTCAGCTTTTAAAACTGATACAAGTTGATTAAATTTGTACTACACTTTACTGTCATCTGATAAAATCACTTTAGGGATTTTTACTTTCTACATAAAAAATGAAAACCACCTGGAAGGAGTTTTGTAAGGCATCATCAGGGAGAGCAAAGCTTGTGTATCTGAACTCTTAAAGAGGTAATACCTTCAAGTTTGAGCTGAGGTACATGTAAGATTTATTTACTCACTTTTTTTTACTCAGCCAGTGATATAGTTGTTATGTGACTGTCTAGAAGATCTTGTTGTCAATCTCTGGAACCTGGTGGAATATGAAAATCCCATATGTGCATACACAGAAAAATGTAATGAATCATTACCTTATTTTCTCAAAAGTTGCTATTTAGACTTCATTCAGTACGTGCTGGACAGAACAGTGTAACACTTTATTTGAAGCTACATCTTATTAAATGGTGCAGCAAATAATAAATGTGGGTTTGTTTGGGGTGTTTGATTTTAGGTTTTGTTTTTTTTGGTGTTTGGGGGTTTTTTCAGAAAGGTAAAATTTAGTTATTTTCTGAAAAATAATAGAATCCAAATTTTTTTGGTCAACCGTGCTTTGGCATTTCTATATCATTATATAATTGTGATTTGATATTTATGGTGTTTATAAAAATCACAAAGAAGGTAGTTTGAGTATGGGAGGAGTTACCAGGAGCTGGGAGTGGATGTTGTTTGTTCCAGTGTGCTAGGTTCTTGACCTGGTTCCAGCTGCTCTTAGTTAGATGGAGAGAAATTTGTATGGAATTCTTCTAAGTCCAGTTGTGCTGTGCCCTTTCCTACGGACAGCTCAGCCCTCGATCCTATGGAGTGTATGGACACAGCAGAAGAACAGAGAGTACACAGTCCTCCAGCCTCATTAGTCCCCAGAATCCATGTGATTTTGGCACAGAAATTACAACACATTAACCCATTACTGCCTGCCTGCCTTAATGAAGAGGAGAGTAAAACCTGTGAGTATCTGAACTTGACCTCTGTCTGTGTACATGTAAATCCATGGTTCCCTAGTATACGTGAACAAATACTTCTGTGCTCAGAGACAAATGCATGAATGGCAGGGTTTGAATTTAAATCTTGTTAAATGGAGGAATCGTTCAACACGACACAACTGGACAAGATGCAAGTGTTTGTGTTTATGTGATGCTGATGTGTTTATTTTTCTGAAATAAATGTCAGTTATATGAAACTTGGTTTTGCATTCTACATGTCCAAGGATTTTACCAAGTTGTTCAGCCATAAGATTTTATTTGTTTTCAAATGGAGTAGTGACTTACTGGAAAATTAGATTTCCAATTTATTCTAACAGTGACAATAAATAACATACCAACAACAGAAAGAATCATAATACTGTGAAGAAAATAAGGCAATTCTGTTTTTAAGCAACTATTCTATTTCTTGTGGCCTATTTGACTGTTGGTTTTTTTGTCATTGAATTATTGCATGCAAACCCCTAATTCATACTTAAAATTTTCTTCCTTGTGTGCCTTGTATTGGTCATCCTGAGCTGTGCTATGTGTAAGGGGTTTTTTTTCTGCCTTTAATATTAGTTTGGATAGGCCATCGATTTTAGAAATTTGGCTCCAAACTTTACAGCCTTCTGCAAATGCATTACACAATATCTAATTAAAAAAAGGAAAGCCTTTCCAAGGAAATGTTGAATGTCTCAGGTTATCCAAAGCCAGTAATTACTCACTTGGAAAACCAATGAATGTTTATTTTTCCTAGACTGTGTTGGAGTAACCAATTTTCTTCATCAAACTGTAATGGAAAGTAAGGTTTATACAGAGGGAAGAGGGTGAGGAACAGCATGTTTTCTGACATTTGTTGTTGTCTTCTGCTCTTTTATCAGTTGTTTCTAATTTCATGTCTGAGCTGTCACCAGTGAGAGCAGAGTTGCTTGGGTTCCTCAGCCATGCCCTCTTGGGAGACAGTTTGGCTGCTGAATACCTTATATTGCATCTCATCTCTACAGTGTAAGTATTTCGATGTTTGCTGAGAATTTATATATTCATCTATTAAAAGAAATCTCCTTTTATGGCGTTCTTCACCACTCTGCAAATAAATGGCAGAAATAGCTTAAACAGTACTTTTCCAGTACTACTTTGTCCAGCTAGAGTTGTCCTGTCATCATAGACACAGTAAACAGATTTAATTGTCTGAAATAACAGTAAGTTTTGCTAAAAGGCCAGTTTTGTGGTAGTATATTCTTTCAGTGTTCCTTTGAGAGTTGGACAAAATTTCCAAGATACACTTTTAAACAGAGGTATGAAAACATTTTTTTACCTCTAGCTTCTTTTATTGAATAGGCCATGCATCTGACTTCTTAAAGATGGCATTTACTAACTGCAATAATTATTGTTTAGGTATTAAAAGATACTGAAAAGTACATTCTGGGAATTTGCTTAATTAAATGTAGACATATGTTTAATGTTAAGTTCAAGTGACCCCCCCATTTAGCATGTGATAGAAATGTACCCCCTGACCTGATGCTGTAGCTGAATGTGCGTGCATTGTGATCTATCTTCATGGCTAATTAAAGTGGGTTTGTGTAACGTTCCCTTAGTTTAGACTGTCATTGGAGGAAACAGCAGTATCCTTTGACTGATTAGAATTTCAGGTGTGAAACTTCAGACAGTATGTTTTGATTGGATTAAATATAGTTGTCAGACTCAAATTTAATTTTAGTGTCTTCAAAATGAAAATGGATTCCATTTTCTTTAAAAAAAAAAAAAGTAAATTAAAGTAATTTCTTAGTAAATAAACCACTTGTTTTATGGTTTTCAAAATTTCCGTTCTGCTACAAAGTGAATAGAACAGTACATATTTGTTTAACAGAAGTGTTTACAGAGCTGTAACTGGACTCAGCATCTTAACCTGCAACTGATATGTAAAAAGCCATAAGATATTTCTGAGCCTCGGTGAGACAGGTGGTATCAAGATAGATCCAAACATAATGCCAGGGCTGCATAATTATCAGCCAACAAGATTTATGGTAGGTTTGTGTTTACAGTTTGCCCTGAACCCTTGTCCCCATGTAAATATAAGTACTTCAATATCAGTACGTGGTTTTTGTTTTTTTTTTATTCTGCACACGCTTCATTCTTTCTGGTGGGCACTGAATGCTCTAACACTTAGACTAGAATGTGTTTTCTCTCTTAGCTGATACCACAAAAGAGTTGAAATTTGTCAAGAATGGGGAGAAGATACACAGTAAGAAGAGGGAGAGGAAAGCTGAGGGCAAGTAAAGGAAATGAACAAGCATGATAAGCAAGGAAATTGAGGTTGGGCAATGAGCAAGGAAAAGGATGGAGGAGTGTGTTGACTGAGTAACAATAGAGCACAAGGAGAACAGAACATCTAGAAGGCACAATGCAAGATCTCAAGCACTACAAATGTGCTGCTTTTGTGCAACGCTGCAAAGCCTTCCACAGCAGCCTTCAGCCTAACTTAGCTCCTTGGACACTGGAGGAGGAAGAAAATGTGGCTGCTGTATGTATTAGTATTGGAATCTTGCTAGCTGTCAGAGATACTACACAACACTCAAACTGATCGATACCTGTAATCACCATGTTAATCAGATGCTTACCTAATCTGTGTTATTTTTGGTTTAGTTATGCAAGACGAGATGTGCTTCCTCTGGGAAAATTCACAGTCAACTTGAGCGGATGTCCAAGAAATAGCGTCTTCACAGAGCACATATACCGCATTATCCAGCAGCTTGTTCCAGCAGTAAGAATGACATTATAGTGTTTTAATATTTCTGATGGTAGGTGTTGGACTAATTGTTCCAACCAAAAACCCAACACTTTAGTTAAAAGGCAGGCTTCTTAAACAAAGGCTGCTGCTATCCCTGTAGAGAGCAGATAAAAATGGAGATATGGCTTTCCTGTCAGTTGAACTCTCTATTTACATAGTCATTTAGGATGAATATGGAATAAAATCATAGGTATTAAACTGACAGACAGGTGCTGTATACTTTATTTTGTCTTTCTGGATTGAGATGTTTAGACATTTCAGTCATTTAGTTATCATGTCGTTACTTTTTATCCCCAAGTTTGTGGATACTGTTCTGCAGAAAATTCATAGTGATTCAGTTTGGGGTCATAGTAATTGTATTGCTGCAATAAATCATTTGTTGTTTTGCTAATCCTAGATGTGCAGTACAGGTGATATGAGTTCTTAACAGCATTATTTTCCTTTGGGAATTTTTTTTTTAAGTATTTAGCATTGGGACACAAGTTTTGTTTTACTTACTATGGAGGTTCACAGTTACAGCTCTTGCTAAAGGAAGCAGTATTTACTAGGGAACCTGAGGGAGAGGGAATGTGCTGATTAGTTTCTTTTCTCGTTGCAGTCCTATCGCCTACAAATGACCATTGAAAACATGAACCATTCACGATTTATTCCACACAAAGACTACACAGCTAATCGTTTAGTCAGTGGAGTATTGCAGCTTGCCAGCAACACTTCCCTTGTAGTAGATGAGACTCAGCTTGAGCAAGGACAGCTTGACACAACAGGTAGATATTTTTTGGGTTTGGGTTTGGGTGTTTGTTTTTTTAAAAAAAAAAAAGAAAAAAATCTCATCTGGAAGGTTAAAAGTTGATATATTTTAAGACAGAGATGCTAATTATGTCCCAGTGATAACTTTTTATTACAAAATTGTTTGTGGTTTCCATATCCTATTTCATTGTGTGAGCTAGCTTCCTGCTAGTCTGCAGCCTTCTTGGACAACTTCAGGCTTGATCTTCGGTTTTTTCCCTATTTTACTTTCTGGAGTTTTCTGGTATTTTGCTCAGAAATGCTCTATCCAAACCAAAAATGACTAATAATGAAACAAGACGGTTCCTTGTTTAGTATAGCTTTGCATTGCAGAGAACTCTGGACGGTGTCTTTGACACTTGGTGGAAAAGACCACTGATTTGAGTAAGTCTTTAGACCAAAATACCTGATTCATTAGAATGGCCTTTCAGTTTCCTGTGATAATGAATGAAGTAGTGGGGGAAGCATATGCTGCTGCCTTACGCTTTATACCTTTACTTAACCATACCTGAAAACCAAACTAAAAACTGGAGATAAAAATAGCTATTAGTGTGGAACAGAACAATGAGTCTACTTTGTAAGCTGACATAGTGCTGTGTAGTATGGCTTCTACAGAGCTTTAGACAGTTAATTTAATCATAACCTACATAAAAGGTGAGTTGTACCTTTCAGAAGTTCAGTAACTGGAGAGAATGCATAGTACAGATTCTGTGGTGATTTCAAGGAAAGAGGAATAGGAAATCACTGGAAGTGACTTCATTTTAAAATAAAGATGCTATCTTGAGAAACCTGCTAGACTGTGTGACGCTATGAGCCTGTTGGGTCTCCCTAATCGGTATCAGTGCTCTGTCCCGTTCATGCACTTAGTCTGGCAGAACTAGTGAGGTTCAGATTTCAGGTTGATTCTGTTTAGAAACATAACGGTTGGTTTGTTTGTTTGTTTTAATTACTGCTATTAAAAGTTGTTCATTGAAATTATTCACCTGTTTTTGAGTCCTCGGTATTTTTTTTATTACTCTGCTTTAGTAAAGTTACAAAATTTCACTGAAGAAAATAGTAAAACTAGTAGAAATCTTTGTATTGTCTGTTTCAAAAAAAGAAGCCAAAACATGAAAAACTCCTATTTACAGAAAAATCTTGCTGTGCTGGTTTAAAGGTTTTCTAAAATGTTTGTCCTTAATGTCTAAAAAACCTCAACATTTAATGAAATTTTCATTTTAAGTATTAAAAGTTGCAGATAAAAAAGGCTTGATCATTTTATTACATTTCTGTTGATGTGATGTTGGGCTGTACTGAATTTGGAATTAAAAAGTAAGAATTTTTTAATTCCTTGTAACAATGTTGATAACAATTCAGTCCTAGAGAGGAATAAGTATCTTCAGATCTAGTAGTTGGTTTGGAACTCTTGGAAGTTACAGCTTAGAGATTTCAAATGGGAAAATGTCTCAGAAGTAAACCATAATATTAAATTTGCCTTTATTTACTACCATTGCCTTTATTTACAGTATAGTAAATGAATAGCAATTCATTAAAGGCAAAGACATAACAGATGTGTCGTTTGATGCAGTAGCACTGCTGAAGAGAAATTTGAATTGTTGGATGCATGTCGGTATTTCAAAGGGAGAATTCCAAGAGTTAACCAGTTAATTCGTCAATCTTAACTTTCTAGATTTTGAGTAATTTAGTTCCAGGTAAGGCAAGTGACTTCTATAAAAATTTGGCAAAATGATAATGAGTATGTTTTTCAGCTGTTCTGGTCTTGCTAGCCTATCTATTGGGTTCTTTATCCAGCAAGACTTTTTTTTTTTTTTCTTTCCTCCCTTAAACTGTTAAATTACACTTTCTGCCAGATAATTTTGTCCTAAGAAATAGTTGTCTCTCTCTGGAGGACACCACAGACACAAGAAGAAACAGGATGCTTGCAAGAATTTTTCTACCAACTGCTCATTAGAAACAGATTGGAAAAAAAAAAATATCAGGTCTGACATTTGTTTAGGTCCAGTCGTCAGAGAATTTGTTCTTGCTTTTCTAGGTGTACATAATGTGACAGCACTGGGTAATCTGATAACTTGGCAGAAGGTGGATTATGACTTCAATTACCACCAGATGGAATTCCCATGCAATATTAATGTTCTTATCACTTCAGAGGGCCGATCACTCCTACCGGTATGGCAAGGTCTTCCTGAATTTGGGGAATAACTGCGGTTGGTAGGTACTTAGAGCATGCCATTCCAGGGACAAGTGAAGACAGGAGTGGGTCTTGTGGCCAGGCGTGGGTATGATACTAGCATTAGTTCTCATTCATGGCTGCAGCCAGGCCAAGAACTTGTTCAAAGGAGAACCGAGAGATTGACCTTCCCTCCTCCTGGGCTGAACGGTATAGTGATGGCAAGGCAGTGACTGGAGTTACTAACAGAGATCCCAGCAATGGGTAAAGCCTGCAGCTACACTACACTGCTGCTCTCAAACCCTTCTTCAGGGACGGTAGTCTCTGAGGTGATGGGCACGTGAATAAAAGGCAACAGGTCCGGCAGTGACCCTAGAAAAATGGAGTAGCTGAAGCTTAGAAACATCTGATCTGTTGCATTCCAGCTTTATGAACTCAGCGTTTGCTCTCTTGCCTCTAAGTGACGCTGGCTGCTGCTTGAATAAGGATTTCATACAGGTTTTCAAAAAGGGAACTGTTAAATATCTAAAGAATGAATTTTGTCATACCTTAATTCTGGGAACTAGTGACTTCTGTTGTTTTAGAGATTAAATGAGTCTTGGAATAGACAAAAACAGGATGTAGAAAGAGATGATATGTAATTTTATTTTTCAGTCAGATTGCCAAGTCCACTTACAACCACAGATAATTCCACCAAACATGGAAGAGTACATGAACAGCCTCCTAACAGCAGTGCTCCCTTCTGTGTTGAACAAATTTCGAATCTATCTAAGTTTGTTGAGGCTGCTGGACTATAGTATATCTGATGAAGTGACCAAGGTATGGAAGACTTCATTAATGTGTTTTCAACTGTATATTCAGATAGAAAGCGCCTTAATAGAAAGTTATTGTATTTTCCCATTGCTCTCCCTGTCAGTGATTCTCCTTGGAAGTTTTCTGAAAACCAAACAGAAGCATTTTCTTGTCCTGACTGTGCCTTCAAGGATTTGTACTCTTGAGTATTTCAGTATATGCTTTACACGTACCCTGCTTTCTAAAACTCATTTTGAAAACTGATTCTTTTCAAAGATGAGAACTGGCCTATTTTTACTTAGGCTCACTTCCCGACAATAATGAGTTGCAATGTTTCTCCTGTAATTTCAGGGTCGTTATGGTGTTTAGGTCCATAAAAGCTTATCTTATAGTGAAGATTCTTTTATTCCCCTTAATTACGTGCTGTATTGTTTATAGGCAGTAGAAGAAGACTTTGTAGAAATGCGCAAGAATGACCCCGAGAGCATAACAGCTGATGATCTGCACAGAACTCTGCTTGTAGCGAGGTGGGTGGTGCTGTTTGTCATAACTGGAGACTTTCTAGCAAGCTGGTAAGGCGTGAAGGCAGTGCTCATCGTCTGCAGTTTGATTGTAGCTGCATGAGGCTGGCTAGCAATCGAGAGATGGCATCGCTTCTCCCTTTGTTCCTCCTGTCACAGATTCGTGGTTGGGTGAAGTTCCTCCCCTCTTTCTTCCCGTGCTTTCTAGTTCACGGGATACTGGAAGAAAACTGGGTTTGTACTGAGTTAGCTTATCAGACCTGACACATGAACAAGCGGTTACTGAATTGCTGTTTCTGCTCATCCAGGTTCCTGTCTCTCAGCGCCGGGCAGACAACGCTGTCAAGAGAGAGGTGGCTGAGAGCAAAACAACTGGAGGCGTTACGTAAAGCCAGACTTCAGCAGCAAAAATGTGTTAATGGGAATGAACTTTAATACTTTGTGGATGTCGCTATAAAAATTTGTCTAATCCTAGATGGAACCCATACTAAGATTGGAATATTGTTTATACCAGTTTTTGTAGATAATTTATACCAAAAAGTTATGGATATTTACCCTTGCAGCCTGAACACGCTTAACTCTGTTCAGCCAGTTAAACATATTTTATGAAATTTTTTTGGAGCCTGTTTTGTAATTGAAAATTGGTAACAATGAGCAAATTGTTTGATATTAAACTTTAATACTGAAGTTTTGTAAACTTATTTCCTTTAATAATAAGCAAATTCAACCTAGAGTCCTTCATACGCAGCAATGGTAGGCTCTATTCTGGAATAAATTTGTGATACAATTCTTGAAGGGCTGAATTTTGAGGATCAGAGGTTTCAGCTAGCCGGCAGCTGCAGCTGAGAGAAACAGTGACTGTAACAGCTAGAACTGTGTGGCGTTGTTCCTGTGAGCTGAGGCATGTTGCACCCATAGCAGCAGCGTAATAGCGATTACATTGTGGTATAAAGAAATGATTTGGTCTTATCCATGACAGGGTTCCAGGATGAAATACATCTTTATTGTACTTAGAGAAGGCCATGACTAACTTCTCAAACCTCTCTAATGAGCTTTATTCTGGCACAACTTCTCTTTTAAAGAAAGCATTAACTGGAGAATTCCTGATACTCATGTACTCATGCAAAACAGATCTTACTTTCTACATTACCAGTAATGCAGTGTGTTTAAATTGTTTGAATAATATCAATTAAGCATTAAGAATGGTCTCTACCTATCTTATTCATGCTGTATAGTTTGAGCTGGTTTTCAGAGGACATACTGCCCCTAATGTGACTTGCAGAACTAGTTTAACAAGGGTGGTTTAAGTAGTGAAACATTAAACATGGAGTAAGAGTAATGCAGAAAGACTATATAGTAGCATAGGGCTGTCCTTGTGGAGCCAGCGATGGAGCCAATTCTCGATTTTGCTTCAATTAATGCTTTTCTGACCAAGAAAAAAAGGCTCCTGCCAAGTTTACGTTAAGCCGACGGCACCTTTACTTAGTGCTTTCTCATGATGGACATTGTGTGAGCAGGGACCCTTTTTTTTTTTTTTTTCAAACTGCATTTTTCCTATTCTAAATGTGACATTGTTTTTTGCTGCACAGCCAATCTGAAACTGTCCTTTTTGTCTCTGCACAATAATAATAATTTGAGTATTTATTATGATAAACAATTTTTGTGTATCTTAAACTTGAGCCCAGTTTGATGCCCTTTCAAATCACTTACAAGCTTATTTCTTTTTTTGTATGTTAAAATGAATATTCATGGTTTCATCTGATTTGTGCTACATTAATATGAAGTTAAGCAACTGAACAAATATAGGAAGAAAATTAAGTCTCCCTTCAAAAGGCAGCCTGGCTGGAAAGCATAGTTGGCTTAGAGGATGGTTTTATGCATAGTGCCATGGATTATTTGAGCCTATCTCCAATATTTCATAAGTATTGAACAATTTATAAGCTGGAAGAACATGGTGCATTTGGATCACCAAGCAGAAAGCAATAAGCCAATACCACAGATCAGGAATTAGTTTCCAGGAAAATATTCCCCAGACTGTTGACTAAGCCGTATTTTGTTTTTAAATACAGGAGTGACTTTATAGCTATTAGTACCCTTGCCCTACAGGACTCTTCTGGACTGTAGAAGTCACTGCGTAAGTATTTGTACAGATCAGTTTCTCTTTCTCCTACCAAAATAACAGCAAGGTATTTGGAATTTCTTCTCCCTGCTCTAGAACCTTTACAAGTACCAAGGTTTAGGCAGTTTTTAAGGACTGTCCTCATAAACATGTTTATGACTTCCCCCCCCTCTCCACCCTGAGGCCAGGGTTGTTGTAGCAGTGCAATGCCAGAAGAAAAGAATAAAGGACTTAAGTGCCCCTGACAGGGGATGCTATTGATGTCTGTAACTGCCTGAAGGGAAGGCTGCAGAGAGGACAGAGCCAGGCTCATTCCAGTGGTGCCCTGTGATGGGACAAGAGACCATGGGCACAAACTGGCACAGGGGAGGTTCCCTCTGAACATCAGGAAGTGCTTTTTCACTGTGATGGTCACTGAGCACTAGAAGAGGTGGCCCAGAAGGGTGGTGGAGTTTCCATCCTTGGAGACATTCAGAAGTTGTCCGGACATGGTCCTGGGCAACCAGCTCCAGCTGGCCCTGCTTGAGCAGGGGGGTTGGACTAGATGACCTCCAGCTGTCCCTTCCAACTTCACCCACTCTGTGATTCTGTGACTCTTAAGCCAGAGAAAGTCAAGACAACCCACCCATCTCTGAAACATAAAACCCCACAGCCCTGGAGCACCATATCCCTTAACATCACATGCTAAAAACCATCTTTTGATTCCACTTTTTTTTATTAAAATATCTCATGTATATTGCTCACATTAAAATACAGCAGTAGTTTAATTTTAAATATAGCCACAAGTAGAGACACTCAAAAAACCCAAACCCACATCACTTTAATAAAACAAATAAATAAATCAGATTTGTTTATCAAAGTTTCAGACCATCGGGGTTAGATGATAATCATTTCAGACACACTAGAAGTCCTAAGACACTGTACTACCCTACCCATGTGACACTATTTTCTTGGAACACCACGTGCAGCCTATCTACAGTACATGGACTAGAACACAGAGGCACTGGGTCTAGAATGGTGGTCATAGGTACAAACCACAGCATAGTAAGATCCTGCTTTACAGTAGCTTTTGGATAATATCCTATACTGGAATGGCATGGCAAGGCATTTCTGGGAAAGAGTAATTTAGATAGGTTTAATCTTTTGACACACATAGATAAGGGGGTGGGGGGTTATCCAATTCCCAGCACGACTGGATGCTTAGCCTTATCCTGCAAGTACGCAAAGCTTGAGTTGGTAATGAATTTGGTTTTGATTAGATACTGACAGCTATGCTCTAATGCAACACTGATTTTCTGAAACAGTACACTTGCCTTCTGTTTCAGAAGTTAGTTGGACTTCTGCATCTGGACAGTTTAGAATATAGTTTAAAAAAAAAAATCATAGCAGAGAGGAACACAATGCCCGAAGGTCAGGTATTGGCTTGTCTTGCTTTACACAGAGACAAAAGAAATCAGAGCAAGTTGCCAGTGTTTGGCATTTGGAAAAAAGGAAATAAGAATAGCTTTACATGGGCAAGACAGAGGAACTTTACTCTATTTCCCCTCACCTCAAAACAAGTGGAAAAAAAAAAAGATTTCCAAACTAAATTTGCACTGCAGGATCGTGGGTATTTCAGATTGGATCTATATACTTTACTGAAAGTGTCCCAGGATGCGTGGAAAGAAAAGGACAGCAAAAAGAAATCTTAATTTCTGGTTAACATAATTGAATTCAACCAAAACGCATCAATTCCTGTTGTAGAGGCACAATTCATAGTAGAAAGCTGCATCTAAAACTTCAATGGAAACAAGTAAAAATACTAGTTCAAAAATAAATAAAATGTAGTTTACCGGTAAGTTATTTTGCTGGTGCAGTGCAAGGTAAGTAAGGTCATAGAAGTGTAGTATCACCTTTTTAGTATAAATACTTTCTACGTAAGTCAGAAGAGCTACAAAATTAGTCTCCAAAAATAACTGTGCAACACATTTAAGACAGACAGCATGCTTACTAAATCCCAGTGTCTAAGCTACCTGTTTAAATATGGTTTACCGTTCTTTTGTCTCAGCTGCCTGAGGGAATTCTGAAGCTTGGTCAGAACCAAATTCATTTGCATCTCTCACTTCCTGTAAACAAGTTCTCTATATTATTGATCCCAGTATTCAGTAGCAGTTCATGCCACAGTGAGTCCTGATATAGTTTTTTTTAGTATTGTATTAAAAGCCACAACTAGAAGAACGCTTCCTAAGGTAGCAACTAGATTTGAATTATTCGTGTCTGGCATTGCGTAAACATTTCTTTCAGTTCTTTTTGTTTGATTTCATTTATAGCTTCTGGTTCTGCAGGGCTCTTCTGGACCTTTGCCACAGCAAAATTAATCCCTTGAGTCAACCCTGCTTGCGTGATGTTAGCAACCTGGACCATGGAACTGCGAATTTTAGCAAAAGGAGACACAGCTCTGCTGCTGCTACTGTCAGCTGGAGAAGGAGTCATGTGGAGTCCTGTCTCAAGGTTACCAGATACAGATCCTGGGCTTTTATGAGGTTTAGTGAGGTCAGTCCCACCAACAGCTAAGAGCTGAGGATTTGGCTCAGAAGACTGTACATCCAACTTAGATGGCCTGGAAGGAACATCTGCAGTAGCTTCAGCCTTGGTTTCTGCCACCTTAGGTGTATTATTGCTGGTTTGATTTATTATGTGATGGGGCTCTTGAGAGCCAGCCTCAGCCTCCAAAACATCCGACATCTTATTCTGAGCATCGTGCACAAAC
Source organism: Burhinus oedicnemus (assembly GCA_008921705.1). Classification (NCBI taxonomy): domain Eukaryota; kingdom Metazoa; phylum Chordata; class Aves; order Charadriiformes; family Burhinidae; genus Burhinus; species Burhinus oedicnemus. Next base: position 1,284,119 of record VFFE01009051.1, read on the forward strand.
CTCTGGCAGTACACATCAATAGGTTTAGCAAATTCCATCTCCACATTGTCAGCAGAAGGCAAGGGTATGTCTTCACAGTCAGACCGGCTAGCCTGAGAGACATGGATCTCAGATGGAACATGAATGCTGATGTTCATGTCAGTGCTGGTTATAGACTGGGACCGGCTGCCCAACCGTGGAGCTGAGGCAATGATACCACAGCTAGGCAGCACGTAGTCTGTCTGCCCTATGTTCTCTAGAGAGTCAGTTAGCTGGTTGTCCTCATCGGATTTGGAATTAGTCAGGAAGTCATCAGAGTGGAATGAATCATTATCCGATACTTCTATATCAGATTCAGTATGGACTTTAGAGTCTACCACTGGATTCTCTAACGTTTCAAGGCTACTATCTGATTTCCAAAGATTCACTTTCAAATTTGGTTTTAAAAAATTGACTTTCACTTCAGGTTTGGTAAAGCTGCCTAACTTCCGAAGATTGCTAATGTTTACATTGGATTTGGTTTGTTTCACTTTTTGATTGAGAGATGAGAACTTGCTCAGTAAATAATTCTTGCCTTGGGCCAGGGACCCTCTGTTCTGAGACCGAATGCCAATGATGTCTTCATGAGGTTTACTGCTCTTCCTGGAAGGAAAAGAAAAAGTCTCTAATGTACAGTCAAGGCAGTCTCATTTATAAACACCAAGTATCTACCATCTTCCAGTCTATTTCTATAACAGAGATGGACATTTTAGTTACTAAGTTACTCTTTCCTTACCTAATTGTACCCATATAAGCTAATCAAATTCAAAACAACAAAACCAAAGGAGGGTTGAAACAGAACTGTAGCCAAAGAAGGGGAAAAGCAAGCTTTGGCAGGCATTTTCAGTTTTAGATGAAACTGGATGTAAGTGCTGTATTTGTAACCCTGACTTTGTGTATGCTGTACTCAGTAGCCAGAGTTAGCAAATACTCAGTCTTCAATACCTCTAAAAAAGAGCAAGACTTTCTTGCTACACTTTCTAGTCAGCTGGGAAAAGAAGCTGAAATAGTAATAATAGAAAGGTCTAAAAATAAAGCAACAGATCGCACTGGTGAAACGTGCTAAACTTCAGCTAGCCATCCTCTTATTTCTACTCCATCCTGCTTTGTAAGTGATTTCCTCTCTGTTAACACCTCACCAATATTTTTAGATAAAGGTTAATTCTGTTTAATTATAGACAATTGACTTCCTAGAGAAAACTACCTAAAAAATTCTTGTAAGTACTTTTAATTATCACCTATGCTTTCATATGCGCTCTTCTCTCAGTGGGCTTGCAAAAGGAAGAACTTCTGTGCCATTCTAACACATAGAAGTTCAGAAGTTTAACTTCAGACATTTCTTCACACAAGACCTGCAGTGTTACCTGGATTTGTTAAACACAGCTGCAGTAGAAACCAAACCCAATTTACACTTCACAGGTTGGTTGTCTTCTTACTACAGAAGCAGACATTAAGTTCAGATAGGAAAAACTAAATTTGACAAACTAATCATGAACCATCTGATTTTCAGTATGTTGTTTACATTTGGTAGTGTATATTGTCTGTAAGCACGGATGTATAAAACAGTATTCTTGCTTATACTTTTAGATAAGCGCCTGCAGACAGTTGTTATTGGAAGCAGCGTACAGACAAATTAACTCCTACTACAGTAGCTAGATACCGTCGTTTCTTTTAGGCATCACATATGAGTGTTACCATGTACTGTTAGCCACTGAGAAGCGAGCAGAAGTGGGACACCGAAGGTTCACGTCATTTAAGTACTCACCTCTCGAGCTTCTTCTCAATAATGGGCACATCCAATCCCATTGCTTGCTTTGTGATTCTCAGCATTTCTGCAATGCACTGAAGAGTGTCTGAAATCCAATTAGCAGCCTGTCAGACCCTTGAAAAAAAACCCTTAAAATCCTATATTCCAAAATCTAAAATTAGACTTATTTTCTTGTAATGTAATTAAGTTTCTTTGGTTTTGTTGGGTTTGTTTTTTCTTTCACCCTACAGAATAGTTGCACCCTAGAAGCTGCAATTCTGATATAAAGCTTACAAAATAAGCTTAAAGAATAGACTCTCCTTAAGCCCTAAATACTGGGTGTAAGCAAATCACTGCTGTGATTCATCATTTGGGGAAGGCAGAGAAGCAATTTTATTTATTCTAATCCTTGTTGACAAAACTCAGTGCTCCAGGTAAGAAGTGATATTTTTCCCTTATTAGTGTTCATTTAATTTAGTTAAACAACAAGCAAGAATGTTTCTAGACATTGATTTCACTAAATGAATCAAGTTCTCCCGCTCTTTAGGAGCTAATTTTAAATTAGTTTAACCAGTTTTTGGATGAGTAAAGATCTGGACGTGGAAATGTCTCAGTTCGAGAGACATGTTACTTTAAAGCGACACCTGAAAATTATTTTTCTTTGTATTAAAACAGTAACATTCCAGTGTTCACACAGGAAGCCACATTACAGGGGTGTTTTGTTGGTTTCCTGCCCAACTGGATTATGTTAAAATTTATCCTTCTTCAGAAGTTATTCTAAAAGCAATGGAAAAAGTGTTTCCTAGAGAAACACTGGTATACTGAATACACTTACGTATAAAACTTTTACATATGAAACAAACCTTTTCCATCTTCTTCTGGGTTGCGTACCACAGCTCTAAGAGTGTGAAAATACCCACTCGTTTCTTTGTATTTGTAATGCAGCCTCATGCAAGAGAACTTGGGTTTGCCAAAGAGAGTAGGCTCAGGCCCTGAGAAATAAACCAGGAGATGAGAAATCTTCTTTAACCAAACACCGAAAGAGATATTGCAAAGACTGTACCTAAGCATATGTAAGAGTTGACAGTCTTTCGGCATAAAAAGCTTCACGTTTTCTTTAGAGTAGGAAAGACATTATAAATGAAAGATTTTTACAATAACAATCAATTACTTACAAAAAGCAATTAGACACTGTGTGATGTCTATAATAATCCAGCCTGATTGTTTATTACAGATCACCCTTTCAAATAGCAGAAACAAAAAAATCTACACTTATTACATCCTGTGTTTTACAGTATGCTCCTGCAAGGATTAAAAGGGAAAGCTAGTATATTTTTACCAAGCGGAAGCTATGTAATTTTCAAGATTAAGACCAAGTATTTCAACTCTTCAATGCACTGTATCATATCCATATCATTAAACAGGGTTTTTTTCGTTGTTTTTATAAGGTATTTGGTCTAGATGTTTCAACTATATTCTGTATGTCAGGATGTATTACGGATCTCCACAACAAAGTAGTGAGAGATACCTTTCTATTGAACTCCTAGAAATTGCACATGGATAGTGAAAGTTAGAGTAAGGAGATGACGAAACCACTATGCATTGTGTAATGGAGGATTAAACTCTACTGGGCCGGGGGGCACACACAGAGGGCCACAGAAATTTCCCTCCTCTCCAACTGGAACACCTTTTTCATCTGTAAAGTCACAGAATCACATCTTTAATACTTTCAGCTGAAAGTGCTGGATTTAGCCTGCAGATATTACTCTTTACTCAAATAAGTTATTCAGCATAACAAGGTGATTTCATAATAGCATGTTTCTTATCAGACCATGAGAAAGAAGAGTTTTTTAAAAAAAAGCTATGAAACAGATCTAAAGTACAATTCAGAACCAGCTGCCGTATTTGGATGAAAGAAAGTGCATTAAATACACAAACCTGTGATTCATTATCAAAATTGATCAAATTGTTACTGCCAACTGATAAATAATGAAATTTGCTTTGATGAATCCATGTTTTAAGGGTTTGAAAGAGGAAAAATTTTAGAACCCTACCAGTGATCAAAGTTTCCATTTCAAGCAGTAGCAAGACGGGACAGAGAGAACACGGACTCAACTCTGGCATCTGTTACCAGCAAGAAAGCACATTTCTAGCTATGGTGGACTACACAGGATATATGCAATATACTGAAACAACAAGCCTCAATGTATTTGTAGGATGCTTTGATAAGTGCTCAAGCTGTTGTTTAAGAGCATTCAAGAAAGATATATGGTGACTGCATTCTTACCTATTTCTATTTTTTCCAGAGCTTCAAGACTTAACCTTTGGTACTGATTCACCTTGTCGATTTCATCGTCATAACTACAAAAAAAGAGTCAGAATTCAATGCTTCCTACTAATATAAAACAAAAGCTACTAGAAATAAACTACACAAGGTAAGAGAAAGTGGTAACTTACTAGGCCACGTAGTATGCAGAATTCGAAAGCAGCAGCAGAACATCCACATCCTTATGAGTGGCATCAATGAGACTAAGCAAAGGGAAGAAGAAGAATGAGAACAGGGGAGAAGGTTTTATTTGCACAGCTGAAACCCATCCCCAGTGTATTTTAGAGAGACTCTTTTACAATTGAGGGCACATTACAACAAGAGGTTTCAGTTGTGGTATGTTATCTTGTGTGATGCTGCTACCTCTTCACAGCCACTGAAAAAACAAAGTTAGGTGACACACTTCACAAGCCAAAATGTGATGCACCATTAGGCTCTACCATACAACAAGTGGATCCACGTAAGCAACTCTTAAACCTGGAGTTACCCAATAGCTCAAACAGGTCAGCAGCAGATCTCTAAAAATGAACAGAAAACCCACAAGCTATTGAAAATGCTAACAGAAATGAAAACATCTCAAACTCAGTTAAGGTCTGTGCTTTGAAAAGCTATCAGAACATCCTGCTTTGCTGTTTTTAGATGCTGAAGTTTAACCTCCAGGAGATCTAACTACTATTTTTCTTTTATGAGATAGTGAACTCTGAACTTGATAAGGAGACTTATCAGTGAAGTTAGATTTTATGCTTACTACTTCTCATAAAGAGAAACCTACGCTTTCCTACTACTGACTCATTACACAAGAATTTAATTTGATCAGATATGGCTTTGAAGTCAGGTTACACCTTCCCTATAAAGCAATAAGGAACAACAGCCCTTCAAACAGCCCCTTCTAGAACTAAGGGTGGTTAGAAGTTCTCTTCATGGTGCCTACCACATTTTGGCAACATTAACGGAATGCATGCATTTCCAGGTGATGTCTCAAAGGTAACTCCAGCATGCACCATTTTTATGGCACTTTGGGAAAAGCACTTGTTTAGAGGACCTTTCTGTTTACAATTACAAATATTCAATCCCTTCAAGGACTCTTGCCATTCTACAAAACTGTCAATTTTTAGTCTGTTAACACATCAGCTATCAAAGTCATTTAACATTAGTAGTAATTAACAGAGGCAGTAGTAATTAACAGAGGTGTCATGTAGCAGCTGATCAATGATCAATCATGACTTTATTCAACAAACCTTGGATCACAGTCAATAAGGGCCCATCCTCCATGGAATTTTTCATCATCTGGTAAGAGCAGTTTCATGTAGCTCTGCAACAGCTGGCTGATTAATTCCTGATGGCTCCTCAGATTCTCCTTGTGCAGGGCTTCATGCTCTTTCTCTTTTGTAAATATGGAGTAAAGATCCTCTGTTACAGGAATACCCTGCATCAAATCTAAATAAAACACACAAAATATCAAACAAGGAACCAACATTTAAGAGTGATATACAGCAATAGGCTGTTGATTACTTTGTAAACTCCTTCCAAATGTTTCATATTTGAAGATACTCTAGAAAAATGGTTATTCTTTCTGAATAGAACGTTGACTAAAACTGAAAACTCAGTAGGTGTAACACTATTTTCTCTCAGTGAAAAGCACAAGTTAATTCACCATTTTAACAAACACTTGTTGCATAAGTTTAACTTTGTCCAATAGAGAGATGTTACAAGACAGTTAATGCTAAAACCAAGTTAGGAATAAATCCTACAATGAATTACACTGCATGTAATCCCTCCAAATTGCACGTTGTTTAATCTCCAAATGGAGAATTGACTGTTCCACTACATAGACATGAACATTATAAACACACAAGTGCTCTTAAGCTTTGGGCAGAGGGGGGGGAGGTGGGGGGAACAGTCAAAAAGATAAAGCCAAGACGATTTCAATAAACTTTTCTAAATACCATAGTTCGGGTTCATTGAAATTGCATTCTTACCTATGACTGCTTGCCTATAAGCATCCCTGAAACGATTCAGGTAGTATCTGTTTGCAGAATTAACTCCATCCTTCATTACCCCTGCCAGCTTTCTTTCACCAGTCCTCGTGAAGTCACCCTGTTACACAAAACATGTTGAATCATGCACATATGCAACTTTGAAGTAGCCGTCTCAGATAAAAACCTTTGGCATTCTGAAACTCCGAACTGAATAGGTGACAACTCAGAAATGGTGTTCAAGTAACTATTTCATATAGAAGTTGAAAATACTGATTTTCAAAGAGCATCTACTTCTCATGGCATTGTTGGGCTGCAGAGAATCTCATGCTTTTGACAGACCTATGATTCTACATAAAGTCCTAATGGAAAACAGTAATCTGGACATATATACCAGCTAACATTAAAGCAGAACTTTTAAGGCATCAGACACTGGGATGCTCGAACACCTCAAAAAAACCCTTATTTTTTGGCCTTTAATGTAAAAGGAGCACTACTGGAACAGCAGAGAAGACTGGAGCTTACTGAGAACTGGTTTTCATCTTCTCGGTTTCTGCTACAAAAAAAAAAGACAAGCATAACACTCTGAAGGAAAATAGTACATATCCTCATAAGCTCAGAAACAAAAGAAAGTTTCTAGGCCACAGAAGGCTTAGAATTTGAATAAAAAGCAGTTTTGGTAGTTACACTTCATTAAAAGGATTCTATTTGCAGAGACGCTCTGAACACTGGAACAGAGCAGTTCTAAAAGCCATGCCAACTACTATAAAGAACATTCCAAGTGTTTCACTTTCAAATTGAAAGTAATCTCACAATTAAACTGAAAATAAATTTAATCCATGAACCTCAATACCGAGCAGAGAAATCTTCAAGCAGAATGGCTGAAAATTTAGATCTATAAATTAAGTTCTGTGCTTCAGCTCTAAAGTTAAAAATATTTACGAACAAGACAAGCGTCTCAGGCTGGGTTTTACTATTTTTTAAAAAAATATTAATGTAATAGACTAATCAAAGTTCACTAAACAGATTTAAAGAGATTGAAGTGTTAAGCATTTCCACTGTAAGGGTTTTTCCAATGCCAAATACCAGGAATACTAAAAATTGTTCCACCAGTGATGATACACACAGAAAATAGCTCAAATTCTATGACTTCTCAAAGCAGCAGGATTGAACAGTAAGGAGTTTCATGCCTGATTTCTGATCTTGGTAGACAGATTACATTACAACTAATTAAGAGTTTTTAGAAAATACAACTAATTAATATCACCCTACTACCTACATATCCTGATCTGCATTTTTGAGCACTGTAACTGCTTAAAAGTACCATAACCATGCTTAATTTTAAATAGAATTAATGCTTAATATAGATCTTGAACTCTTAGCTCAGCTATGCTTTGTTAGTTTCACATCTAGGTACAAAACAAGGTTAAAAAAAACAGCCAGCAGTGCCACAGGACACTTGGACACCAAGTCTTCTCCAATTCACACTAAGTGTGATACAAAATATTCTTCTATTGAAAGGCCTCATATCTCTTCAAGACAAAAACATATAGAATATTTGGCTAACTTTATGACACATGCAAGAGTTTTCCATTGGACATAAGATCTGTAACTAACATACTACTCATCATCAGAACTGATAACACTCTTCACTGTTTACCTTTAAGGCTGCTGTGCCAGCATACTGCCGACTTATGGCATCTCCATTGTTCGCCCATATGATCTGGTAGATTCTATTGCATTTCACCGGCAAAGGCTGTTCTGGTGGCATCACACCGAGTTTTTTGAGCTGCAATTTGACATGCACATTAATATAGAGTTCAAGATAAAAACAATTCTCAGTATCAGAGCTTGATAAAGAAAGTGGGAACACTTGCCAAGTATTTAATTGTTACATTTTATGATCTGAAAAAAGGAACTCATTCTGCTAATTTATCAGATTAAATTAATTGTTAGCAATGCATCACCAATTCGTTGTTAAAGATCATATCACTGGACACAGCAGTAACATTAATTATGGATGTAGGAGTCAATCTTCAAAAAAATTATCTGAAGGAAAACAAGTTACTCTAGATTACTCAAGATACAGAAAATGTTTCTACTTTCTATAGAAGACTACCAGAAGAACAGATATCACAAAACTTTAACATGGATAAACAAGTTAATGTTTTCTATTGCAAAGACATTCGTGACCTTAAAGGTCGGAAAATAAAGAAATGGAATCTATTTCCAGTTAGAAGAAAAATCACACCAATGCTTACTCTTTTGCTTCTAGACACTAAAGCAAATGTAGTGGCTCCACCTTCAAACTTACTGCTCCCTCAAAATAAAGCCTTACAACAACTTCACCTGTTGTGTTTATTATTAACGTTTGTGCATTTTGGACAGTTACTGTATAACACTGATACTTAAAGTAAGATATCTTACTCTTCAGAACAACTAGTACTTAAGTTTTTCCAAGATAAATCTTGGGTACAATACAAATTTAAGTCTTTTTACACATACACTAAATTGGTAAAGCAGCAGTTTCCCATTCTGAAGTCAATACTACCATATATAACTGCAATGTACTCGCTAAATGTTAGGCCAACTGCAGGAATAACTTGCACTAAGTCATAGGCAAACCTCATTTTACAATCAATAAGAAAATGCTCAAGCCCTCTTTGCAAGTCAGATGAAAATCAGTACAAGTCTGTCCATTGACTTTGAAAGCCCTATCAAGTTCCCAGCTGACAGAAGACAAGTCCTATGGTTCCAAGGAAGTACAAAGGCAAGGTACATGTAATTCTCCATCTTCCACTTCATGTCAGTCACCTTCCAATGCTTAGGGCATTTCTCAGTTTTGAATTGATTCTAAGTACTTCAGCTAGAACACAAGAGTGATGTAGCACATCACAAGCTAATACTACAGTAATGATTACTGAAGTCTTCTTCACAACAATCTATATAAGTCTTGATTTTGAAAGATTACTTTTGAACTCAGAGTTAACATATATAGAAATCCTGTTCTAAAATAAGAACTGTGCGATTGCTGGTCCCACCCCTCATTCCCACTCTACATCAGGAGTTCATAAAAGCAGATGACAAACAGGAACTGCCAGATACAATAGTTAGAGCCATTCATTCTTCATCCCAGTGAAGGACCCATTTCATCCTTTATCCTTCACTTTAGGCATAGTCAGGTTTGCCCATTTTGGGCTGGGCTGTAACAGAAGCTTCAAAGTTTCAGGTACAGTACTATTAAGTCTTGACAAGGGAAGACAACAATCACCACTGAGCTCCTGTATCAAAAAGCAAGGGGCGGGGGGCGGTGCAAACAAGAGGATGACTAAAGGAAGGACTCCCATCTATTTGGAAATGTCTTCTCTATACAAGAGAACTATTCCAGAGCATAATAGTCAGCCATCTGGGATATTTACATCATGAATTAATTGTTCCTTTACACACAGAGGAAATAAGTTATCTCCCTAGCTGCTGCACCACAGTATTTCACTTCAAAGTGGCTAAAATAGCATCCAACTTCTAGTTAGATTTTAGTCATCTTTAACATCTCATTTGGGGTACAGATTTGGGGTTTGGTTTTTTTGTTTGGTCCCCCCCCCTCCACTTTATATTACTGCACAACTTGAAGTGACTAAATCAAAAGGAAAGAATCCTCTCCAAGATGTGGAGAGACAGCAGTTTCCTCTCTGAAGGAGGAGACCAGGCAATAGTGTTTTAGAATGACTTCAAATTATTTCAGTTGTACATACTACTTTCAGCTTCATGTCTCTCCAAGTAGGTTGCAAAGACCCTTTTCAGTAGAGGTTAGTTTAGCATTTTTCAAACACACAGATTTCCATGTGAATAACAATTAAGTTCTGAGGTACTCAGTACGTGAAAAAGGACATCAGTTATACATGCCTGCTGTTCCATGACCACTCTTGCAATAGCAGCCTGCACGACATTGGTACGATCCAGACAGTCCATGCAGTTAACTCGAAAAATTCCTTCCTGTTTGCAAATCACACCAGCTTGGTCAACCCTTTTAACAGAAAAATAGAGTAAAAGCATACTGAGACACTTAAAAATCCAGTGAAATTTATCAGCTTCTACTAACAGTAGAAAATCTTACACATGGAATACTATTTATAGTTGCACTCATCACCCCCCCCACACCCCACTCAATTAACTACTCTTGTTCCCACCTATCCTCCTCTTCAGGCTACATATCCAACACACATCCTATTGGGGCCATGAACTTACTATGTAATCAGATGTTGAATTCAATTCATACATATATAATATGAGCTTTCAAGAGAAAAGGAATTTGATTTCAAAAACATAGGAGCCAATAACAACAATAGCAACACTTCACTCACAGCATACACTGAACGATATACAGTAATTGATTGGAGACTGCAGCCATACTCACTACCAAAATGCATGAACTTCAATCAGTACAAACTACAGGTCAAACATGCCTACTGCTTTCAATAGTAAGGTTGGCGTTCTAGGGTTTGTGGGTCAAATACAGAGTATTTCACATTAGATATAAAACCCTAGAAGTGTTAAATGCAGTCAGCCTCAGGCAGAAAACAGTGTCTGAAAATTTTTGCTGTTACATGTGTAAAACGCCAGTACTTCAGAACACAAAAACTCTGATGCACAAGCTGGGCACCAAGAGAGTAATATAAAACATATCAGTTATGACAAAATCAAGGCCTCTGAATTATGTACTGGTTTATTTTTTTTCTACAAGTATTCGTACTAGTCTAAAAGCAGTACCTACCAGCACCACTTCATGTCAAGAATAATATCATGAATGGCATCAGTCAGTGTTTGAACATTTTCAAACTTCATTCCTCGGCTAAAATACAGAATTTCACAGAAGTTAGTTTGAACTAGAGTAGTGATTTTTTTCTTTACTTAATTATATTATTTGTAATGTTCACAAAGATAGTGTTTTGGCTAAGTGGGAGAGACAAGACATTCTGTCCTGCAGTAAGCTTTAAACAGCAGCCAATATTCAGAACTACTTTAAAGTACAGTTCAACTTCTAAATCCAAGGCAAGAGATTCAGATATTTAAATTCTCAATAATTTGCATTCTTGAACGCTGCTTCCATAAGGAAGAACAAGTGTGCAGCTATTCAGGCATGCATAACATTCTGTTCTCCTTTTAGGTAGGGTCTCAACAAAAGTAACCACTATAGGTTTGAAACTGGGATGGCCTGTCCTGCTTTACCAGTAATTCTACAGAAAAAAGCCGCTACATCTACAGACACAACACCCCTCTCCTCCTGCCACCCCACCAGGTTGTTTTCAGTATTGTTCTCTATTCACTCATGCTCATAGTGCAAAAAGAAACAGTCCTGGTCACTACAGCAGTTCTTAGGAGAAAAGCAAAACAAACAAAAATGAAAGGTCATTTAAACAAAAGATTATCAGATCAATTCAGGATGTCAATAGTCCTACAGAAGTCTCTTAAAGGTCACGCCTATTTTGAAGGTTTTTTCCCTTCCCCCCTATCCTCTCAGACAATATCCACTAATGACATACTTATTCAATCAGTAGTGCTTTTCCAGGCCAGATGCAATCCCTAGATTAAGTTAGGAAATGAAGATAAAAACCAGAGTTTTTAGACCCCATATTTGTACACAAATGCAGCCTGCTTCAGGGAAGCATGAGAAATACATGCCTGTGTGACGACAGAGCACATGCTTGGGCATCTGAAGACTGCACTAGACCATGCCAACATCAGAGTAGTGTCATAAAACCAGCAACTGGATTAAAGTAAAATCCAGTGTATTTTATAATGGAACATCATCATGAGGGTTCTGAAAGAACCCACCATACGTTTATAGAAACAAGCAAGAGAAACAGAAGAACGGCTTGTAGTAAAGAATTAAAAGCAGAATACTACATAGTTTGAAAAGCGGTCAGCCACAGTGTTACAGTCATAGCATGTGTAAGGAAACTATCTTGCTTAAAATGCACAACAACTTCTAAGCTTTGCCTAATAAATAACTGCATATTTAACAGTTCAGGGACACAAGATCAAACAAATAGCAGTGCTTGGTTATCCAAACTTGAACTTTTATAGTGCTTTAGGTTGCAAAATGTATCCTTTCTATTTAAAAGTGTTTCATGCAGAAGTAGAAATAATAGCTTTTCTCCTCCCTTCTGCTCTCCTTTCATGCTAGTAATAAAAAAAAAAAAA
>VFFE01009051.1:1296406-1309200 GCA_008921705.1 Burhinus oedicnemus
GGCTGAAAAATAAAGAATCAGTGTATTGAACATAGAAGTATCTTAAGTTTTCAAATCGGTGTTTTCTCTGGTTTTTGGGAGGCTTGGGGTTTTTTGGCTACAGTATTTTAGAAGTGAAAACACTTTGAACTCTTGGCTAAACTTACGTATTACAGAATGAATTAAACAAACAATTCTATAATTATTCTTCAAAACAATGCATCAATTTACCAAAACAATCTTTGTGTCAAAGGAGAAAGTTCTACGCAGTTTATGCTCTGAATTAACAGATGAGCACAGTGTTATTAATAGTAAGAGGGAATCAATAAGCAATTTGCCCTCTGCGACTCAGCTTCTGTATCTGTAAAACAATTTAGTATAAATAAGGCATCCTGCAAACTAGGTACTACCTTGAAACCCTCAAGTATTCACTCTGAGTTATTCTGACAAATGATTTTCCTGGGAACTGAATTAAATGCATTGAAGTGAGCTGTGGTACAAAGGCCAGTCCCATATCAGGGTAAGTTCTCCAGGTTTTGTCTTTTTTTTTTTTTTTTTTTTTTTTTTGACATGTTAAAAACCTGACTGTAGTAAAGGGCTTGGGCACAGCAAAGAGTATCTTAAAGTCTGATAGACTGAAAAGGCTTAGAGTTGAACAGGACCTACTAAAGCATAAACTTATTCAATTTTTCTTTCTGTGCTCCTCAGGACAGGGAATAAATTTTGTTTGCCTTGCTACTATTAGAATAAGTCAAATAAGGTGCAAGACCAAAGCACGGTTCTTATTTCACACCTTGGCCCTACACAAACATCCTCTGCGACGCAGACATGCACACATGACTCTCCAAGCCTCTATTCAGCTGCTGTCAAGCCCTCAAAGAAGACCTTTGAAAATTTAATTCCCACGCAGGCCTACTAAAAATATTGTATTAGAACAGCTGTACACAAGGTCCTAATCAAGGTGTTCTTCGCAAAGATAGACCTTTATCTCAGGACTGTGATCTCCAAGGAAACATACAGTGCCCAAGAGGAGACTACTGAAGCTCACTTAGTAACTGCTCTCAGGAACAGCTCTGTAGCACTGTATGTGCTACAGCCTTTCCCTGTCTCCTATAAGCAGGAAAGGCTGCGGCACATACTTTGACAAGAGCTAACCATCTGCTCAACAACACAGCACTCTTCCAAGCTTTATCTTCTGCATCCCTCTCCAGTGTTCAGGAACAATCCCAATGCCTTGAACTATGTTTGCCTACCAGCTCTGTGCCGACTCCGGCGTGAAATAAGTGCCACCAGAAATGTTGGATGAATGTCATCTACACAAGTTGATTCCTGAGGAGGAGTTTCAGGACTGCTCTTATCATCATCAGAAGATTCGCTATAGTTTACTACAAGCTCTTCAATTTGCACAAATCCTTGTATGATGGGTATAATCCAGAAGTCCACTTCAGCATTCTGAAGGTTACAAAAAACATTTACATTCTTGTTGTTTCTACATTACCTACAATTATTTCTGCCATTTCTCATGTTTATAAACAGTTGCTTTGCATGCTTTTCATGTTTTAAGAAATTTTTGCCATATCCTTGTCTTATTTCTGCAAGAGGTACCAGCATTTATCCTCCATTAGTCCTAGGGCTTTTAAATCAGCAGGAAGAAAGAGAAAGCAACTTCATATTTTTCTGTGGAGATGAAGCAAGCTGAATCAAGGCAAGGCAAAAAGCCCTCCCTCTACTCCCAGCTATCTAGGGATAGACGAGAACCCTTCAATATTTAAAAGCTTTTCCCATCCTTTTCCCCAAAAGGAGTTTTCATACATCATCATCTGATGTTTAAACATTAAAAGCTTGAATTAGTAACTTCTCATGTCAAAGACAGTCAGTTCAGACAGAGCAGCAAATATTGTAATTTATTATCTGGTTTCTCCTTTAAGGCAGTTTTACAACCTCTATGTGGACGTACAGTGTATTACATTTATATAAGGAGATAGATAACAATTTAAAGGTGTAATGTTGTTAGTCTGTTTTCAGCAAAACATATTAGTATAAGGTTTGTATGGGCTAACTTAGTACCCAAGCCAACTGGTTCAGGGCTCTGCACATTAGTGCTTTATCACCCTAAAACCTCAATTTCTTAAACAATTTAGATCCGAGTTCCATACCAACTCAAGGTTACCCATTTATACCTTATAACATGAAAAATACACTTAAACTCATGTATTATATACAAACTTTCACAGAGCATCTAGGTTTACGCTGCTCTGACTCCATAAGCATGAGAGTATATAAAATCATTAATGAAAGAAAGATGCAGGGTATAAGGTAGGAAGTGCACTGTCACCTTTAAAAGAACCTAAGATTTGATCTAAACTGGCATACAGCAGTTAGTAACTCAGTCCTTTATCTAGGAGGTTAATTTAAAATGAAGTGAGATTATATACTGAAGAAAAAGAGAGTCTATGTTTCTTTGTTTGTGCCCATTAGCTAGGAAAATGCTTTATCTACTACTCTGCATAGCTGTTCAGAATAACTTGTTCTACATTGTTACATTGATCAGCTCCTCCGTTCAATGAGAAAAACAGTATTCTCCGCTTAGAAAGACAAAAATCTTGCCTCAAGAAAATTTTGGAATTCAGAGTTTCTTTCTTTTCTGGCTCTTCCTCCTTATCAAATAATAGTTTCTGTCCAGGGATAATCCATTCTAGATAAATACATCTTAAATTTACCTTCAGAAATTACCACAAACATTATCAAACATCAAGTTATTCTGCACTGCTTTATTGTACTAAAATTAAATTCAATTGACACACATTAATTAGCTATGATCACAGGCTAAAGAGAAGGCTGCTGGAAGGCCAGCTGGGGGAAGAAGGTAACACCAGCTGCTCAGCTTCAGAAGGCACAGCCCTGATCCTGACCTGTCTGCCAAGCAGGTTTTTAAGTAAACTTCTATGAGGCCTTAAGTAAACCTTTCAACTAAAACTAAAGAATGGTTCTCATAACACACATGGTTAGAAATAAGACTCACATCAATGCTGATGAGATCTTCAATCATGTGCTTGTTCCAAAAGAATCTGTCATCAACCTGTTTAAAACAAAAAGGGCAGGTTTTGCAATATTTTAAGTAAGGTTTGGCAGTATCTTTGGTAAAGACATCAGTGTTATTCACTACAACTGTACATACAAGTCTAATGTTCCCTACTTTTGAACACAACAGCTCAGTTCAAGACATGCTACTGGAGACTTTTGTTTCATTTCCTTGCACTGAAACTAGTTACAGGGCACCATCTCCAGTTGCTGTAGATGATACCAGCAGAGAATGTGACCAGTCAAGTGTTGACTACATACATTACTGAACAGCACATCTCCCAAAAGGAAAAATAAAACAAAAACAAAAAACAAAGAAAATACGACACACTTACTTTTCGCCACAGTGGTAAGTTAGTTTTCTCACATGCACTCTGTCTCTGCACAGAATTTGTTAGGTCATAGGTCAGGCTGTAGTAAAAGGAGTCTGAATCCATGAACATTTTGAACAACTCCTCCAATAATCTCTTCTCCAGCTTCTCTTTTTCTTTGCTTTCTTTAATCTGAAAGAAAAGTAATGGCGTTCTTATGTTTCTCCCTTTGACTGAAAAGGCTCCAGCCATATTTGCTAAATGCCATTTCTAAACTTGTAGGACAAACATTTTCTCATTGAGGAGGATCTTAAAATTCCTAGCAGAGGTAAACACAAGGGCCAGCATCTTCAGAAATATCATGCTATTACTTTTAGCAGTAAAAGCATTCAGAACAGTCAGACCCTGAAACATACTACTTGTATGTAAGCTCCAGAAGTTTCAGTCTCAAGAGTTTCTGTGAAATATTGTATCTACCTGTTCTAATTTTAATAATGTTTGGACTTTCAAATCCAAGCCATTATTGTGTAAAAAGCATCTGATAAGATTGTACGGTATTCTCTGAGGAACTGTGCACCAAATTTTGCCTCCAATTCTATATGGTAGGAGATACTTATGCAGAGTAATTTGTAGAAGTTTAGAATCCCACTAGAAGCTAATCTTGGTAAGAAGGCACTCTTAATTCTGCCAAAATTATACAATTACAAAATGAAAAATCATAGAAGAGCAACAGTTAAATAATCAAAAATTAAATTGAATTTCAACACAGTAGTTCCACATTCTGCAGTTTTTTCACTAGTTCTCTTTTTAGGTCTTAGTACTCCATTTGATCACCCACTACCACCTTTGACTTATCAACTAAACATTTAAAAAAAACCAAGAAAACAGTAGAAAGCTTTACCTTCTTTTTATTTGGAGCAGATACATTTGATTTAATTTGAGTAAGAGTCTTCAGCAGAAATTTTGTGTCATCTGGGGACTGTGTAATCTTCTCTGGCTTGTTTATCCCAAAATGGTGCTTTTTACAAAGCTAAATAATGATATTGAATTAAAGCCAATACTTAAATACTCTTCAACAAGTTAAAGAAAATTTTAATTAAAGTCTACAAAAGCAAGACTGCAATGTCCACAAACCTAGGGGAGACACTCTGAAATACAAGGGGAACATGCATGTTCCCATCTATAGCATAGTTCTCCCTCTTCTTTTATAAAACACAGTTTCTCCTGGGATTGTGAGAAAGCCTGTCTCAATTTGACATGACTTGAGCATCCAGACCCACCTCAATTTCCCACCCAAAACACAGTGTAAATCAGTATTACCCACTTATATTGTTTTTCCTTCATCTTTTGGAAAAAAAAAATCTGCAGCATTTAAAGCAAGGGTTTCCCTTGCAGCCAAGTTATAGAATTAAGATTCCAAAACAGGATGGAAGCAAGGGCATCCCTTAAAAAAAGCATACTCTTTCCTGATTCAGAGGGCAAAGATATGACAGCTTCTTCCCCCAAAAAACACACACGTGAAAGCCCTAGCTTAGAAATATTCAGGGAGAACCTTAGGAGTAAGCAAGCTGAAGTACTCAAAAGAGGGCACTGCAAATCTGAGTTCTTGTATGGATTTCTAGACACAGAAGCACCTAGCAGATGTGGTGTGTTCTCACCTACACGATTAAGAAAAGGAAGGTATTACATCTAGATTTCAAGTCATACTCGTGTACCCCAGACCCTGGGAGGTTCTAATGCCCAGACTCTGAAGCAGTGCTTCCACAGCTCTTTGTGCTCCTAGAGTTCCACCAAAGCTTTGGAGATCCCATATTATTCTTCCCCTCTTCAGGGAAGGATTCTCATGCTGTCATACAGGCAGCATAGAGACTATCACATCATCCTGTCCCCCGTCATCATTTCCCTCTGCCACACACACAAAAAAAGAAGCCCAGAACCAGAATTGTTCTGCCAACAGTCTATAACCACAGCATACATCTCAGAGTATAAGGATTTACTGAAAGTCTTACAACCCTAGTCATTAAGAGGTAATCAACTTTTTTTGAAGCAAAAAACAAGGTTCCTGTCTTAGTCTACAGCTTTGTCCGTTTAGATGATTCCAGTGGATTCATTTTTGTTCTCAAGTGATCTGTTGTTCAATTACACTAATAAAATTTTGTTCTTGTGTGATATGTTCAAGGGTGTCTATGAAATTTGGGTATAATTTTGTTGTAATTTCCCTCTCTAGCAGAACTTGTGATTTCTATTTGAAAAAAAAAAACACTTTTAAGCACAAAATGTGCAATATGTCTGCATACACCAGGAAAAAGAGATGAGGCATGCGTTTAACTATTACATTTCACATTTAAATTTCACTGAAGCAAAAGGGCAAAGTCAAAATTCTTTGCAGATAGTCATACCTCTAATTCCAGATCCTGAGGTTCTGTTTCAGAAAGTGGAATCACTGCAATCTTTGTTATTTTGCAAACCTCATGGTCTCCTGGAAGTTTGCCAATCAATGCTTTCTGACGAATTAAAAGTAGCCACCACGGTAAATCTGGAAAAAGATTAGTAGATGCTTTGATTTGTCTGTCAGACATTTACTTTGATTAGTCTGCCAGAAGCTTCTCCCCAGTGTAAGACCCCTGCCAGGAACCATTTGACTACAAGACTCCAGTGAATGCTGATTTGCTATTGCTATATTTTGTTATTATACATTGCAATAAAAAAAAAAGTCTAAAAACCAATACTTACTCTGTCTCTAATATAATAAGGAGATTAACTATTTCATGGACTTACGCACTAGAAGTAAAATTACCACTGCTTCATCTATAGCAATTGAGCAATCTCTAGGATGACACACATTCCTACCAATGTCACTAATGGCAGTACAATTTGAAAAGAATAGCTGGAGCTCAACACAGCAAACTAAGACTTTCCCTTCATACCTTCTATTGCATATAAAGCAGCAAACAAAAAAACCATGATTACCAGGTGATTACAAGATTCATGAGTTAAGAAATCTGGTGAGCAAACATGGACTGCATCATAAAGCAATTCATGTATGTTTAAAGATTCACAACATCATTACTGAAGTGTAGTGATGTAGAATTAATGAGCCAAAGATTAATGAAGATACCGATAACAGGTGCATTCCATACACACATTCTATCTACAACATTTGCAATTATAGCTTCAACACTTTAAAAAGAGAGAGGCAAACAGAACACCAAACATTCCCACTGACTGCTGAATACTGCCTGGATATTAGCTTCCTAGATTTTAATCCCTTGGTTAGCTCAGTAGCATGCTAGTAGTACGCTAGGCTTCTATGAGTCAAAAGTGAAAGCTCTGTTAAGACAGATGGAAAAGGCACAGAAAGTCTTAGACACACATATACACTCACTATTTCTCCCAGCTGAGAAGCAACCAACTGAATTTAACTGAAGAGGTCATATACAGACATGAAAAGCCTGCTATGTTAGACTTAAACACGTTTCCACACTAGTGACAGTAGATTGTGCCATGTAATATGCCTTCAAATACAATATCCAACCTTTGGGCGGGGTGCAGGGGGGAATCTATTTAGGGGCTTCATAGCAAATGCAAAGTCTGTTTTCCATGCTCAGTAAATTCTACACACTATTTTATCCTCTGACTACTTAAGAAAAACCCAGGATAATGTGATTCTACATCGCTGTCTTTAGGAGACAGATGTGCTTATGCTTGGTACTAACGACTTTAGAAAATTACATGTCCTCATAATTGTAAATGCACTGTGAGAAACAGAGGCTGCCCCCCAAAAAAGGGAGGTGAGGAAGAGGTATGAATTCATGCACTTTAGTGTATGTGATCTTCTGAAGGGAGTCCTGCACCACTTCCTGAAGACAGCATCAGAATCATAATCTCTATAGGATCACAGAGACAAGTCAGGTTAGGACAGATCTCAGGATGTCACCCTGGTCAAGCAGGGTCAGCTCTGAGGTTGGACCAGGTTACCCAAAGCCATGACATAAGCAAAGTCTCCTAAAAACTAGGTGAACTGTGCTATTCTTGTTGGTCAAAGGATAACAAATAAAGACAAGAGAGTGACAGCAAACACCAGCAAGACAGTTATCCTTACTGACAGCAGGTGCTGGAACAGCTCTTCTGTACAGGTACAGGCAACACGACCTGGAGAACACCTGCCTTTGCCTCCAGCATTCCACCTAGCAGCCATGGGTTTAAGGTAGAAATAAGAAAAGGGAAGCTGAGGAAAACAGGACAGATTCTACATGACAGTGAGAAGACCAATGAATAGGTTAAGAAAATCCTTTTAAAAAGCAGAAAATGAAGTGCTGCCAAAAACACCTGCAAAAGACGAAGATTTCTACTGCTTCATCTAAAAAGAATCTACCATTTTTTATATTGCTTTCCAGTAGGCAAAAACAATACAGTCTCTGGAAACCCAGGGCAATCCAAGCTTAACAGAAGGGTAGTACAGCATGGCATCCAGACAGCTAATCCTGTTGGGCAGTCCTATAACCTCATCTATTCCCACCTACAGAAGGGTAGCCACACAACTTAGTCCCATGAGGAGATCAGCAGCGTATGTCAACAAACAAAACAGATGCTCTTTTGAGAAAGGATACCATCTAGAGCTCCAGTGAAATAATCAATTATTCCATTGGAAAAAAGTATAATATAAAGGCATTTGTAACAAGATACACCTTAGTGAAAACTGGAAAAGAAAATAAAATCTCTAGCTACTCTTCAGTTTGCCTCATATTAGCAAGCCCTGGTAGCAGTAAAGAAGAACTTAAGAGCTTAATACAGCCAAGAGAGCTCCATAGCCTTTTATCAATCTTAAAAATATGCTCAAAGTCATCTTGGTGTACATTTCAAAACTTTATTTGTATTATAGCCAGAGCCACAGAACATTGAAAGAAAACAGGAATTCCCCAGCAGATCAAAAGAAAACAGTCAGGAAGTAATTATGCAGATAAGTATGCCCTAAAGTAAAAGCTTCAACAATAGCTATAGAAGCAGCATATTGTAATTGCCAGCAATATCTAAATAACCGGATCTCTGAGTATGTGCTTCTGCAGTTAAAAAAAGTAGTTCCACAGAATAGCTTAAAAATATATATATATATTAGTTATTGTCTACTCAATGTGGGAGGTATAGTGTGCACAGGAGAACACTACAGCTACATGTCATTCCAGAAGAGTGCATGTTTTAAATCATCTCTTAAGATCTAACATTCATTTTCAGTGTTTTATGAAGAACAGATGGCAACAACTAATTTAAAGTACTCTAAAGTAAGCTATTACCTCCCATTCCTCACTAAAACAGGAATTTAGCTCCTCCCTTGCTTCACTGTCAGCACACCACTGCTGTTTATTTTCTCTAATATTTCCCAAACAATCTAGCATTTAGTTTCCCCAAGTGCTTTCGCAGTAACTTTTCTTAAGCTGTCCATAAGTTTACTATAAATGCTTCTTTTTGCAAGTATTTTGATTTTAGCCAAGAATCTCCATGTTACCATTTTCTTTTTTTGTTACTTGAATAACTTAAAATATTCTTGTTGCATGCAACAAGAATATTATAAAGTTGTTGAAGGGGTGAAGTTAGAAATTGCAGCAGTTACATCTCATTGAAGATATTTCAGATGCTGAACCACTCATTGTTTCTACCAAGATTCAGAGGCATGCTAACAAAAAAGCTTTCCTTTCCTGAGGATAGAGAAGGAGGAGCTCCACTTCCCTTCTGTTAGTACTGAGTCTATGCAACCTTGCCAGCAGCGTTTAATTTGGAGCTTTAATTAACCAGCACTGGAAGAGCACACCAAATTAATGTCTGTACTTTTATCAAACTGCACAGGAGTGTGCTTTGACCAAGAAACAGAAAAATGTGTGGTGCCATTGAATGAGTTAAGCAGCAGTTGCTGGAACTGGTTAAGAAATCCAGCTTTAGTTATAGTTAGATACAGAGTAGTAACTATGAGCATATTCTAGCACTATGATGTTCGATTAACTTGCTAAGTAGTCTGATTAAAAGTGATTCAGTTTCAGGCTACCATTACCATTTTAGTGGATTAAAGTATCTATTTTTCATTCTAACAAAAACCAAAACAACCTTTTTCTAGTTCTGTATTGGGCTTTTGACAAACGGAAATTGAGTGGCTACACTTTTATTTTGTATGTATGCACACTAACTGGAACACAGAACAAAATTAATATTCTATAAAGGAGACACTGTTTATGCAAGAGATGTGCTTGCCTCTAATACAGGAAGATCCTGCAGAGACAGTTTTAATTGCGCATCTGTGCCAAGAAAGTGTGCAGTGTTCTGTTTCAGTAACTTATCTCCACAACACATCCTAAAATCCTTTTCCTTCTATTCCGGTTTCTACTACACACTTTCTTACAAGTCATCTTGGGATGGACCAGAAAAAGATAAGAGACCATATCCTTGCATTCTGATACTCAATTAAGGCTTTGTTGTTAGAGGGTTTTCTTCCCCCCAAAAAGCACCTTAATGCTTAAGAAAATTCAGTATTAGGCAAGAAACAAATGATACTTTAAGTAGACTTTCATCTCCAATATGAGTGTACAGTTATGTCCAGAGATACAACTGACCTCCTCATAGCAAAAATTCTATAGAGAATTAAATAAACCATGTACTATTGGCTAGCTGGTTTCTATGAGACCGCTTCCCTGCCACAGAAGCTTTCCTACAAATTCTCCTATACTTGGCCTGCAATAAAACCAGCAAGATTAAAATCAAATCCCATCCCTAGTTACAGCAATTTGGCAAGGGTATTTCAATGCTAAATTAAGGACAGCCCACAGCTGACTACAGGGAGACTTCAAGGTCATCATAGGACTACTCCAGCATTCTTGCATTTAGCAAATCTTTCAAGAACATCTAAGAATCTATGCCCAAGACATTAACGTGCGTATAGGCTTACTGACAGCTTCAGAGTGCACTGGTAGCAACTTCAAAGGTATTTAAAACTTGCAGTATTAGTCAGTATGTGCCAAGCATTTTTAAAACACACCAGTACTTCTTTCCAACAATAGCTAATAACAAGGCTGGAGCAAAACAAGCCCATACAGGACTCTAGTTAGCCAAAAGAGCTCCAAATTAAGTTTTGTGATCCTTATAGTCTGGGGGCAGCGAGAAGTCAGAGCAAAAAGTCCTCCTGTTCCAGATCAGCTCTGGGAAAAAAGCATTTCGCCCAGCTTCCGCAGCACAGTACTCTAACCCTGGAGATAATGGTCCACCAATATTAAATATTTATACAACTTCTGCTGATAAAGTATCCTGGTGACAAAGATTGATACAAGAATAAGTAATGAAGACAGGTTACTGTTACAGAGTGCTACACTTGAATATGATCAAGCGAGAGTTCATTGACAATAACAGGTTTCAAGAGACCTATGTAAGACATCTCAGTCAGCCCTCTCATTTTGACTGCAGCCCAATGGAGGACACTCATCAGCAATTGTCAGCAGATTCAAGGGAGCAGTAGTTCTCAGCAGAACAGTAAGGATAAATAGCTGGAGATTGTATCTTTCTTTAGACATTTAAAGGCAGAAAATAAACGTCTGTTTATAGGACCGTTACATCACTAAGCACCAGAATATAGACAACAAGAAGGATAGTCTATAAACAGTTTGCGATGGTGTTAGCTGAAGAAGGCAGAGAGGAAACAAAATGCTTCCAATTGGCTTAAGCAGCAACTGTATGGAGTGCCTGGATGAGCAAAACTGAGTCAGTAGCTCTATACGACACATGGAAAGAAGACCAGATATCAGACTTATTACCTGATAATCTTAATTTACTTGATAACAGCAAGCTGGCACCTGTTGAAGTGTCACATGCTGGGGAAAGTTTCAACTCAGCTTTCATAAGCAGAGGAAGTGCCTCACAATAAGCCCACATGCAAGGATATTCAGTTGCCATAACACACTAGACATTCCAGAAAGCATTTGACAAGGTCTCCCCCTTCAAAGGCTTCTATACTAGACTCCCTAGAGAGAGGGATGAAGGTCTTTGTGTACCTAAGTGGTTGGTTTAAAAAAAAAAAAAAAAAAAAGAGAATACCAACACACTGAAAAAACATGCCAAAAACAATCATTGCACATTTTCCCACAGCGGAAAGAGGTCATTACTGAGTTTAGCCATCATTCATCATGAACAGCGCATGCTGAACAGCACAGACAACCTGGATGAGAAGAGAAAGTGAGATGGCAGAGTCTGAGGCACTTCATATCTCCAGATCTGAAAAAGGATGGCTGAATAGATCTGTAGAATGAGCACAGACAAAAATATCAGGTGAAATTCAAAGAAGATGAAGCAATGAAATTAGAAAGAGGATGTGATCACAAACTTCATGGAAAGATGGGCTCTAACATATTACTCTCAGAAATGAGACCTAGGGGTTACAGTAACCATGGAGCCAAAGCATTTCCTACAACTAGACCTGTCATACGCTCATGAAGTGGTGTACCTGTCCCTGGTCCCCTCCTCCCTTGTTGCTAGTAGGCCTTTGCCATCTTGACTAATCTGTTCCTAGTCAGACCACAAACATGTGATGCGTTTCAGCACTTAATCCATCCTGCTATCCTGGAACACACTTGAAACTTTACCTGTATTGATCACATTGCCAGGCACCACTTTAAATGCAAGGTCTAAGCGTTCACAAAAAGAACAGCACACAGTAAGTGAAGCAGAGTTTACAGCTAGTTTTCCTACCTGTCAGTAAACAGATATCCAGAGCTCTACTGGCAGAAGAATCTTTCTAGACAAAGCTGGTATATATCAAAATAAATCTTTATCGTGGCTACAGGAACTTGCAGCTGACTAAAGCTAAAACAGCATTGACCTTATTTTACAGGAAAAAGTTATAGAATCAGTTAGACAGGCTTAACTAAATCACAATGCATTCTACACCTGCTTCCACTTTATAGCTATGTCTTACATTTAATAACAAATAAGTTTAAGTGTTCCTTTTACTTTCAAGCAGTCATTCACCAAGGTAGTAATTATTCTTTAAGTTTTCATATAGCATTGAGAATTCCAGCCTTGTATTTTTGTTAAAACCTCCATCGTTAGTTTTTGCACTGTACTATAGGAAAACAACAAACAACTGTTTTAAAAGATTATTCAAAGAGGTGCAACAATTTATGCAACTCAAATGGAGCCTCAGATAGAACTTCAAACACAAACTTCTACTCTTTGTGAATGCAGTTCTCCATTTTTACAAGACAGTGACAAACCAAAATACATACACTACAAAGTAGAGGGAATTTGCACCTGCAGCTACATTGTAATCACTTTGACAAGTTCACATAGTTGGCAAGTACTCCTTCACTGCAAAGAGCACTACACAGTATTATTTGTAGTATCACTGACTTTAAAACAAAATGCATTAGCAGCAAAAAAAAAAAAAAAAAA
>VFFE01009051.1:1309220-1324228 GCA_008921705.1 Burhinus oedicnemus
TATGAAGCTGAACTTTACCAATGACTCCCTCAACCAGGCCCAGACAAATGGGATTCCAAGCCAAAAGAAGATCAGTGGCTGCAAAAAAGAATAAAGCTCATGGTTTGTTTTGGGTTTTTTGTTTTGTTTTGGTTCGGGTTTTTTAAGTAAACTCAACAGGACAATTACTCCAGTGATGGTCATTCTCTCCACTTTTCCCACCTTAGAAGGTAGCAAACACACAAGGATTCCTGCAATAAGATACATAAGTTATTCAACTTTTGCTTGTTACAAAGTAGCTATGAACAAATTACTAAATTTCCAATTTAAAGCCCTACCCCATATCTTTCCCAGATATTTCAGTAAAAATATGTAATTTTTTTGGGCTACGGCAATTCAATGTAATGGAGGCTTAACTCTTCCAATATCCATTAGAATTTGTCACTTAACTGAAATTTTACATGGTTATAGTGAAGTTGAATACAGGTCATTAAGTTAATAATGTAGCTTCAAAAATTTAGAAGATGTCAACTTTCAGCCCCAGCTCTCGCCCATACCTATCCAATTACTATTAGTTTCACATTCTCTTTCTATATACACGCAGTTCCCCTTTTGTTAAAACACTCTCACAGTTACATGGAATACCAAAGTACACAAAATTAAGTTATAGGTTTCTAGTTCTACTGTTAGGAAATTCCAGTGAACCACATAGGAAGTAGAAGAGAAAGCAGGAAGGCAACACTATGAACTTTGTGATCTGTGAAGAGTATTCCTCTCAACATGCATTCAAGCCACAGCTTGATACAAGTCAGTATTAAAATACAAATGTGAGAAGAGTATCCTATGGTGTCGCACACCCCCATTGTTGATATTCAGTAAGAGTTTCTAACAGTGGTGTAGTTCCAAGTGTCTAGAAAAGAAAAAGTTTCAGAAGTCAAATCTTAAGTGAAGAGAAATCACTAAAAGCAATTACTATCTGTGTAGGAGAGAACAAACACAATGGAGGAGAGAAGGTTTTTCTACACCAAGAAGGACAAGAAGTTTGTTATTATCTCCCAAAACTCACTTGTTCCAGGGTGGAAGTGTTTCTCCAATTTTAGCATCCAGACAAATTAAGTATCTTAGCTCCCAGTCTAAGTAGACAAACATTTGAAAGAACAAACTCACACAATATCCCAAGATACAGAAGAGCACAATCATTGACTTACAATTTATTTACAAGACCTTAGTTTTGTCTTGGAAGTCTAAGATCTGCAGATGCCAACTGATTGTCTGATTTTTTTTTTTATTTTTTAATGTAGTAACTTTCAAGTACTGTGTCCTCCTTGGAACATTTATAATTCAGACTTTGCTAATCCAAGAATGCATATTTATGCTTAGCTTTCAGCATAACACTTAATAGTAAACCAGACTCAACTAATTTCATCATTAAATACAAGCTTTTACATAAGATAGAATAGAAGTGGTTTAAGTCAGGATAGATCTAAATTGAACTCATTTAAATGGAATAGATCACGTGTGCTTTTATGCAGGTAAGCAAGAACTAAGAAGACACGGTAGCAGAATTTAAAGCTACGTTTGCAGGAGGCAGTACAGAGCTACAGTTAATGTGTGTAACCAGGCTGTACCATTTAATGGACTATACCTGCAAAGAAACTCCTGGTTCTTCCCATTTCACTGCAGCCATGCTACAGACAGTTACTTGGTCTGCACAGAACCTAGTATGTATCATGCCATAATTAAATGAAGTTCTTAAGGAGACTAATACAGATAGATGAGCATCAGGAAATAAGTGACAGTGGCTATGACAGCATGAACAGTTTTATTTACCCTCTAACCTTGCTGAAGTACTTAAACTCACCTTGTATGCCAGACTTATGCTCATGCAAAACAAGTTCTAGGACAGCCAAAGATCAGAGTTACAGTCCGAATAACACGCAAGAGCATCTGTATGCCAAGTGAAAAATTTGCACTATCAAACTTACAGGAAAGAGGAACACGGGCAGCCTTCCTCACTCTCAAATCTTCTACCTTCTTTCCCAGTTCACCCACACAATCCCAGAGTCTTGTCTTCACCCCTGGGAATTTTCTAGAGCTGTATCATCTCAGACTTCATCTACTTTTTGCTGTCTTTGCAATTGATTTCTGCATTCATATTCCATTGTGAGAGCTAGAAACCAGCCAGATACATCAAGCAGCCAAAAAAAGCTAGGCACAGGAGGCACTTAAAGAACCAAACCACTGAAGGTTTACCACAGCTACTACAAACCTAGTAATCTAGAATACTATCCAAGTCTTTTTAAACTACTGATTTGCTGCTATGACAAGAGACATTAGTAGGAAAGCTCTGAATAGTGAGGTTTTCTTCTAGTAGCTTACAAAAAAAAAATGATAAAAGATCATTTTAATTACAGATATAAGGTAACAATAGTTTAGACTTGCCTGTTAAAGGACATAAGAAAACTAGTATCAGGGACTGTAGGACAAGTGGGTCTTATGTAGCTGTTCTATTAGTTTTGTGAGTTACTCTGAGATATGTAGCCCTAGACATAATCACACACAGTGTCCAAGATTTCTACAGGAATACTTCTCCCTAGTAGCAGGGACACAATGAGAACTGGCTCTAACCTTTGAATCCTACGTTCACTTAAAGTATAGACAAGCTTTGGAAAAAGAGAGAATGCATTCAGTTAAATGCACATTACACTTTAATCTGCTGCTTAAAGACAGCAAACATGGATCTACCAGCTGGGCAGCACTGGCTCTTGAGATAAGTGTGACTATCAAGCTACCAATAGTGAAGGCTCGCCGTTTCAAGGAAATTTTCCTTGGGGAAGGCAGAGCATAGAAAAAGAGTGACACATACATATTTAGCAACATTTGAGGAGATTAACATGCTTTTTTCAGTGTCCAAGAAAACCTAGATGCAAAGAAGTCTTACAGGAGAAATGCCTGCAGGCTGTGAAAAAAAAAATACTAATTGTGGAATCACATTGACTTTCTCTAGTTATAGTGTAAGAAAAAAAATAACCTTGTGATACTGTTTCTAGAGAACTTTCTATAGGAAAGTACGTGTGACAGCATAGAAGCAAGTTGTTTCAACTAAATAAAACACATCAGGTTCTGACCTTCTGATTAGAACTTCATTACTGGTTATAGCTCAGTTTCCTGTGTGACAGCCATATCTCAACTCAGAGCCAACACTCAATTGTGCTAAATAAATACCACTACAGTAAATACCAATATGAACCTTCTGCTCTTGAAGAGTACGCTCTGGAAGTGTTAAGATGGATGAACCAAATTTAAAGGTTTAACTATAGTCCCCCTACCCACCCCCAAAGAATATGAGCTTTCATGTTGACTGCAGTCCTATTTACCCTGTTTTGGAAGAAGCCGTCTCCAACTGTTGTCTAATACTGTAAAATTTTTCAAGACTGTTTGCTTGCAGTCATTTAGTCCGTCTGGCAATTCTGGCAGCAGCTACCTTCAGCCACTGTCTTGGATCTTTGAAAATTATAACCATTTATTCTTTGCTTACATAATGATTTTAAATATATAGAGATCCAAGAAAGTTAACTGCAAGCCTGTAGGATATTAGTCTTTAACTGTAAAATATAGCAGAATTTAAGAGGCAGCATAAGTAGCTAGATAGTGATGCATGTTACAGAAGGTATGTACATATTTTTAAAGCCAAGGGGAAAGTAACAGTACAAAACAAAACTGAAAATCCTCAGTTAAGTTTTTGGATAGCATACATAAGAGACACGTGGCCACATTTCTGACTGCTGAAACAACACAAGACAAGTTTGAATTATTTTAAAGAAATGCCTTGTCAATAAGAACTAACTACCACAAGGCTCTATCAAAGAAAACACTGGACTTTCCTCTACACCCAAAACAGACCGAACGCTTTGAGATATCATGTGAAATCCAATTGATCAATACAGTTACTTGTTTTCCCACACAAACTTATCTTCCTATAGATGTCATATCAGTAGTCTAGCGATGTCTTGAAAGTCACACAGCCAGGAATAAAGACTTATCAACCTGAAACTGTAACACAGTGTTGCTGAAACAGATTTCTTACAGTACTGTGCTGGTGATAATGAGCAACTGTCAAAATAGCCATTGTCCTTCAAAGCAGAAAGTAGGAAGCTGTGTACAAAAAAGAGTCACTACAAGCCACGAGCTGAGCCCCATGGAAGATCTTCCCGGACTTGGGGAGTTCTCTGGTGTCCTCAGTATGTTTTAATTTGAGAGAATTACCAGGGTTTGATAGGCCTTAACACAGGCCCTTAATACTTTTAGGTATGTACTTGCTTATCAAGTTTCCATGCCAAAGTACAAAATTGCTCACTTCCCTGTATCCTGCTAACTAAATTCAAGCTATTGAAATAAGTGTTGCCTCTTTTTGCAGATTCCTGACAGAGATTAACAGTCACTGACGATACACTTACCATTCACATTGATTGCATCAGCTCTGTAGTCGCAGCACAATAGAACTTCCGTCACAAATTCAGAACAAAACCAGCTTTGATGTGATTACTTCCACCACCACCCCTTCGAGCTTACCAGCAGTGGTGTAGGGTCACACAGTGCCAGATAAAGTTTCTTTAATTCTTTGTGTATACACAAACATAACCATCAAAAAGGTGACACAAAAGCAACTTGGAAGAGGATCAAAAGCCAGAACTGCTTTCTAGCTCTTTCTCCAGCCTAACACCAGCAGAGTTGATCTGGGGTCAGGCACAAATTCTGCTAAGAAAACAAACCGCTTCTTTGGGATAAGCCACTTGCTCAACAGTGAGCGACTCTAGGTAAGTCTGAAGAGCTTAGGGAGGTGGGGCTATCAGCTTCCTTTGGGGAGAAGGCAGGAAGGAAAAAAAGATTCCATTTGTAATCACTTGAATCCAGCCCTTACTACTCAGCCACTGCTATAGCCATAATTATTTATCTTCCAGTCTTGCTGTAGTTCAGGGAGTACACTCCTCTTATCTTCCTCAAACTTTGCTGGCTTTCAGGAATAGACCTTGGCTGGAAAGTGTTTCTCAGTGTACTCAGTATAAAAACATACAAAACATCACTGAACTTCAAGCTCAGTTTATATCTAAGTGTATAAACACAGACATAAATGCATGCTATTTCTCAAAAATTCTTTCCGTAGCCTGAGAGAGTAGCAATTCTCACCACAAGCAACAGACATTTATAGATAAAAAGTAAAAGCTGAGTAACTCACTGTAAATAGCCAAAGTAAATCTTTCAGCTCTCCTAATGTTACATTTGACACCTGAAGTGTTAACTTCTAGAAAAAACCTTCAATACTATTTTTAAATAGATTTCAGACTTTTTTCTTTACATTGTGTCTGCTTTAGATCAAAGACAACTACAAGACTATTATTAGCACTATTTGACCCTTGTGACCGACCTCTTGTGGCTTTTCAAAGGAAAGTCTGCTTCCAACTTCCAGTTCATCTTTGTATAGTGTTCTGAAATATTAGCCAGGATTAAGAGATTACAAATTAACTGGGAAGATTTAAGAGTATAAACGTGAACTTCTTTGTCTTGTAGGAAATAAAGTACTACTTATGCAAACAAACTTAGGCTAATGAAATTTTCCTTTCAGCACATTTTTCTAAGTTTAGTTTTAAGCTACTATAATTGCAGAAAGATGGAGGAGTATTAAGACATTTCTTATTACAAGCTCTTAATTGTCATGAAGTGTTAACTTTACTTGCATATTCTCCAAACTTTAATCAAGTTATTCCTTCAGCTAATCACCTGTTTTAGTTATCTTTGTTATTTATACAGCTTGCACGGTCTGTGTTTAGTCTTGACAGCCCTCAATCACTTAGAATGTAAATGTTTTGCTTTATAAGAGAGGTGAAATCACCACTACCCCACATCTGCCTGCCCACACACACACCACACCCCCCTTAAGCAGCCTACAGCTACACTAGGAGGATTTCTGAAAAATCCCAGTTAGTCTTCTCATTGCTACTACACCTTACAGCCTTGCTAGAAAGCCTTCTTATCCTCCAGTCTCCAATGATGAGAAGCATGTTTTCCAAACGTAATTCAGGGCAAGTTCCTTCCAGAGTGCCTGTCTCAAGTGCAGAAGCACAGCACACTACAAAGTACACAACTACTCACTTGTGCCTAGGAAAATGAAACAGTGATTTAGTTCCTTTGGACACTTCCCTTCAGTATCTCAAAGTTAGACTAGATGAACAGGTACAGTTCAAGTACAATTCAGGTTGTATAGTGACAGATTTAAAGCAGTGGGGATCAGAACATTCAGTGCAAGTCTATTATTGCTGCAAAAGCAGGATGCAAGACCCAGATAAAGTACCAAACAAAAATGAATCCTTACTACTCAATTTGATAAAGAACGCTTCTTTGTGTTCTGTTGCAGTTATAAAATCCCCCAAGTCACCAGACAGGAACTTAAAAACACATGGAAAATGTTCAGTTGTCTGGAGAGTATCCAGTATTACAAGTTAACTGCACAAGGAACTGCTGTACCAGTTGCTGTTACCAGGTGAAACATCTTTCCACCAAATAGAATTGGACCCTGTAGGTCAGTCGTCTCCAAACTTTTTTTGATCATATACCACACCAGTAAGAAAATATTTTAGCATGCACCCAATATATGTATATTTATTTATAAATTACATACATGTTTTACTGTACTAATATTACATACATTATAAAACATACACAAAAATAGAAGTTCTAAATGGATGAGAGAAAATAATTTTAAAATAGTGTTTATTTTATCTTTATTAATGGTACAAAATATTTTCTTCCCATACCCTAATCAATTGTCTTGTGCACCCCCCAAGGTGCATGCACCCCACTTTAGAGACCACTGCTGTAGGTGGTTAAATGTGTGCAACAAGCTGTTAAATGTGTTTCAGCCGCTTGAAATTAGAATCACCTCCTCAACCACTCCACAAACCTGTAAATACCATGCAGATAAGTGAGCAGCAGCCACTCTCTTAAAATGCAAACGGGCACTAAGCCACTGAAGCTCAGTGGGTTTGTTTAGGTTTTTTTACTTTTGAATTTCTCTTTATTCTTCTACACTGCTGAGCTCTGCTAGTAGACACATACTTTCTCAGAAGTGATACAGGTAAGGAAACAATATCTTTTATCCTTCCAAAAGGAACAACACTGTACTAATTCGTATTATTACAGACCAACACACATTCTCATTTTCAGCTGGTATTTCAAAGCTCAAGTTGTTCGTGGGTATATCCTTAAAGCTAGGAAAGCAGTAGGTTGTCTGCAATTTTTTTTTAATCCTATTTATTTTGTAACATGGAAATTATCAGAAAGGCAAGGGAAACATTTTACTCAAATCTACTTACAAAACTGACAGTTTAAACACTATATTCACTCATTCTGAAGATACGTTGTTTTAAAGTTTGCTCAACAGTTACAGCTATACTCAAAAGAGAATACAAGAAATCTATCCCATTCTCAAAAGATTTAAACATAAACGTTAATTGAGCAGAAGAATTTCACAATTACAAAAAGTAGTTTATTTTATTTATCACTGAACTGACTTATATTAATGCTTTTTAAGAGCCATGAGAGAAATACTGGCATAGCTGTGATGAGCCAAGTCTTAGCAAGGTAAGGTTTTTCTTCTCACTCCATAATTAACTTTCCTCTCAGACTGTCCAGCTAACCAAACTCAAACCAGAAAAAGAAATATGGATTGGGAACAACCAATTCAAACACTAAATAAGGCAGTTATACTCAAAAACTTGGCACAGGTGTTTCAGGAACAGAAAGTAAAGGATTTCACACCACATACAGCATATCCCCCCTCTTTTTTTTTTTAATTGTAAACTGTTGGGGACAAATTGACTATTTAATCAAATGACAATAAGCATTTAAACATTACTGGAAGACATTTCAGTATAGGGAAAAACTTAAGCATCAGCCATATGTAAAAAAGTTGCTGTTTTTCCTAAACTGAGAAACAGACAAGGAGAAAACAAACTGAAAGTTAACAATTAATGACAGAACAGCACATTTGCCATCTACATTTTGCAACTACCTCTTGGGCAAGGTCATATACTTCTAAATTTGGCTCAGAATTCTGTTTTGCACAATGCTGGCATCTTATGTGATTTACTTCAGCATCTCAGTATGATCTTGCCTGCTATCCCCTACCATGTTATCAGAGATAAAGACTTACTACATTCCTCAAAACAGAGCATAAGTTTTCAAGCTTAAAGTATGTTCAAGTGGCTTGTTTTCAGTTTGTCAAAGACACAATGAACACTGTTTCATGGCTTCTATTCAACTAAGATTTCTTCCTTAAAAGGAAGAACTTAAGTGTTCAAATGAAAGTCTATTCATTTCAGTTCAGCTTTTCAGGAAAAATCCTCCCCTAATAAAAACTGGGAGAGCGTATTAGGGGTGTTTGGAACAAGAATATACAACTGATCATTGAGTAGTAATATTCCTGTTTACTAAAGCAGAGCTTTCATAAAAAAAGGTTTCTGCACTATTTCCAAATTTCTCCTCCAGAAATCTGTCCAACAATTTCTCCTCTTCTTGATACTCATTCCTATTGTTTCCTATGAAGACATGTGAAATGCAACGATTTTAACAAATAAGGATATAGTTAGAACATGATCAGCTGATAGAACTGATGACTATCAGCTGAAGTGTTAACTCCACAGACAGGAACAAGAGCACTTCACAAAAGCTTTAAACAAATGGAGGGAGAAGAAACAGCTGGACGTGCCCCTAAGCACACCCCTCCTCAGTGGACTCTGTTTTCATGGTCTATCTTATAACAAGTGTTATTTTCTGGTTAAGATTTTTGCAAATGATACTTGCAAGACTAAGTGATATGGCTATACCAAAACTGAAAATAAACTGGGGAAAGTTTGCTGTTGTTGTTTGTTTAAATAAAGATAAGAGTTAAAATCA
This sequence comes from Burhinus oedicnemus, assembly GCA_008921705.1. Classification (NCBI taxonomy): domain Eukaryota; kingdom Metazoa; phylum Chordata; class Aves; order Charadriiformes; family Burhinidae; genus Burhinus; species Burhinus oedicnemus. The sequence continues at coordinate 1,318,152 of VFFE01009051.1, forward strand.
CCCTAGATCAAGTTAGACTATCATCACAGGATAGTGGGTTTTCAAGAAATACAGATTTAGTGGCACATGCGAATTTCTCAATTAGAATAACCATATGCATTTTTGTAACAAATCCAGAACATTCAATGAACAGGACTACTTTTAAAAAAAAAAATCACAAGTTTGTAGCAAGTTTAACACTTAATTAGAAGCAAATTTTGAGTTACCAAATTTGTATCTTATTCTCTAAAAAGCTTTGTGTATATTAAAAATTCATGTTCTTTATAACATTAAACATGAATCATGAAACCTCTAAACAACGACGAAAAAGCTTTTGTCAGTAGTCTCAAATCTTTGAGACATTTGAGGGGAAAAGAGTACAGTCCAGACTCTGGGCCCTGAGTCTCAATAGACAACCCTAACAGAATGATTTTCTGAAATACATATTTAATTAAGCTATATTTGAGACCTGTTTGATACTGCACTGAAGAATTTGCTTCTAAAATAAAATTCTAAACCACCATCTCAGAAGTCTCACAGTTTGAGGGAGTATTTATTGCAGTCCCTTGACATCTCAGGGCTCCTGTTGGAGCTGCCATGCAACACAGCTGTTTGGAAGAGAAGCAGGACAAAGTGTTTTCTTGTTGTCACTCTCATTCTTTCATTACCAGCAAATACCCCGCTGCCCACCAAATCACTTCCCAAAGACACCCAAAACCTTCAGGAAGTGTCTTAAAAAAATCTCTCAGCTTAAGAAGCTACAGCATTAACCATTCTTTCTGGAGCACAACATCAGCAACGTAAGGCGCCTTCTGTATGCTTAATAGTATCAATTAAAGGCCACCAAAAAAAAAAGTCACCTTCCAATCTGCAATAGTTGTCTTGAAAGAACATTAATGGCATATCAAATAAATGGCCACCTTTTACTACAGTTCAGACAGTTTAAAACTTAAGTCACTTGAAGTTTTAATGTTTCCTCACACATACAGCTGAAATACCACCCACGCTGCTAAACTGTGAAAGAACTTAATAAGAACAACAGTATTCACAGACTGCAAAACGACAGGCCTGATACAGACCCTTCTTAACTGAAAGGCTGCTACCTGTCAGTGCCTTCTGTTCAAAATATTTTAGTTGCAGTCAGTCTGTAATTTCCTATTCACTACTATTTAGTTAATACTAACCCACGAGAGATCAAAGATGAGTCTAACCTCCACTAGCAAAATCCACCTGAATTACAGATTCATTTTAATTCGGGGGGGGGGAGGCTTTTTTCCTTCACAAAGCAAGCAGCTTTCAGATAAAAAAAAGCAACAGCATATCAAGCTTAAAAGGTTTTTCATGTATTTGTTTAAAACCTAAAGTCATTTCAGTGTGGGCAGGAATTCCAAGACACCTATGCATCTCATTTGGAATGAGTTTGGCATTTCCAGACCTATTCAACTTGTCTTCTGCTACTAAGCCTCAACAGGAAACTAACCAAGAAACATCTCACCAAGTTTTATTTTAATTCTCACCAGGTTAGGATGTAGCATACTATCAACCCATTTAAGTCTGTTTTAGGTTTACTACGATCTGTAAAAAGAATCATGGATGGAATTACAAAGTAGATCTTATTTAATGAAACTAGGAAATAATTTATCTCTGGTAAAGACATTTGAAGATCTTGCCTCACAGTCAGAAGCTACAAAATTGACTAATGTACATAATATTCAATCAGATGAAGGCCATGCAGCAGCCCACCCCTCTCCCCTGGTCTTCTCTGTTCTCTTTCGTGAGAAGGAGCAGGCAGCAACAGGGAACTAACCGCTCAAGATTTTTTAAGCACACATTCTTGTTGGGTTGCAGCTAATACAGATCAGTTCTGACATCTGGTTTGTCACATACGCCACAAGTATGTTGTGCTGACAACTAAGAAAGGGTATGGAAAAGAAGGAACAGAATGAGCAGGCAAGGGTGAGAAACAGTTTGGTAACCATTGCAGCTAAAAAGGTATCAAAAAAACAGCTTGAGTTTCTTTCTGAAGTCACTTGAAATATGGAGAGAATTTTTGTAAAGCTACAACTGTCTCCTCTGGAATATTTTCCAGAATACACAGGCAGTTTCCAAGACATACTACTGAAACTCAGGAAGTCAGTTTTGTTTGAAATATTTAATTCAGTAACTTCAATTAACACTCAGGCCATCATCCCTCAGAACCATGCTTATGACTATTCTGTAGCCTTAAACCTACTGATACACCAATCGTTATCAGTGGCATTGCTCCTTACAACATTCATTAGATCAAGGCCTTCACTTGAATATTTGCAGACACTAACCTTCATACAAAGGAACTGCTCTTCTCCTCTGGTCTACAATCACGAAGAACAGCACAGGAATTCTGACAAGTAATTTCTACATGACTCCTGCGATGTCTTTGAGGAGTAGGGCAAGCACATATACCTAGAATATCAGCTGGCCTTATGATTTGTGGTTCAGAGATTTCGCACTATCAGACTTAGACACCTATAACCTGAAATGTCTCACCAGATATTCTGAGAATACTGTTTGCTAACATGGCTTTCGTTAAAAGAAAAATATTTAAGAGGCATTGCTTTAGTTGCTGATTCACAACGATTTTCAACAGATGAAAATCAGTACTGCAACACTAATTTCCTGAAGTGTTTAAAACAAATGCATACTTATTTGCCTCTGCCTATAGCTCCAGAAGTAAGACACATCTTAACACCACCTTACTCTTACAAGCAGAAGTGATGGAGTCTTCGAGCATGAAGTTCCAGTAAGTTGTGTTAGAATAATTCCAAACTATGTATCACTCAGAAAATATCTAGTAGTTTTTTTCCTCTGGGATGGTGGGAACCAGCATTACTACATTGGTTTTAGTAGCAACTATTCCCAGTCTTGTTTAGTCTGACATTACTGCCCAGAATATTATGAAGGCCAACACAATGATAATAGAAGTTTTTACCCCATGAAATAATCTCATTCCTTTTTCTGCTGATAATAAAATGGTGGGAAGAATTCAGTGTCTTCAATACTTTTGCTCTTTTCTATGTGTATGCACGTGCACATATAAATACATCATTTTTGCCAGTAACATCCATAAAATTATGTTTGTAATCTGCGTAGAACTACCAGTCAGGAGCAGCCAAGCAGGGCATCAGCAGAGTAAACCAAGAGTGAAATCCCAATCAAGATCTGATGTAAAGTATTTAAAGCATGGTTGAACAACACATGTTTTTTCACTACACTGAAAAAAGCCACCTTGTAGACAGCTAAATTCCTACCAAAATCTATGATCCCAAAGTGATTCAAGGATTTCCTGGAGGTAACTCATCAGTGCTTTCACTTCAGAGAAAAAAACCACCAGAAACATCTTGTAAACATAGGCAGACATCCTTCAAACTAGGGTCAACATCAGACTTTGCTTATAGCAAATATTTACCAAGGGTTTTTTGCCTTTTTTAACTCAAGCTGTTCTCTCCATGATTCAGAGGTCAGAAATGCAGCTTTCAAGATTAGCAAGTTTCTGAACATGCCTTTATGGTTGAGGGAGGAGAATATTATAAAGCTTAGCGTCAGCTCTTCAGATTCAGACCTATCATATAAAGCAATGCTTTGCAAGGTTTGCCAGCATTATCTATTTCATTCCACGAAGGTGCAAAGATTAATTCAGAGCAGCCTCTGTGGGACCGAATAAACCAAGGCCTCCAAAAAACAAGTAGAGACACATAGTTAGATTATAGCCTTTTGACAGACTATTAAACATGTCAATGAACACAAGTAATGACTTTGTTTTTTTCAATATGGCAGTGACTCATCACACAGTAATCCATTTACTCATTTCCGGTCAGTGGCCTTGATTATAAATGGCCAAATGTAATAAAATCATAAACTTGAGGACATCCAGTTTTGTCTTAATACAAGTAAGAGCTATTGATCCAAGAAATACTTCTTGTGAGAGAACTGCTTCTTTATCGGGTTAACTTTCAACATACTAAGGTATTTCATTTCACAGCCCTAGAGCCCGCTTTCAATAAGATGATCCACAGACAGGGTTGGAAAAACAAAACTACAAACACATTGAAATGGGAAAGCATGACTACCAATCAAAGAGTTTCAAGCAGACTAGGAGACTTCAATATCATATTACCTTTCATTAATCTGGAGGTCACACACAATAGGGATCAGATGTATACTGGCTGAAAATGTAAAGGCAAGCTAAGGACAAAATCCTGCTGAACAGCATGCAGACAAACTGCCGAGCACTGGCAAAGCCTCCATAAAGTTACTGGACTTTAAGAAGGAAAAAAAAAAAAATCACAGCAATGGCTGCATGAAAACAAGTGACTGATGCTTTTAAAATTAAAGCTTTCAAACAACAGTCTCCAGGAAGGCAGTTCACTAGTTTGTCCTTTTATTGCTCTGGGTCAAATAAAACCTTTTATGCCTATGCAGATGATAGCTATAGCAAATCTAAAACTGAGGTTTTCCCCCCCACAAAAACATGCCCTTCATTGACTAGCAGTATTGTTTGTTAGCTTAACATCAAGTATTTTGTAAGATGATTTATAAATTCAAGTATTACTGGACTTTCAGCCATAAGTGAAGCTGCTGGACAAGAATAAATCATGTTAACTTGAGACAGATGATAATTTTATCTAAGAGATGTAAACAAGTTGCACTGACAAGACAAAAACATTAGCATGACATAGGTATGAAAACATAACACAAGACAGACCAGTATGAAAAACAGTTATTTGGCTAAACACAGATAACAATGGTATTTCATGCTTACATATAAAGTTATTCCAGCCTTTTAAGAAAGCTCATGAAGTGTACTGTACTCTGATAGCCAGCCTGGGCACATGCATGCTTAACTGGCTTTTTCGGCATAACATGGATCCTAATTTTAGGAAGTTGCAAGTAACATCTGGGCAACCTGCCATATGTTTTGTGAAATATCCAGCTATTTATTTTTTAACTTATAAGCAGGTACACTACAATCCTTTACATCTAAGCTACATCTGTTACTCAGAGCAAGCTGGTTTCTACGGACGGTATCTCATTTTATGGGCATCTTTACTGACTAGCCTCCCAGATAGGGTATTACAATTACCATTGTTTCAAAGTTTCCGTTAACACAACCCACTTCATCTACAGTTTTTGTTCCCACTACCTTCTCCGCAGCCTGATATTAATACACATAACCCCCTCTGTAATTGTCCCTTACGCTGCCTACAGTCACCGAAACAATCTGAGAGCCCTTGACAAGTGCAGACACCTGTTCAGCTTCTCCCAAGAGGGGAACACATTTGTTCCAAGAGGCGGTCCCCATTTATCAGAAACGCTGGCAAGCATCACTTCTGTGAGGCTGCCACCAGCACAAGATGGCCCTTCTCATTTAGGGATGCTCCCGCCAGGGTGACCAGAGGCGTTTCAACATGGTAAAACTATTCGGGTTACGCACGGGGAGCTGGCAGGGGCAGCCCGACTGTATTTTCCAGAGAAACAAACACATCGTCAAAGAAAAAAAAAAGAAAACAACCACACAAAACCAACACACACACACACAAAACCAGCTGCAGAAGGTACGTTTCTCGCTGGGACACCGCTGCCAGGACACGCGTCACCTCCCCGGGACGGCGGTGGCAGCCCGGGCTCGCCCTCCGCCAAGCGGGGAGAGGCGGCCACCCCCCAACCCGCTCAGGCCCGACCCTGGGAGACCCTCGGCGTACCGAGCCCCGCCGCCCCCCGCCCTCAGCCGGGGCTCGGCACCGCCACCGGGCGCCCCCCGCCACCGCCCTTCGTCCCCCTCAGCGACCCCCCTCCCCAGCGGCTGCCAACCGCCACCCGCCGGCGAGGGCACCCCGGGTGGGTGCCGGCCGGCCCGCCCTTCTCCACACAGGAAGCGGGCACCGAGGCGCGCCCCGGCCCCAGCCCCGCCGCCGCGGCGGAGGCTCACCGGCTCTCAGCTGCAGGCTGCCGTCCCTCCGGCTGCACCACAGCGCCCGCTCCCCGCTCTGCAGGATATAGTGGTCCTTGGCTTGGAACAGCTCCATCCTCGCACGCCGCCACCGGGAGGCAGGGAGGGAGGG
>VFFE01009051.1:1324248-1362365 GCA_008921705.1 Burhinus oedicnemus
CCCCCCTCCCTTTAAAAGGTGCTGGGCGGGGCTCGCGAGGGGCGGGGCTCCCGCTGCCGCCCGCCGGTGTCTCGCGCTCCCCTCAGCGAGGCGGGAGATGGCCTGAGGCCCTGAGGGGCGGGCAGGAAGGGAGGGGAGGCGGCGGCGGGACGCCTTGTCCTCCGCGGTGGGGTTAACCGAGGGGGCGGCTGGGTGTCCTCTCCTCAGCGCCGGTGCTGCCCAGCTCGGCGGTGGGGTCGGCCCGGCCTGGCTCCCGAGCGGCCCCGGCTCTCCCCGGCCTGGCTCCCGAGCGGCCCCGGCTCTCCCCGGCCTGACTCTCGGTGCCTGGAGGAGCGCCGGGCCCCCGCGGGGCCTGGAAGCCTTCAGCAGCACTAGCCGCAGGAGGTTATAGTCAGCCACCGCAGACGAAGTGGTAACAACCATGCCTGTATCCCCCAAGCTTTTTCAGCTTTTCCCAAAAGAGAGCAGCTTAAATAATTGCTGGAAACAGGCAGGACTTGATACGGTATTTCAGCTAACGGTGAAAGGAAATAGCACAGGACTCGTGATTTTAAATATTTATACAGAAGGGAGTGCCTCCTGGTACAAGGGTAATTATACCCTCCCTCTCCTCTCCAGGCAACACTGGAGAATGTACCAGCAAACTCGTCGCTGCTACAGCCCCTTCCCAGCCTTTCCGGCCACTTGTCCACAGGTTTCCAGAGCTTTTGTGTGTTTACAGAAGCTGAAGTCCCGCTCCCTATAAAGTTGAAGTAGAAATGGACATGGACAAAAAGCATGCTATTGTGCATATAGTCATTTGAGAGCAGCTTGGTTTGTTGAAAGAACATCTTCAGTCTATCTTGAAAATCAATGGTGCATGTAAGTAAGTAGTTTTACATAGTACTGGAAAACCGATTTTCTCATGTCTTTATTTATTTGCATCTACCCTTCTTTCTTAAAAGAATGATCAGTTTTTTTAAAATGTCTCTAGACAGGGTTTATATTATTTTGAATGCAGTTTAAGATTTTTCTTTCAAATATAAGGTCTGACCTCTGATGTTGCTTTATTCTTTTAAATACACTTAAATAATGTAAGAACGACATGAATGGAACTGAACTCTATCTGATTTGATAATAAATGCTAGTATCTCTTGACATTTTCCCCAGGGGAGGTATGCAAAAGGACACACTATTCTTTCTTGGCTACAGACGCCGATTTTGAAAATGCTATGCCTTGTGAATGCCCTACAGCTTACAGTGTAGCACCGTCCTGCCTAATTCTTGTATGTAGCACTCAATGCTATTGGCAGAATGTTGGTAATGCTAGTCATTCAGATCACTCCTGCAGGTACTGGGCAAGAGAAGGGTTTAAGTGGCTTCTCAGCATTTTAATAAATATATCTCTTTTGAATTACTTTCTTCTTGATTTTCCCATAAGCACAATGTCACATATTTCCAAAGGCCTGTCAAACTACACGGAAATGCAGTACAGGGATGGATTGGCCCATGGCTTGTTTCCCAGCAGAACAATGTACTGTTTTCTCACTTGCAAATGAAATGCATTTATAGTGCCATAAAATGAAGCCTAGCCCAAATAGAGAAGGCATTGTGAAATTTCAGGTAGAATGAATGGACAGCAGAGCTGTGATTGTAATGGGACGTATTTTGTGTCTCTAACTGAAAGCTCCTGATGTGCAAAGAAAGCTGTGTCTTTCTGTTTTAGCTGCCTAAAGGGAAGGGTGAGGAGCAGCAAGAGCCTCAAGTTTTTCAAAGACTCAGCTCAGTAAAATCCTTGCTGGAGCTTCTCCTGGAGAGAAGTCACTCTGTGACCCTTCAAGGAAGCTGGCAATTGACAGCTAAAAGGGATTCTTTTGCTCTTCTCTCTCTCTTCGCTGCCTTGCACTATAAGAAGGGCAGAGGGACAGTAGTTTAGTTAAATAATGAGTCACAGGCAGCAGGCGTCTTAGTGGTAGTGGCTGCAGCATTCCCTTTTTCACAGAGAAGTGTGTGAAGCCTTAAGGAAAAAATAAATTTGATAATTATTTGGGGCCGAGATTTGCTAAGATGGGAGGTGAGGCAGATTTTTGAGAAGTTAACTCTCATTAGGTGGACGAGCTCTTTCAGCTGTCAGTTTTACACACCTGCCTGCCTGAAATATTTTGTTGTTGTTTTCTGGACAGTGCAAATAAACACCTTATTCAGTGGTACCATTCCTTCATTTCATTGTGTAAATGTAAGCTTTTACATATACCTTGAATTAATTATCTGAGAAACCCGTAAAGACTTTTAACTAAGATGATTAATATTGTCTTGTAAGAACAAATTATAATCAATATGAAAATTACAGTAAGAAATATGTCCTGCCCCCTGCTATGGACTCCACCCACTCAGAGTGGCTCCTTGAACAATTGGCTTGGCATTTGTCACACAACAGGAGAGTGGGAATCTCCAGCTGGGTCATGGGAACTAGCAGCTGAGGGCAGAGATTTCCAGAATGAGTTTGTTCTGTGAGTGGCGGATCCATTTTAGGAATTTCCCTCCCCTGCCAGAGGTTTCTGCTTCCCTTTGTCAGGCCAAATCAAGAGTTCCTTTGGACACAATCTAGCTGGGAGCACTGAAGCCTCTGCTGACATAGAGGGATGGACCACTGGGGAGGTTAGCCTCTGACTCACAAATAAAAATATTTACCAATTATTATTAAATTACCTACCATTGAACAGCACTACTTTAAAACTGTTCTTTGAAAAGATTGGTTTCTCTCTCATACAACGTTTCTCCATAGTGTGTTACTCATATATATTAGTTATGCTACACAACATGTGACTAGAGGACATTAAGAAATGAGAAATTTCCTTACTAAATGTTAGCATTCAAGACCTAGGTGAGAGCTTAATTTTGGAAGGTAATGAGCATCCAGTCTAGAAAAGCATTTAATTGTATGCGTGACTTAGATGTATAAATTAAATATGTTTGATTGGACATTAACATCTTTGAAGATGAGCAGGTGCTTCAGAACTTTTCTGACTTAAAACTAGGAACTGAACATCTCAGTGGGTCCAAAACATAACCCTTTACTTTTGCTCCCATCTCTTTCCTCTATTTCTGGGCAGTCTGCGCTATCATTTGCTAAATACCTATCACTGCCATTTGCAATATATTTATCACTGCCATTTGCAATATCATCTCTATTCTGCATGCGTTTCCCAAGTAGTTCAGTGTTGTAGTGCAATGCATAAGGTTGCCATTAAAATAATTCAGAGCTCCTTGCAGGGATTCAAGGTCAGACTTTGTTTTGCCCTCGCTCACGCTTTGATCAGGGACTTTTCCCCTTGGGTTGTTTTCTGTTTACATTCAGTGTTTTCCATAGATTCACAGCTTGGCAGTGTTTTTATGCGCCTGTCAGCTTTAGTTAGCAAAAAAAAAAAAAAAAGGAAAAGGAATTTTGCATTTTTGCAATTCATTTTAAGGAAATGCGTAGTCATGCGCTCTCACTCTCAGTATTACCTGATTGCCCACAGCTTGATTTCAAGTAAATGTTGATTAATGGGAAGTGATATGATTTAGGAACAGTCCATAGTTGGAAGTCCAATTGACTGGATAGATCAGACAAATACACAACTCTTCCTAGGATGAATTATACCAGTTTTGGAAAGGACACTGCAAGTGTGAGGATCTTTATTTCTAAATGTCTGTGATTAAGAAGTAGTGGAACATTTTTTTTTTTATTTGGCTTTCATGCTCCTGGTAGCTTCCAGATGAACATCAGAAAAATTTTCTTTGGCAGTGAATACACCTCTAAAATATTTGAGGCACTCCAATTTGCCTGCCTGATATCATTATAGTCAGCTCATTCCTCTTTTGAGATTAGAGATACCAGTTCATAAGTGCAGTTGGTGGAAGTTTTATAGTATGGACATTTGCTGCTTTGCTTTTCACTGACAGGTTGAACCATCACTTATTTAGCTATCTGACGAGCGGAAATAATTTTTGCAGCCTTATTTACTCAAGGTATATTCGGCCTAGTTGTTTACAGGATTGTCGCGTACTATGATAAAGGTGATAAAAAGCAGTCTTGCAGTGACATCAACCGGCTCCCTCAGCACTTCTGGATGCATCCCATCAGGTCCTATGGGCTTTTTATATGTCAGCTTATTTAACTAGTCCCTATCTCAGTCTTCCTCTGCCACTGTTAGGACTTCTGTACCCCAGCTTTGCGATTAGACACAGAGGCATGGGAGGCCTGAAGGCAGATCCTCCAGTAAAATTTGAGGCAAAAAAGGCCTTGGCCTTTTCTATGTCCTTCATCACAGGGTTGCCCTCCCCACTGAGCAGTGGGCTTACATTTTCTTTGATCATCTTTTTGATGCCAAAGTAACTACAGAAGCCTTTCTTGTTACCCTTCATACTCCTTGCCAGTTTTTAATCTAGCTGCGCTTTTGCCTTCCTATTTTCATCCCTGTGTGCCCAGGCAATGCATCTGTATTCCTCCTTGGTAGTCCCTACCCACTTACGCTTTCCATATGCTCCCTTTTTGCATTTCAGCTTAGTTAGGTTTTTCCCATTCAGTCAGGCTGGCCTCCTGTTACGCCTGCTGGTTTTCTTGCAAGCTGGTTTTTTGCAGGCAAGACAAACTGGTTCGCCTTTTTCTGTAACTGATGGTTCTAAAGTGTTCCTACTAGTACAGGAACATGAATAATAAATCCATGATGCTATACCCTTACTGTCTTAAATCACATCTGTGGATTAGAGCTTCTACAATATTCTAATCAGATTCTTTAATTTACCTAATCCTTTATCATATATTTACCAACCTGATAGTTCCCGAACTGTGTGAGATGGTTAATAAACTATGATGCAAGAAGGGGCTCTTGAGTTACTTTCCTCATCTGAAATATTTTTTTGAAAAGGCTTTTGTGTGCTTTTTAGAGCGATTATATTATGCATTGAACAGACACTCTGAAAAGCCTGCTTTGAGACGGCACCTCCTCAGAGCAAAAGGCTCTTCTGATTGGCAATATAGCAGATAAAAAGAGATTTGTTTGTGACAGCCAACAGTTGCCACCAAACACTTTTGAAGTACCTGTAAATGTACTTTCAATATTAAATACTCTGAAATATACTTGTATGTTATGTTTTATAACAGAAAAATACAAAACCACTGGTGTGAATATTAGCTTTTGGCAAGAAAATGAAAACTTTCTCAAAAACAGGGAAAGCAGTTCAGCATAAGAATTTTTGCCTGAATTTATTTTTAGCTTGCTTTCCACTGGAATAACTTTTTCATATGGCAGCTGTAGCTGTTATCTCTAAAGGAAGAGGAACTCTGGTATTTCCTCGTTTCCCATGAAAACCTCTTACTTGCCAATGGGAATATTTCCATGGACTTCACCGAGTTTCACTGAACACATAGGAAAACAATGACATTTTCCCTTCAAAGCAATGTGTATGTGGCTGCAATATACTATATGGCTTATGGGTAATGCATTGATTTCCCTCGGTTGCACTTACTGTTAAGATCAAATCAATGAGGCCATTTGCAAAAATAAATGAGAATGTTTTGACTGCCTATGATTCTTTTATTCTACAATTACAAATTTCACTTTGCAGACTACCAAGCTAGTGCAATCACACATGAAAAGATTCCTTACTGTGTTGTTGGTCTGCCTTCATCAGTTAAAATACTATTTATAGTATAACAAGGCCACACTTAATTCGTAATTTCTCCAAGGTAAATGACAGGCTGCTCTTCACAGCTATTGTAATAAAATTCACAGCTAATTTAAAATGGATTCTACTTGCTTTTTCTCATCTGATCACCTAGGTATGCTGCTTTTCCAGTGGTTTTGTAAATGTACAAAGTAGACCAGTTCAGACACAGAAAGTCCTTCACCAACTAGATTGTATTTTTTTTACTCCACAGCCCCATTTCAGTCTTTTCATTGATTAAGGGCTGATTAAGCATTAATCCCATTTGCCAGAAAGCATCAAGGAAATCTACACAACAGACTCATTTTTCCCAAGTGTAGGCTTGTGCACATTTGCTTTACAAGAGACTTTCCTTTCTAAGCCTGCGTTTGATCAAAGAAAGTTTCAGTGTAGGTGTTTCTAAAACAGGTTTCCTCACAACCATATGTGTCTTTATTAGGGTGGCATGAGGTCACAATTTGGGCTTCTGTGGAAATGTTTCAAAGACAACTTCATCATCTTGGTGGTTATAGCTACAAAACAGTATTTAACTCTGTGTCTTGGGAGTAGAGCAGAATAAATTTAATAAAAAATGGGATGGAAATCCACTAGCAACTCATTGAAGATATATTCAGCAAAATAAGATTTAAAAACAGTCTGAGGAAGTTAAATGGTTTTATTACCCTTGGGAAGAGCTTACTGCCCTTTCTTTACTTTTAATTTAGGTTGGGTTTTTTAAGAGCAAAATATTTCACATTTAAAAAACCAAAACAAAAAAAAATACTTTTGCTTTTAGAAAGTATGAAAAGTAACATTTTAGGACCACTGGAATTTAATATGTCTTTTAGAAAAAAAAATTTTAAAAAGTTTTCCTGTTGCTATTTAGCCAATTTGAATTGATTTTGTACATAGCTTTCTTGGAAGTTGCTTTATTTTCCCTGATTTTTTTTCTATTTTAATGTTATAGAAACAAAAAACATCCAGTTATCTTTGTAATATTAGTAGGGTTCACTAAATCTAGCTTTTTGCTCCAGAAGTATCATACTTTCTGTCACTATTTATGAATATGACTACTCAGTTTCTTAGTATTGAGGCAATTTGGTAGTAAAACAGCAAAAATAGTAAAGTACATGTTTTCTATTCTTGACATAACTTTACTGTTATGAATACTGTTGAGGCTGAGCATCAAATAACACCTAAAGAATAGCAATAGTTACCAAGTACTGAAGTGTTTTGCATTTTTGTCACTTTTCACCATTTTTGGCTGTCCTATGAAAAAGAAATGTATTAGTTATTCAGTGCAAAAATCTCTGTCAGTTGAATGTGATGGAAATAAATGCAGTAAAAGTCTAACCTTCCCTGGGTTTCTTTTTAAATCACTTTTCTCTTGCTCCCCTTTCTCATGGCACTTATTATTTTATACAATATTTATTAATTATTATGCATTGTTTACATTACTATCGTGCCCAGGAACTCTAGTTATGGATAAGGACCCTCACTGTGCTAGGTACTGTACAAAGCCAGTGCACAATGTCTATTCAGATTCCAGAGATTTAGAACCATTACAAAAGACAAGGAACGATAACAGAAACAGATGTTTAAGGAATGGAACATAAGACAATGAGACATTCTTGATTAGCCTGGAAGCCAGTGGTCTCAGCACTCCAGGATTTATGCATTACCAAGTTGTAACAGAAAACATACTTTAGTACTCCATTCAATTGTTATTATTTTTAATACAAAATATTTATATTCTGTCACTTTAGTTGACTTCATTTTTTAGGTTGTGACTAACGTGCTTTCAAAATAGCATGTGTACTTGCAGAGTTGCAGCAAAAGCCTATGCAATAAATTAATTCAGGGTCAAGTTCTCCTTTTCTTACCCCAGAATATGTTCCAGAGGGAGCTTTTCAGAGTAACGTTTGACATGCTGTGACATTCAGCAACAATACTGCTAAAGCCAGCTTAAATAATCATTTCCTCCTTCCCAGCTGTGTGTTTCTATTCCTGTACCATGCCTGCACCATACAGCCACAAGCATTTGTGCAGCATATTGTGAACTGAATTCAGGGAACTAACGCAGATGCAGAATAACCTACTAAAATACTGTTTATGAAACTGGATGCCAAATAAGAGTAACCAGAGTAATGATGCTACCTACCTGGCCCTTATTCAACAGAATCAGCCTGACTTTTTAGGGTCAGGATTTACCTTAGTGTCACTCACTTGGCAACTCAGAATTCTGCAAGCAATGCAGAATCAGATCATGTCTATATTATGAATTCACTAATGCCAACCATGCCTACATTAGCAAGCAGGGCAGTACAACAAGAAGGGATCTGGAGAATAAAACAGCTGGCACTGAGGATCCAGCTTCTGCACTATGCACATTCCAGGACCTTTATTTAAGATTAGATCTAGTTTTGTCCTACAGACCCCTTAGCGACTGGAGCACATTAGATGCGGTCCTGGAGTGCATCTTCTGGTTTTGTTTCAATCCAGTTCATGTGCTCATCCATACTTAGAGCAGCAGAGCCCTGCAATGAGACACAGAGGGTGCTATCCAAAGGAGTTTTTACAGTTTTTCCACCCTTCCCAAATGACATGAGCTGGAACAGTAAGAGTGGTCTTCTGTAACCCTTGCTGTATCTCAGCCAGATTTGCCAGCACAGATACGCTCGCTGAAGAGGTAATTATTTTTAACACTGCCAGTGTAGCAGACAGATAGAGCCATAATAAAACCTTATTGACATACATACCCACTGCTCTCTTAATAGAACTCATGTTTCTAGAACCACAACCTCTACATAAAGCTGCATTATACTGCAGATAAATACATCAGTATTTAAGAGAAGAGTAGGGATATATGAAGTTCTAAGAGTTACACTGAATCCTTTTCTCCGGAGAGCAGAATCTCTAGCTGCTAGGCGATAATTTAGGTCAAAAACCACTATCAGCTTTTCCTTCATCTGTGGCTTGTGGATAAAAAAGTCGTGTGTAGAATTTGCAGTCCTCAAGCTCTTGATGTGCAGTTAAGTGCTATACCGGTAATTAGAATTCTTATGACTCTCAAAGGGCTAAACCAGAAGATTAGAAGAACTTTATTGTCCTGTGAGATTATATGTTCTATACTTGAATAACTAGGATAGATGATCATTGCTATATACAGGCTAAAAGTGTTTATTGCTGGCTTTGCATTTCTTGTACAATCATATGTAGGTCATTGTAAAACCTAGGGAAAGAAGATGGACATGAGACTGAAAAAGAGGGCTGACAATCTGGATCCTTGCCCTATCTGCCTGGCCTTGGATAAATAACATACTCTCTCTCTACCTCACTTTTACATATGTGACTAAAGGTAGTATTTCCCTACTGTGCAGAGGTATTATAGACTGACTGTACTGATACATGTTAAATGGTTTAAACTGCTATGGTGAAAGAGTTTACACTCATATTTATATGCAGATAAATGAAAGCAAGCTCTGTATTTTATGGAAATAATAAGAAAAAAACCTGATGTAAGACTCTACCTTAGACAAATCAGGGAAGTTCTGTATTGTCGTTGGAGTCAGCCAGGTTTTGTGTTTGTGAAGGGGAATGCCAGTGAGGAGCCAAGGTGGAATCAGAGCCACAGGTAACACGTGACAATTACTAACATGCTTTTCACTTTGCTTGACATTTTAATTATGTTACAACATATATATATATATATTTGAGCTATGTATATACTCCATATCTCTAATAGCTTCGTACCCTAGGTCTATGACTGTGTGTGATAAATCAGACAGCTATAACACTCTTGACTATGTAGCTACTATGATATGTTGCTACACAGATGATTCAGCTTTACCAGAAGATGTTTCTGAGAAAAGGTTGAAGACATTCCTGAACAAAATTTTAAAATGTCCTAGAAACTACTTATAAATAGTCAATTACCTCTTTAGGGGAAAAGGCACACAAAGAACTGCAAGGCACCGTTTCATTTATTAAAGCATCATAAGTCTGCCATATACACCATTACACCATATAGAATGTAGGAGGAAATAGATCTCCGAGTAATTACTGAAGGGAACAACTACAAGCATGTGTTGTTGTTGCAAGAGCCTACACTGTGTCATCGATCCAGTAGGACCAGGCGGAGACATGATAACCTTGGAGAAGTAAGTACTGATCTTTGAAAACTAAGAGAGGATGAGCAAGGCTTCAGAAAGCGGGAAAATTTGGCTTCTAATTTACCATTGTTTTCCAGTGTCTGTGAAATCAATGGGAGGTTATAGCTTTATATATATTGATGAATCTGTGCCACCATCCTGAGCCCTTTCTTCTTATGACAGTCTGGCAGTCCTGGGTGATACTGTATATATGCACTTAATATGACCTTTGATCCTGTCTTTTGTGATTTTCTCATAAGTATCTAAGGAAATATGGTCCAGTTACAACACCTCCACAGTCCCAAATAGTTGGGAAGTTTCTCTAGTAGAGTGCTTACTAATAGTTGACTCATGAGTTTAGTACTGTCCTGTATCTTTACCAATGGCCCAAATAATGGAATAACAAGTGTACTTAGGAAATTATCAAGCTAGGAGGGCTTGAAAGCCCACTGGGTATCAGGATTCCATTATGAGATTATTGTGGCAAGTTGAGTAAATATCTGAAATGAATGAAATGGCTGGCAAGAGAAAAACTTCCAAGAGGAATGATCATCTGTATAAATACAAGCTCAGGAACAGCTGGTTAATTGGGAGTTCTGGGGTAATCCTAGATCATAAATTGATCAACCAACCAGTAACAAAAACACAAAAAAATCCAGTTATGCTAAAATGAATACACAGGAGCATTATACGTAAGACCTATGCAGTAATCCTTTTACTCTACTATGAGTAAGACCTCAGTGGCAATACTATATTCAGTTTGATACAACCATTTCAAGAATTATCAGCTGAAAATGAGCCAAATGAAATCACGGATATTCTGAATTTTAGCAGCTGTGATCTATGATTTGAAGAATTATGATTCTTTAGACTAGTTTCTCATGGAAAACAGGAAAACAGTCTTGAAATATATAAAAATTGCTGGAAAGAGGACAAGAATAACTGGTTTCTTTTTTCACTGTCACTGAATCATAGAATGGTTGGGGTTGAAAGGTACGTGTGGTCCAACCCCTCCGCTCTTAGCAGGGTCAGCTACAGCAGGTTGCCCAGGATCATGTCCAGTGGGGTTTTGAGTATCTCTAGAGATGGTGACTCCACAGCTGCTCTGAGCATCCTGTGCCAGTGTTTGACCACCCTCACAATGAATAATTTCTTTCTTATCTTTAAGTGGAATTTCCTGTGTTTCAATTTGTGCCCATTTCCTCTTGTCCTGTCACTGGATACTACTGAGAAGAGTCTGGTCCCATCTTCTTTTCTTCCTCCCATGAAGCATTTATACACATTGATAAGATCCCCCCTGAGCCTTTTCATTTTGAGGCTAAACAATCCCAGATCTTATCCCAGATAAGACAAGAAGTAGTCAGCATAACAGCAGGAAGAATGAGTTAGACAGAAACAAAGAATTTGGATAAATAATCATGGGAATAGACCACTCACTGAAATTACGTGGGCAATATCCACCACTAGTGTATTTTAAGAACAGGTTAGGCAAGACAGGAATGAGGTAGTGTGATCTCTTCCTACTCACAACCTACGTTGATTTGTTGCAAACTTTTTTTTTAATTTCATTCTCTCCACATTCCTTAACCTTCTTTTCATCCATCCCATTCTGTCTTTCTTCTCCTGTGCGTATATCTCTCAAGTAGTAGCAGAAGCTCCTGTCAATGCATAGCAATACCACAAAACTGCAGATACCTGCTAGCTAACTGGAAACTGCAACGTTCTTCCTACCTAACCCTCTTCGCTTACTGCTCTTCTTCCAGTTGGGTTCTGAGTCTTCAGAATGATGGCCTTATTGTCGTGTCCTGTGCTCAGGTCTTGTAAGGTTATTTAATTTAAACCTGCTTCACTATAAATAATGTGCAAATTGAACTTAAGCATCCAGATCCACCTGAGAAATGTTAGGATTTTCAAATTTCAGGGCAATGATTTCCAGCAGTTCCTTAAGGCTGTAGATACTTCATCAGAAAGTTTGGGCCACAGCCTCTCAATTTATTGTTTTAAATAAGAAAAAAATGCCTCCTTCACAGGAGTTTTTTTCTTCTGTTTACCGATGCTTTCTTTCTAGGCATTTGTTGTCCAAACATACTCTAAAACTTGGGGGAGATTTTTTCAATTTTTTCCAAAAAAGCAATGAATAAGCAACAAAAAGAAAAAGGTTCACACAGAGAACAGGAAAAGAGAAAAAAGGCTGGCATTCCATTTTTCCCCACTCAGCCATGCTTACTTCTTTACAGAAGCAGTAGTTCTGAATGCAACAAAAAAAATAAAAACAGCCCCCCAAAAGAGAAAACAAACGTGAGCAAGCCCCCAAATAACTTTCCTGCTCAAGTAAAAGGGGTTGAAATGAGGTTTCTGCGACCAACTAGTGCATTATACATGCAATTGTTCTGTTTGGCTGATTTGATTTGCCTCAAGGTTAACTATAGTGAAAAAGATAAATACAGACTCTATTTAAATTTTAAAACAATCTTAAAAATAGATGTTACTACCCTACTCTTAATCAAACACAGCATCCACAGGCAACTGCAATTTAATGCTAAGAAAACCAGCTGTGGCCACAGATTTGATTCTCAGTTGGAGTATGTAATTTTAAGTAGCCATGTATCCTTCCGTTTTGTTCAATGTATTTGGATCCAGTTTATGATAAAATAAAAAATTATGTCCTGCAACAGCAGTATAAATGCCTATGGGAAATGGATTCAGGAAGGGCTGGGAATTGACACGGCTGGGTTATGCTACCGATACTGCCAAAAATTTACCATGCCACTTGTAAATCTAGTAATAGGCATGTGACCTATCCCCGTGGAGTATTTTATGACCGGAAAGCACTTTGGAATCATATAATTAAAATACTAGATAAGTATACACAAGAGCATGCAAAGTTCCCTGAGATGGAAATTAGGTGAAAAATAATCCCCACCCCTTGTGATAATAGGATGAATTTATGTGGACAGTACTCCATTATGCAAAGACCGATTTTTGCTCTATGCTTTACATGTCCTCTTCTTCAGTCCAGTTTGTTCAAGAGAAGGCTGCATTAGCTATCCTATCAGTAAGATTGCAGCAACCCTTACAGTCAGATGGTTGTGACTTCTTGGCAGCTTTTATTGCTGACGTAAGTCACTTTAAAATAGGATATGCAATCACTCCATCTCAGGGAAAAAGTGGCTTATATGAATTCTGGCCTGGCCTGGCTTTGAGAAATAGCACCCTCGACACAAGAAGGGTTTACTCAATAAATGATTGTGATTTTAATGTCTTACTCTTTTAAAATGAGTCTTTCAGAAATCAAAGTGTAGATATACCAATGTTGGTCGGAAGGGACCTCTGAAGATCATTAGTCCAGCCTTCCACTTGAAGCAGCACTTTGTTAAAAAGCAGAGCTGAAGTTTTATATTTTGCTGGTCCTCAGAAGCCTCACAGTACAGCTCCCCACTGCATTATAAGGAAAAATCACTCTGATAAAAAGTACTAGAACTACTTAACTCCTGCTCATATTTTGTAGTTTTGAGGTTTGAAGGGTTTCAGCCATCTCTTGCTAGCCTATAGTCGTAAGAACACCACCTCTACTGAGCTGAAAATGATGCTTATGTGCCGTGAGACTGATACAAACATTACCTGCTCTGCCACAGAAGTGCCTACCTCAGTGACTGTCCTTGGTTCTTGTGCTGCTCTCGGGTTGGATTTTTCTCTGTCATTCATGTATTCATGTAAAATTGCTGAGTTAGAACAAAAACCTGTATTTCTAAGTGCCATAGCAGACATGAGTAAAATCAAGGAAATCAAGGAGTTTCGTTTCTTTTGTAGAATTTTTTCTATATTGACAGTAGGTATTGTACAAAAACCAAAACAGTCAAACCTGGAACTGCTGGGGGATTTCTGCAACAGGAGCCATGAGCTGCTCTGGCACGAATCGGTTGTGTCACCTTCTCTCCGCTCATCATTCCACGCTCAACCCTCGGTGCTTAATTAAAAGTATATTTTAAAGTGGCTGCTTTAGAAAGAGCCGTCGAGCCCGTAAATCCCCCCCGTGGCCCCCTGATTTCAACGGAAGGGATCCGGGAGGCAGCGCCGGGTTTGTCCCCAGTGCTCGCCCGGGGAAGCCCCGCGGCTGCGGGGAGGGAGGCGGCGGCGGCGGCGGCACCCGCGGGACTCCGTTGCCCTCTGCTGGTCGCTGGGGACCTCGCTCGTCCCGGGTTCGACGTCAAGTTGCTGTTGACGTCATACACGGAGCTAAAAAGCGCACATGACGGCGACAGTCCGCTGGAATGAGCAGTTGGGCCGTATTTTCCACTTGCGGTAATGCAACTGCATCAGGTGGCCCTGAGAAAGATAACTTTGTCACGGTATAAAATTACACGGTATATGCTGGTTTTAATAATCGCGCTGTAATGTCCCGTTTTCTTTATGTAACTGTTGGCTGTGTGATGAATGCTAAATTACCATTTACTGACATTGTTAATTTCATCCACTGATTGGATTTTGCCGTTATCAGTGCACCATGTAGCAAATAAAGTTAGTTAGAAACAT
Organism: Burhinus oedicnemus; assembly: GCA_008921705.1. Taxonomy (NCBI): domain Eukaryota; kingdom Metazoa; phylum Chordata; class Aves; order Charadriiformes; family Burhinidae; genus Burhinus; species Burhinus oedicnemus. The sequence continues at coordinate 1,338,600 of VFFE01009051.1, forward strand.
GTTTCTTGGCTCAAGCCCAAATAACTGCAGTTTTTCAGATTTAAAATTTGAAAGATTCCCAGAGCTTGGTTTTGCCTTCTGCACATGACCTGCTTGAATCACACCTGAAATCTCCATATGAATTAATGCCAAAATTGGTCTTTTTTTGCTCCATGATTTACATAAATGTACTCAGATTCTGTTCCAACTTCTGTGAAGGAAGCTTCAGCTGTGCAGTCCTTGGGACAGAAAATCCACCAGGGAGAAGAAGGAGAATCATAGGACAAAAAGCTCCCTGACTTTCCTGCCCGTGTGTGAGAGGAGAGTTACAGGACAGGATGCATCAGGAGCGGATTACACTGATGGATCAGACTCTGATCCAAGAACTACTGGAGACTCATGCGGAGTTCCTAGTGGAAAACTTCCGGACAAAAAGCAAAAATATCACCATGTGACACTGGGAGAATTTCACCATCTAGATGAAGGAGCTCGGATGGTACAAAAGCTTGGATGGTACAAAATCTGAATCAAGACATTATAAAAATAAATGCTTTAAGTCTCCCTGTAAAAATCTGAAGACAAATATTTTATTTTGATGGAATTAAGACAATAGAGTAATTTGCTTGGAGTGGTGATTGTAAGGAACATACTCTCTAAGCAACCAAGAACCAGCATCATCAAGTTTTCTTCTTCCATCAGCCTGCTCTGCATGCCACTTACATACAGAGCCTCTGCTCAACTGGTGTCTGAGTCTCCCCAAGCAGCCTGTCCTGAAGCTAACAAACACAAGCATAAAAGGGGAGGTTTGCACCTTTCAGCTGTTGCCCCAGCTGAGCCAGGTATCTGAAAACACCTCTGTAAATTATGCACTAGTGCATTTTTCGAGAGCTGACAAAAACAAGAAAGCATGATTTACGGTAAAGAAATAAAGTACTGATTTGTCAGGAGAAAGCTCAATACACATTCACAAATAATAAGGATGAGGCTAAATTCCACATTCGCATTCCATTAAAACACAAATTCAAGTGAATTACTAAAAGCTGTAAACCTTTTCTGGATGTACATTTATATAGGGCCTGATTTTGTAATGGGCTGATTCATTCCCTCCTATTGAAAAGCCAAACCTACCATATAAAAGCTAACCTGTTAAATAATCTCAAAAGCAGATGTCACTGAGAATAGGTATGTGAAACTACACCTTTGCTCAGTGTTTGTTCCACTTTACCATCCTTTCCCCCAGTTAGGTTGTGCTCAGTTTCAAGCCTGCAGGAAATGAAGAACTGCTGCTAGTGCTCAGCCCAGAAGTGCTGCTGGCAAAATTCAAGGCTTCTTTTGCCCGATTCTGCAGGCTTGTATTTCTTTTGAGGCAAGTAGAGCTTGATGGATTAGGACTGTTTGTACAGTTAAGCTTTGGACTGAGGATCAGAGTTGTGGTTATGGAATAAAGACGTGCAGAAATGAGTCAATGGCTTTCTTTTTGGGTTATAAACTGTAAACCAAACTCTAATCCCTCTGCTAGGGGATTACTGTCTTCGTGTAGATCCCAGACTGGAAATTGTTCCTGGTTTTACGTGAAGCTTGAGAGTGTCATGTGCAAGTAGGGTTCTACAAAACCTAGTTTGGAAGCCAAATCTGAAAGTATCCCGGCTTTTAAAATGCTGGATACATCAATGTTGTTTGTTATAACTAGAACTGCAGGAAACCAAGGCCTCCAACACCCTGCAAACCTGCATTAACCCGACACCTTTTATAAGCTTTAAAAACAATCGTAGGAATGTAGGCATCTACTAGAGCCTGCCACCACAGCATGTGAGCATCCTGCCAACATGTTTACTCACTGCTGTAATGAACACATGCAAGATTAGAAAGTTTGTTTAACTATTACTGGAAACCATTTTCCATCACAGTCTTTTCAGCTGTTTTACAAATACTGCAGGAGGAAATTCTGCCTTTGGGCTCATAAGCTTGGAACGCGTAATGGGGGTGCAGGAAGACTTAGCAGTGCTGAGCTGTAACCCCAGGGAGCTCCTCGTGCGACTGCGCTGTAGGTCACTATGGGAGTAGCATACAGGACCATTAAGTGACACGAGCAACATCAAGGGAAGTAAGACTGGCAGCCTACCCTGGTTCTTCTGTCAAATGACATCACGTAACATGCTTTAGATTATGTTTGCCTGTGCTATGATGGCACAACTACATTATAATTGCAAGCACCAAAATAGGAATGTGGACATAAGTGAGTTGGTACAGTCACGCTGTAAGTCGGAGGCGGAGGAGGAGCTAGAACCTAGTGATGCAGAGAGCCAGTTTCTCAGCTCTATCAAATACGTATCCTGTAATTTCATACCCATATACTTTTTCTTAGTGTAGTCAAGCATAAGCTATTTAAGGCAGGGATTCTCTATGCATATAATTGTATGTTATGTAACAAGAGTGATGTGTCTAATTGTTACCGTAAAAAAAAAAAGTATAATACTAATGATTCCCATGACTTCTGCCTTCCCTAATAGTGCATATTTTCCTTGAAGTAATCAGGGACTTGTTGCTAGGTAGTTAATATTGAAGGTACCTTAAATATTTTAATGTGTCTGTGCCTGCTGTTTCTAGGCAGCAATATTTGTTTATGATATTGTTATACAACCCTTTCTACCTTATATCCTTTATTCAGTGTAATCTAATATATACCTACAGTTAAATTCAGTCCTGATACTTTTTATTCACAGAGTAGCATATTGAAGTAACTCCTGTTAAGAATGATAAAATATCTCCAATGTAGAAGATTTATTCTTTGTCAGGATGCACTGCCAGCATTTTTTTCTTTCTTTGTACAATCTTCAAAACTGAATAAAATATTTCAATAAGGCCATTTAAAAGTTGGTAGTGCTTCTGTGCACTTTCAGCACCTATTGCAGATGCTTACATGTTTCAAAAGTACAAAATTCTGAAGTTTTACAGTAAATCATATGATTCCAGTATTTTGGGTGAAGTCCAATTTGGATTGAACTACAGTTACCTTCATCTTTGTCCTCATGCTTCCAGGTATGTTCCATCTTAGATTTGGCTTTATATCTAGTATGCAGGAATGTAGAAATTTTGATAAACATTTTAATTTAATGGCTGAGGATGGAGTTCACCTTTGATTGGAGAGATAAATTTGAGTTGAACACCCAACTTTTTTTGACCAAGCTCTCTAAACTGTCAAGAGAAATCTTCACATGCAAATCTGCTCTATCTCACTCTTTCCTAAGAGGTAGTGGATCAAGAGAAAGAAAGAGGTTTCGTGGTAGTTGGAAAGGCAATTGAGGAGAGCAGGAATGGAGGTGAGACAAGAGCTCACTGGAAATGATGACAGTGAGGGAAGGTCCTGGGGACCAAGTAATCTCCAACACCTACTGAAATGCTTAATTAGGGGTATGGGCTATCATTTAATCAATCCTTTGGAAGTAAAAATATCCATCTTTTTTTGCAGCTGGTGAACACTGCTTTAGGTTTTCCTTAGTTTAATCTCAATTTTATTCAAATACAATAGAAAAATTCGCACTGGGTTAAATGTTATGGCTCTTACTACAGATTTTACACTCTGAGCTGTGCACTTGGAGAGGCAAGAGAGACTACTGACTCCTCATGTTCTTTGCCACAGATCTATATGGGCTGCAGAAAACGTACATCATCTGCCTGCCAACCCTATGGGAAACACACAAGAGAATTATTCCAGACATTGCTCATTTCTGCAAATGGAAGGAGCTGAGCTTTCCTGACAAGACAGAAATGGACAGAAACTCAAAGTTCATCAAATGATGAGAAGCAATAAATCAGAACTTCAAGTAATCCATGTAGATGATTTTGCAAATCTAATCTGCTCATTGTCAGGTGCTGCAGAAACACAGTAAAGCCAGGCAAAGTCCCATACCCCTTTGTTGCTAAATTCAGTGTATTGCTTTTACTGTTTTGAAACTAAGATAATCCCTCTTTTTTTTTTTTTAATTCATTTTACATTTGTGAAGGCAGCTGAACAGCCCTGTAGACAGATCCTCTGTCCACTGAGCAGACATAACAGAAGTAGTAACACTTCAAAATTTGTTAGATTTTCTTACCTGCTCGCCTCATTCCTAGAAAAGGTACCAATTCTCATTAGGAGAAGCTACTTACTTTCATGTCTGTTCAGTCTCCAGCCTTTTTACCTAGACTTCCAACAATGCTATCAATTAGTGTGAATTCTAACCGTGATTTCTGTATTTGTTGTGGAACATGCCACAGAATACCGCACGTCCTTGTATAGCTGTCTTGTGTGAAGGACCGGAGATGAAGAACTCCATATTCCATGTTTTAACTCTGAAACGTGAAGTGTGTCTTTACAGATTGGTGCCCTTTGGCATTCTTCTCTGAAATAGGCGTGGCAAATGCATTTTTCTTTCTATAATCTGAAATTTAACCACTGATCCTCTGCTTCTGCTTGCCCTACAGTTTGCTAGTGCAGGGGCGTATGGATACTGAAGGCTGAACCTCTTCCTTCCTTTCGTGCAGATTCCCAGCTTCTGGAGACAGCAGTGAAAATTCTGGTAGGCAGCAACTGAACTAGCCTCTAATTTTTACCATCTTTATTTTTTAAAGTTGTCCATTTATAACTTCTGGAGAGGTATTTGACTGAGAATTGGTACATTCCACTGCTTTGTAACCAGCTTCTTGTGTCTCTTAAAATAACCCTTGCTTTGGATTGCATTGGCTGGCATACGATTACATTTGTATCTAGTATTACAGCGTGGACAGACTGTTCACATTCACACAGCGGTTCACGGGAGTGTAGACTGATACCATCCATATACAATACTATGAATGCGTTGTTTGTGTAGAGCTGGAAATCCAAATTATCCAGTATAAAAGGCTTGCTTTGTGCAGCAAGGCTAACGTGTCTTAGTGTCATCCATTTATCTTTAAGCAAATGCTTTGTCTTAAGAGAAAAATAGTTTAAACAGACTAGTTCATTTGGATCTCCAGTGCCATTATGAGATACTCCTACCCACATAAATAGGTGAAAGTGCCAATAAGATCATTGTATCTTTTGCTAAAATGATTGTGTTCGTATTTCATTAATGACAATATTATATGTACAGAGAAAGCTGGGTTTTGAGTCTTAATATTTATGTTAAGGCTCCAGGAAATCATATTTTGTATGGTTAACTTACGGCTTCAACCTGTATTCTACAGCCAGCACTACTGAGCTCAGATCAGCTTTTTCTGAAGGCCTCCTTTACCCAAGTGGCCCAAAAAGGCTGGATTTGTTTCTGTCAGAAAAACTATGTTATTGATCAATATTAGCTTTTGTAACAAAACCAAAGATTGATCCAATATTAAAAGTTTAGAGCTAATGATTTGGATTTTAGTTTCCTAAGATGCCTGCATCTCTTTACTTGGACACAACAGGACCAGAAGCACGGAAGTTACTGCCCATAACTAGTCCTTTAGTCTAAGCCTATTTTACCCTCATGTTTCTGTACATTTTATTTAAGTTCACGATGCAGTAGTATCTTTTATTCAGTTACCTGCATGTTTAAAAAGATCAATAAATGCACATATAAGGAGGGAGACTGAAAACCTACCAAAATAAACTACTCTTATAAAGATACCTTGATTAACCTTTGTCCTCTTCAGCAGTTATATGTCCGCCACCAGAAGCTTTTTTTTATTATTATTTCAGCTATAATTTTAAAAAGTAAAAAGTGCCACATGGTATCCTCCCTGAGGATACCGATACTGAGACTAGAGCTTTCCTAGGCTGGCTGACATTGCTACTGGAGTGCAGGAGGATGACCAACGTGACTACAAACTCTGCTGTGTTGCTTTCCTGCCTTCTGGGTGGAGTTTTGCTTGTACTCCTTTCCTTCCCCAACTTGTCTGCAAACACAGCTGAGCTAACACGAAGTCGGAAGTAAAACATATCCCAGATAAACGGCTCGTACCTCCCACCGGAGAAAAGGAGGAATCGCACACCGAGAGTGCCACGGTTCTGTCTTAGCATGCTCCTGGGGGCAACGTAACTATCTGCTGCCCCTTCCTCAGGGTATGGTATGATTTGGCCATGTGTAAATAGTCAAAATGCTATATTTATAGGAAACACAATGCCTCGTTGCTGTGATAGTTTAAATATAGAGAACAGGCCACTACTGGCATTTAAAATATCACTAGCTGGACAAGATAGTGCGATCAGAAAATAGCCTAAGCTTTTACTGTGATTCTGCGTATAGGCTTTTCATATCCCCCTTGCTACTTTTAAATGAGTTGAAACAGTGTCTTTCACTGACTTGGGGATTATCTGCTTCTTGAATAAATTAAATGTTTGACATTGACTCAAAATGAGTAACAGGCAGCTTTATCTTTTTTCTTACTGAAAATCTTGGGGATTATTTTCATTTTTTAAAAGGGCTACTGCAAATGCAGCGTGTGTATTTGAACACCTTGTGTTCCACAGCACATTTGCTGTTGGTTGCACGTCTGTTTTTGAAAAGCAGTGCGATGTAATGTCATTCTTATCGCTAGTATTAAAACCCGAATTATTTTCTACCAGAGTTTCAAAGCCAGGTTTCCACAGTTAGTTACCCAGGGTCAAGCCACAGACCAGCTAGTACCGTACTGCAGAAATGCAAGTTAATAAAGGATCTTTTTCCTCTCCTCTGCCAGCTACCCACATCATTGGTACCAACGCAAGGAAGCAAGCAGGCTCTGCAAAGAGTAGGTCAGAAGCTTACAGGGAATGGGTGGTAATCTTCATCTCCTTCCTCTTCATCTCCTTCCTCCTTTGCTACGCCATCCTCCCAGCCCACATGCAGGATTTGTAGCTATGCTGATGTGTCGAGACATATATGCTGGACTGGGTGTGGTTTAATCTTGAGCAAGAGGAAACAGAGACTGTGACTCAGAGCAACACTCTTCCAGCTCGGCTGTTCCAGGGCAGCCAAATGTACTTTCCCTTATTAGGCCAGATCATGAAACCTTGCTTCATTTTGAGTGGTACCTAATTCTGCAGTAGTATCACTGACATTAATATCAACTTTTAAACTACCCTTTGGCAGAATTTAACTCTACTTCTAGCTTTGCTCTTTAAAAAAAAAAAAAAAGTTGTAATTAAATTTGACTCCACCTACTCTGACCAACATTGAATAGTAGAACATGAATCAGGCTCCATTAACAGCAGATGACATGCTTTAAAAGGATAGCACCTGTTTAACTTCCTGTAAAGGGTATGTTTTTATGACTGTAATCTGAATTTCCACATTGCCATCTCAGCTAATGAGGTAGTTTTGATCTGAATTACTTTAGCGGGCTACTAAGAGAAACCAGAAAGAGACAGGGCCTCACGTCTCCCACAGACCTTGCTTATAGCTTAACTGTAAGAACCCATAGCTGATTTTCCTCAACTTAAGTATTTTTGTTATATGTCAGAGACATGTGTCCTCAACTGAAATGTAATCCTGCAGGAGGAACGTGTCACTGAAGTGAGTTCATACAAGAATTATGCAGGCGGGTGAACTGTCACATCTCTTCCGCTGGAATGTCTACAATGCTGCTCCAAAAGTTAGACTAGCCAAAGGGTTACAAGACATTGTGTATTCTTACATGGCGGTGTCGACTACCAAAATGAAACTAAAAGAAGCATCAACCTTCTACCTGCAACTAAGCAGACAGTTCACAGTCCAATTGTTATTTCAAAACACAATTTACATGCTGTATTTTTATTTTCAAATAGTGACAGTTCTAGATGACCACTCTCAACCTGCCTCTTAAAACCAGACTTTCAGATGGGTTTAAACCTAATTTCCAGTCTAATCTCATGATTCAGAGTGGAATTCAAGAAGTAATCAACTGCCTTAAGCAGCTGTGTTAGTTTTCTTCATATGCTGTAAACATATGCTATCAGGTAAAAAAGATGTGTTCACTTTACAAATGTGAGCCAAAGGCAACCTCCAGAGTTTGGTTAGGACCCATTCTGCACTGCTCTGACTCTGCTACTTTCATTTTACATGGAGGTAGCTGAAGTATGTTTTATGTCCCTTGCTTAAGTGTAAGTTGCTAATCACTCAGAACAACCACGAAGTAATGCTTAAACTGTTCACAAAATGAGGGGACTACCTCTTAATCATATTGGCTCTGTGGCTGGAAATTCAGCAGTAGTTGTTAATAAAAGGGTAATGACTTTGCAGAACAAGTTAAGATGCTGTAAAGTAAATTTCAGTAAGCCAACAGCAGTAGATACGGATTTCTTAACGTTCTAAACAATTCTGTTAAATGGCGACTCCCAGGGCAGAGGGAGAAAAAGGGGGGGGGGGGAAGGAAAAGGAAATGCTAAGCCAAATTCTTTCCTCAATCCACATGCGGGATACAGCAATGACATTAAAAGGGAGGAAGTGAATGGAGAAAGGCACATTTTGGTCTTGATGAGAAACCAGCTGTCAGACTTCAACTACAATGGTGTAACTAAAAGAAATCTCTATGTTTAGAAGAGTGTATTTGAAACCGATTACTGTCCTTACATTTCCAGCTTATAAAATCACAAGACTAAATTAGGCTTCTATATTATTTTATTTCCCTCTTAAAATATAGCATCGAAGTCCTGCACACATATAAATATCCCTACAGTTTCTTACACACTTTCTATCCATCATTACTTAAAGTGCCCAACTGTGAACATTAAAAATAAAAACATTACTGTTAAGAGTGGCTACACTTATAGAAGGACTGGTATTCTGACAATGCAGGCCACTGATTTTACAAAAATCACCTGCAAAAGAATACACCCTAAACAACACGCATCAATATTAACCCTGAAGTAGCTGGTTTGTTTTGTTTGGGTTTTTTTCCCACTCAGCTGATCTAAAAGTGATTAATATACAGGGTTTATTTTTGAAACATGTCTTTTACATAGTGTAAGAATAAAGGATAAATGCATTACTTTCTTTCTAACTCCCTCCTTCCCCCACAAAGTGTTTACTGTGCCCCAAGCTGCTATGTTGATTAAAAACCAGTTGAAAAGAGCTCTGGAAATGCATGCAACTTAAAATTCATTTAAACACACTTTAAGTTATGAAGTCTGAGAGATTTTAATTTCAGCACGGGGCTACGGTTCAGTTGGATTATTAGATGTATTTGTCGTGGTGGCGAGATTGGTAAACACTTCTTCCTTAGTTTCAGGCTGATGTCTTTCCATTTTGGTTTCCTCTTTAGCATCTTTGTTACTGGTATCTCCCTTGCTTTTGAGTACCACAGGTTCAATCTCCATGATTTCCTGTGGTGGCTTAGGCTCTGGCAAATTTGACGGAAGTCCATCAACTTGAACTGGTTCTGGGACATCTTCTGCTTTCTGTTCAAGTCTTTCCAAAATGTTCTGGACCTTCCTTACACCATCTCTCCTGGCCTGGCGCACATCCGCACGACCCTCAGGGTCCACTGAGTCTAGGGCTAGCAACTCTTTGGTCAAATACTCTTCAATCATCAAGTATTTTTTGTCAGTTTTCTTGCCTTCAAAGGAGTCGACTGCCTGCTCAAGCATTTGTACTTTCTCCAGAATTGCCTCCACTTTCAAAACACCAGGATGCTTTTGAGGTTCTCCCGTTTCCATTGTCTTCGGTGTTGCCGCTTCTTCAGGAGGAGGCCTTTCCTGTGGGGGAGCAACCTTAGCTGGGCCGGGAACCTTTTTATCAGCTTTCTCTGCCATGGCTGGAGGCTTCTGGGGTGGTAGTTTAGAATCTGGTTCTTGGTGGGTGACCTGAATTGGGATGTATGATGATGGCGCCTCAGTTTCGGGTGGTGGGACTGCCTTGTTTTCAGGTCTGATTTCAGGCAGTGGGGATGGCCTTGGTGGCTCTTGAGGTGGGACTTGTTGCTGAGAAACCTGGTGAGCAAGGCAAAGTTTGTGTTGAGATACAATGAACAATGCTCATTTCCTTCTAAAGAACAAGTAACCTAACATCCAATTTCCTGTACTCCTAGAAGTGGAATTTTCACACACGCCAGATGATTCATCTTTCCTGTGCATTGCTGAATTTTACTCTTTTAAAATAAAGCAAGCACTGTGCTGAAGCGTTCAGTTACTGTTTTCAAGCTATTGCAGATTACAAGCACCAATCGACTCTCAAAAGACATTAAACTTCAACCCACCAAATCCTGCCCACGCTCACGCAGATCAGCCCTACAAGCAGTTTTACAAGATAGGACCTTAGAGCAAAGTCCTCACCTGCCTTAAGTCAGTACGATTTGTTGCAGCTGACTGCAGCACGGTCAAGATTTCATCCTCAGTGTGTCACTAACCAAGATCTGATGTTTCTTGAAAAGCTAACTACTTTGCTGAGTTTTAATCACATTTTGGGCTATTCTCATCCCATTCATGTTTTCAGGACATTGCTTTTTTTGCTAGTGCTTATTTAGACTGGTTTTAGCTTTAGAGTACTTACATGCAGAGGTTACTATGTCAATCTTATTACACTGTAGCGATTAGAGGCAATCCCTGGGATTAATACTGATCTGTGTCATCAAATCAGAAATCCCTTGAAATTAGTTTTTAAATCTTAGCAGAAAACTGGAATTCATGAGATCTGCATTTTCCTTCCCCTGCCACCCGCTTCACTTACTCATGCACATATACAGTTATTTTGGAAAGGTACTAGATCCAGCTCTCAATGATTTAGATGGCTGAAGTAAAATACCTACATTTATATTTAAACCAAGTAAGTAATGGCCTGCACTGACAATCTCTTACTGCTTTACCCATTAAACATAAGATTTGATTAGGGAGCTCAAATTCTCACCCATAAAAATAAATTAGCATTATAACCTAGAATATGCCACTAAATCTGAAGTCTTCATTGTTTTGTCCTAGCACCCGGGATTTCAAAAATATTAACCTAATTCTGCTCCTGTCATTTTCAACGTGAAATCTCTCCAGAGAGGAAATCAAGGCTTTCCCTTCCACACACTCACAGTTGTCAAATTCCCAGTAGTCTTTAACTGTAGTTTTAGTAAGAATTTTAACATGGAAAAAATGCTCAACGAGCAACATGTTCTATGAGCAAGAGCATGCTTTATGTAGGAAGAATAAAAAGCTCTCAGACTAGGTTTTTGCTGATCCTTTCTTCCTAACTAAAATCACTTTGTACCTCTGATGCTATCCTAAATGGTTCTGAGACATCAATGAGGTGTATTTACAGAGATGCCACAAATCCCCCGGACCTGATTTTCTTCTCACAAACATCATGCAACATCAGTGACCTCAGTGTAATTACATCAAATTACACTCTGACGAGAGGAAAATCAAATTGTGTGTTAAATCAGATTTCAGTGATCCAAAGACTTCCCAGTCCTGATAGGTGGAAAGGCAGCTTGCTGCTAGCATATTATCTCAGTATCTCCCAATTTGTTTAAATACAGCAATGGAGACTGCTTTACGTGCTTTCATGTACCTGTCAGTACGAGCCAATTTTTCAGCTCTAGCCACGCTGAACCCAATACCCAGCAGGGAATTCCCAGCCCCATTCTACGTACCTGGGGTCTGTCTACAACTGTCTGCACCCTGATGGGAGCTGGGGGCTGTATCTGGGTGGTGACTCTGGCCGGTGAGCTTTCACGGCTCGAGGAACCTCTCTGAGACACTCTGAACGGAGACTGCGCTCGCGTTGGCTTAGGCTCCCTCTCCTCTGGTTGAATTTTGTGAAACACTGGTTGGTGGGCTTGGTACTCGCTCTGCTGGGCAGGGTAGTGTGTCTTCTGCGCCTGATGGTAGACTTGCGTTGGTTGCCGTTGGATATTTTCGTGGATCACCGGAATTGGAATATAACCACGAGGAAGCTGATGGCTTCCTGCGTTGGGTCTGCCAGAGGTCTGAGGGGAAACCGTTGGAGAATCAGAAGCTCCAGGAGATTGAGGCTGCCGTGAAAACAAAATCCATTATTAAATTTTAAATGTTTTGTGCTCACAGTACTTTTCATTTCCAAAGAGAAAAGAAGGAAACGGTCAGAGAAACTGAGCTCATGCTTCCGGCACGCGAAGGATCCACTTCCTTGTTTTTTCGGTCAAGGGCCTCACTACACAAACCACAGAAGTTGTGAGAGAGCATCATTATAACAAGTAGAAACCTGAGCTACAGCATTCCCAGCCCTCAAATGAGCAGGGAGTGGATGCTCAGTCAGAATGTTTGCTGCTTTTGCGTGGCTTTTCCTGTCTAAACCTGTTAAATTTGAGGCAAACTAAAGTTAAGCAAACAAATTATATATGCTGGCAACAAAACTAAACCCTTAACAGAGGCACACAACGTTCAGGCTTCTGATCCAGGTCACGCTAACAGATTTTGTTTGGTTTGTGTTTTTTTTAAAGCGGGTAATTAATTCGGTAGCAGGCTATGGCAACGCACATATGGCGAATGCCCCCTTTTTCCCTCGTAAGACCTTCCAACACCTTAGCCCCTCGGCACCAGCCGGGAGAGCTGCACTAGCTTAGACCTGCTGTTAGCAGGAGCAAGCACCAGGCGCGCTGCAGAATCCCATTCCCAGCGTGTTCCAGGTCGTGGGTCTGCAGTTTGGGGAAAGGCAGTTTGCTTGCTCACGGCTCCCTCCCGCCTCCTGCTACGCCGATCCGTCACCTCACCTGCTTTGTACCAAACTCCAGCAGCTGTCAGGCTGTTCTCTGACCAGCTTCACCAAGGAAGAGGGAAAAAATGATTTCCTGATGGGTTTGTTACACGGCTCAGTGAAAGCCCAGCTCGGACTGGAGCTGGCAGAAGAGAGGGCAGGACAACACAGCCAGAAGACAAGAAGAGAAGGGCGGGCATGGCAGGAGAGGAAGGGGAACAAGACCCCTCTTTTGGTGCTGGTGAACTGCTCAGCTGCCCATGAAACATCAACCTTAGATAAATAAGTAAATAAACGCTGGTTTGTAGTATGGTACCCATCACCGCCACTGCTGGTGGCCTTGTTGAGATGGGGTTTAAAGGCACAACCGCAGGCTCTGGTCAGCTGATGCCCACACTGCGCTGCCCAAGTTTGCCACAGCAGGTCCTGAGCTCCTCAGTAGTTATCTCAGAGGACTTCAGCAAGAGGCACACGAGACGTGTTCCTGAAGCCACTCTGCATACAAGACAAAGCTGTACAGTGTTGGGAGAAGGAAAAGCTGAGCCTCTTGTCCCGACACTGCACGGCCAAGGCGTTGTTAGTCAAGAGAGCTGAGAAACCTGCTAACAGAATTTTAATCACCTTGTTCAGACTCCAAACAGGTTTCAGAGAAAAAGCCACCACTGCTGAATTACAGACCTGATGATACATTCTCAGCTTGGTGAAGGCTGAATTTCCTGCTCATCTTACTTTGAATAAAAATGAGGTTGATATTTCCATATACTACAAGAATACCAATTCTTCTAATTCTCTAGAGAGAACAGGCAAACCAAACAAAATCCCACTTTCTGAAACACAAAGCAAGCAGGGGGACTTTTTTTTTAAAAAAGTTGATAGTTAGAAAGTATTTTAACATGCCATTGAACGACAAAAATACTTCAAAATTCACTTTTAAAGCTGTATAAATTTAAAGCTATACACTTAATGCAACTGAAGAATTAAACTGGAAAGCCAAGATCACAGCAGTACAACTTCTCACATGGCCTGGGTTGGTGGCTAACTGGCCACTTCATTTTTTTTTTTTTCTCTCCCACTTTGTTCTCTTCAGTTTCTGACTCACGGTGCAGAACACAAGAGAGCTGCCTGGATCCTCCGCTTGTGGGGGAACCGGTATAAACCCCAAAACAACCCTCCCCTGCTGCAGGACCTGCAGGGCTCGGAGGCTCCCTTTTTGCAGAAGCCATTTACGTGCATTGGTTTCTGCAGAATCATTCCAGAACGAAAGCGGGCGATGCTAGAAAAACCTGACATATTTACGCTGCCCATGACTGCGCACTTTTGCATGTTAATACTCTGGAAGTATTGGGAAAATGTAATCCTGTGGCAAGTTTGGCTTTCCGAAGGATAAACTACCCGTGTGACATTCAGGTCATAAATGCTGCAAAGACCAATGCAAACACACCCCAGCAATACCGACACGTTACCTCGGGTCCGTGCGTGGCCGGCGCTTGGGCTGCTGCAGCTGCCGTTGTCTGTCCACATTGTTTATCTGTCTGAGAAGCCTCCGTCGGTCCCCTTGGAGGGGACTCGGGGCCGCCATAGCCCCCCCTTAGAGGTGGCTGCACCTGCACCGTGGTAGGCACGGCTTCCGTCTTGTATCGCTGCACGCCAGGCTGCGGAGCAGAAAAGCACGGGTGCTGCTGTCTGCCATCGATGCCCTCGTGGATGACGGGAATAGGGATATAGCCAGCCCGGAGCTTGGGGTATCCCACGTTTCCTTCTCTTGCTGGTGGCTGCTTGGGGCTATCGCGAGATGGACCATTTGCCGATGACTGGCCTTCCTAGAAGGTAAAAACATCACATAGCACTTGCTGGTAGGTGAGCTCAATACACCTGGTAAGAAGAAGCTGCCCTAAAGGTCTGTCCTAGAAGCAGTATCGGCTGTGTATGGGAAGTTCAGACCCTCCTGGGTCCCTGCAGGGCAGCTACCAGCAGGCGCTAACGCTCCAGATCTGCAGGAAAGTAAGCTAAAAAATCTGCTTATGTACGAGTCTTTCACCCCCACTTCTCATAAATACCAACTTAGCCTTTAAAATACCTACCTAATGACAACAGCATTTCTTACTCGGCACAGATCGCTTGCGTTTAGCCACCAGCCCACCCGCTTCAGACACAGCTCCTCCAACCTCTGGCCTGTGGGACCAGAGACCTTTCCTTAGCACTTCCCAGAACCCACCCCGTGCTACAGGTGACACCTGACAAGAAACTTTCAGGGAAGCCGAGTCCCATCAGAAGCACCGTGTTTGCTGCTGTTGTTCCCACCGGTTATCTAAAGAGTTACTAATGCCGCACACTGCAGGATATATTCACTTCCAGCTACGGGAGGATCCAGCTCAGTAAATATTGAAGGAGAGGAGAGGGGAAGACAGGATAGCGTAACGAAGAGGAAAATGCTGAAAAGCAAGATAAAATAAATCCCTGCGTTGTCTGAGTATGCTCGCCGGACAATGTCAAAGCTCTGGCAAGGGTGGAAGTGGTTTGTACTAAGAGCCCTCGCAAGTCCTCTAGTAAGTTCTTCCTGCATCGGTCATTCTATTTTGAGGCCCCGCGAGGGCCAAGTTCCAGATGTATCTCTAAGTCAGATCATATAACAAGCACCTCTGTCATTCAGAGGGTAATGTCATTATTCAGTAAGAGGAGAATTTAATAAGGGGACATATGGTGCAAGTGTTGGAAACCCTATTTTTAAAGAGGTGTTTAAGCTGCAAAAATATTTAATGTCACCTCTGTACACATTAATATACTAATTCATTAAGAATTAACTATTTTACCAACCAGATTTTGAGTGTTCTTCCTATGTGACGGTATCCCCTTAAAAATCAGTTTCTGAGAATTCCTGTGAGCAATGAAACTGCAGAGAATAAAGGCTATTATTTAGGTAAGCTAGTAAAAGAAAGATAACAAGTAGCGAAAGGAACAAGCTCAAAGTCAGAGGCCCTGATGTTACGCTTCCTTTTATCTATTAAAAAACCCTTCACAAACAAAGGAAAAATTCCGAAGGAGGCATAGAGGAGAGCCAGGCCTAGAAAGTTCGCACAGAGAAGTAATTTCAAGTCGGCTTTTCCAACTGCAGAACGAGGATGATCTCATGCCAAGGTCTGCACCGGGATCCACCGCCGACAGACGAGTCATTTTAAATTCACCCTACCGGGAAACCACATTCCTGGGCTCCACGCAGGCCGTCTAGGGGCTTCAGGACCCCGAGAACCAAGAAGCATTCGCCAGTTCACCTTCTACCAGCATAACCCCGAACCCGCAGCGCTCCCGGCACCCATCTCTCCTGGCATCTGGAGGGACACACACTTACGCCAGCGAACTGCATTTGCCGGAAAAATAAATTTGAGGTGCGCTCAGCTAGCAACAATGCGAGGCCGCCTCAGAGCCAAATGTCTGCCGGGCGAGCGGAGCCGCGCAGGCTGCCCAGCGAGGGAGGGAAACTGATGATTCGGAAGAAGCACCTCGCCGCTCCGCGCTGACTCCGTGCATTCTGCGCCCGGCGCGCACCAGCTGCTCGGCACAGTCTCCCTGATGGAGGGAGCAGGCTGCGGGTGCAACCCGAGAGTTCCCAGCCAGCCACCCCACCTACAGGCACGGCTCCCAAGGCTATAAAAAGGAGATTCACTCACTTCCAGCCTTGTCAGACTCCCCGCAGGAAGGGTCGGTGCTGGGAAGGGTTTAGGAGCTGGGTAGCAGCACCTACAGACGCCCTGACAGGAGAAGGCTCCGCTCCACCTGGGTGTACAACAAATCCACCCAAAGGGATTAGCTGCCGGCTCCAATCTCTCCTGGCATTTTAGGGGTCTGCAATGTTTTGAACTGCTCCACTTGGGGATAAGCCCTTCAATCTCCGGGAGTAATCCACAGTGATAAATCCTTGCCTTCAACACAGTGTCCCACTGCCTCCACCCTCCGTGAACCCCCGTCCTCGGAGTCCGACCACCGGCTTCTCCTCCCTTGTCTTCATTTTCAGACCCTTGAGGCTGCCCTTATTTTGAACCCTCTTAGCAACCCCAAAAATCTGCCTCTGCCACTTAAGCCGTGCTAAGAAACACAGAAGAAGCAGCCCAAAACTAAAGAAAAATCAGGTTGGACTGCTTTTTCAAACAATTCCAAAGAAAAATCAGGTTGGACTGCTTTTCCAAACAATTCAGTTTATATCTGAAGTGAAACTTTTGGCAAGTTTAACACTTCTTGTAATGGAAACACTAGCCCCTCTTTAAGACCCACAGCATAAACCGTACTCTCATAATTTGTCATTTATTCTTACAGCTTCAGAAAACCTGTGGAAAATTAGCATTTCAAGTTGGTCCTTTGCTTTTTTTCCCCCCCCTCCTGTAGTCAGGTCTGCCAACCACGGAGGACTTTTGTGTGCGTGTGTGCAGCCGTACTGGAGCGGTCCTCAGTAAAGGCACAAATACGGTGTCCCTTTTTTCCCCCCCACCGCCAGTAGCTCTGAGGCAGAGATCAGATTTAGGAAAGGTGCTCTCATCACAACTGCTCTTCCTGATCCACACTGATCTCTTCAACGCTTCATTAGTATTCACCTCTATAAACAGTTTCTTATGTTAGGCAGTTTGGATCACCCCATCCTCAACATTCCTCCTTCCTTCCCGTTCCCTTTCTGCCCACCATTTCGTACATCCGTGAAACACGCACAATCCACGTGCTTTGGAACACCCTGCACTGAGGAACCACACCGCAGCACCGTGACCGAAGGCTAAAGAGGCCTTGGGTTCAGGTAGATGGCTGCCAAGCGGTTTGGGTTGGTTTTTAGTGAAAATGGGCCACAACAGCGAGGGCACGCAGATCCCGATACCCCCCCAGTCAGGCTGCTTTTGGCCAAAGCAGTTCTCTGTTTGGTGCAAGGAAGCCTGTGTTTCCAGCCCGGACAAACAGGTTCTGGAAGACTTCAGGAGAAGCTCAGGTGTGCCTGGGGACACTGCGGCAAGGCGGGAGGAATGGAATCAAGCTCTGGAAAACTCTCGTCGTAACGCTACAGAGAAGAGATTTGTGGGTTTCCTCTGAGCGCTTTAATTCCTAAATTTCACAGGATAGCCAGCCAGGAGACCAGAAGTGTCCATTTTCGGTTTTCATTTGCCCTCTAACAAATGCAGTTTTTGCTTGTTATGTTAACAAACATCTTATCTGACAAAGCCCAGAGCTCTCATCGAGCACAAATCCACAAAGAGATATGACCCATAAACGAATGAAACTCCTTAGTCCATCATCCTTCCCAGTTCCAGTATAAAGAACAGGAACCCAACTCTTATTTCTGCATTAAAAAAAAATCAAGGACATTTCTCCTGCCCTCGTCCAACGAAACAAGTACTTTGATGATAATATTGAAAATAATGACGAACAACAGAACATCAATAAATTTTCCTGTAAGTGTCACAACTGACAATCACCACTGCAGGAACCCTGGCTGTGATCACACGCTCATTTTACATTTAAGAGACAGAATCCCCAAAAAAGGAGGGAGCATAAAAATGCAAAAAACTCCTTCAAGCGGCTCGGAAATTTCAACAACAGCCCTGACCTACAGTCCAGGTACCCTGAAACACCACCAGAAACTCAGACCCGATCCACCATCTCAGGAGGTGCCAGGCAAGTGTAAAGGAGTCATCCTCGCCGGTCAAACGAGAAAGAAAAACGCATCACTGTTTTAAAGGAGCTGCGAGCGGGACAGCCGAGCCGTGCTGGGAGATCTGCTCAGGAGGAACGACAGCGCTCCCACCTCTCCGGACGAGGACATGCGTTTCTGTTGTGAGGCCATCACCATGATAAATAAAGGTGCAGCCAGCACAAGTTGTGCAACTGGAAAAAACACTTCATACCCCCACATCCTACTCTTGGCTTCCCATGGGAAGGGCACGGTCAGGAGTGACGCTAAAACCCTCAAACTTGCTGAGGTTTTAAGTGAGTTCTGACACTGTGTGCCATTGGAATTAAAAAAAAAAAGTGATGGCAAGAGAAAAACACAACCTTGCAAGAAAACTCCTGGTACAGCTGAACTATCTATCCGGAGCGGATAACAGCGTAACTCCTGACTGCTCAAGTGTTATTCCAGACTGAAACACAGAAACCTGCAAACTCAGTCGCTGCTGATGCCAGCAAATTGCCACTGAAGTCATCCAGGTGGCTGTACCGATAGAATGAAATTTGTCAAAATATTCTGTACGCACATGAGATTCCTTGAATAGCTGCACTGAATTTGGAATCTCCCTTTTGAGACTGCTTGCGTAATACATTTTTCATTCCCCTTATACTAAAATGGTCTACAGAAAAAAGAAGTTAAAAAGCAAATTTTGCTGCCATTACACTCTCCCATTTTTCTTGACCTGTACTGGTATTACTTGTAGTACGGTAAATTCAGCTCTCCAAAGCATGTATTGTACGCACATACAGCACCTCTGTAGCTCTTCCAGAGCATCAGAACAAATATTTAAAATTATACTTGTTTCATAAATATTATCTGGCAAAAGAATACAAATTTTACAAACATTACCAAGAGGTGAAATATCTCTGTATGCAAACAGAAGGTCTACTGACTTCAGCATGGTTCTGAACTTTTAAGCTGCTGCTGGAAAGAGTATCATGCAAATGAAAGATTTCTGATTGCTGAAATTACTTGAGAAAATGCCAGTATCTGATAAAATCTGACTCAAGAGCACACTTCCCATGATTTTAAGCCTGGATCTTTAGGAAGAAGGGAGTACTATGATTCTGTTCTTTCACAACAGAATACAGCAATATAACTAAAATGAGTGACTGAAATACGACAACTAAGTTTTCTCTCCACATATACTCAAATCTATTTTTCATCAGAAATTGCCATGAATAACAAAAAAAGCCATTAGTACCTAATATTCACATCTAAGAATGATGTACCAAGTCTATTTATTAAAAAAATAAATAAATATTATGTCATGGAAAGGCAAAACTTTCACCATTAGAACTGAATTCCATACCTGCTTGTATTTTACTTCTGGCCAGACCTTTTTTTTTTTCTTCTCTGTTACACGAACTAGACAAAACTACCACACTAGCTTTGCTACTGATAGAAATCAGCATATCCAAGTATTCCTTGTAACTTGATGAAAGTACTAAAAACTTTCTCAACAGTGCTTTGTGTTTAAGTGTATGAATAGTACAGCGTTACCATAAAGTATGTTTCATTAGTACTTCCCAGAGAACTATACAATGGGAAGGTGGACAGTGATTTGCTCTCGGCGCTGACCCCCAACTTCCTACTGCCGTGCTTCAGCCACCGAAGATTTTTACATTCTCACTCTTTTACTCACAATTTGCGCTTAAATATATACACTGAGCACATAGGCATTTGAGCAAGATATCATTAGCTAATGACTGAAGGGAACCGTGAATAAGCTTAGTCGCATGAGCTGTCTCAGTAGCTCTTCGTGTCGGTCACATCATGTAACCCATTTGTACACCAAGCTGCTTTTGATGTTTTACTTCTTGAATGCTGAGTTTTGTTTCCCAACATATACATGTGTAGGCAAATAAGCCTTTTGTTCTCTCTTGTAATTATCATGTTGTATTATACAAGTATTACATTAACGTACGCTCTAACTGATGGAGAGCAATGATGTCATTAGAAATAAACATTGAAGGAGAAATCTAATCCCAAGCTTTCCAGAATGGAGAGCCTTACTGGAGCAAACATGTTGGCTATCTTGCAGACTAATCTTGTTGCAGGAACTAAAACTTTTCTTTTTTTATCACCACGATGATTCTTTCTTAGGCTACAATGCCTTGGCGCAGACAAGACGACACTTGTCCTTTATGCCCAGGAGCGGAAGAAGCCGGCCCACGCACAGAAAGCATCCGATGGGCCAAACTCAGCGTGTTCAGAGAAAGCAGCAATGACTGCTCCGAAGAGCGGAGCGCTCTTAGGAGAGAGCTGCTATCACCATCCATCCTGTCGGCTTTAATGGATGGGGTTAAAGCAAAGCCCTTTAGAGCACTCACAGAAATATCCTTGTCAAGGGTGATGAGAATGACACGCTTTATTCAGTTATTTCTGTTCCCCGTCTGCCTACCTAAGCCGCAGGTGGTCAACCTGTTGCTTTCCCGCTCTCAGCTGTGAGCCAGAAATTTGGAACGTGGAAGAAAGTACAAGCTTCAAGAATTAGCAAAGCGATGGCCCATCAAAGAGGAGAATGACAAGAAGCTAACAACTGAAGAGTCGGCTGTGAATTTCACAGGGTATAGTCAGGGTCTACATTTTCCTCTACATTTCGTTTCGCACATCGCAGTTTTCTGACTTCGCTTCCTAAACAGCAATTTTCCAACACTATAAAAACACTTGCTGCACTGCACCCGATTTATCAATTATAAGGCTTTGCCATGAGCCATAAAAACATACTTTCGTGCCACCTGACCTACTGGGCGATGTTAGACAAGTCACTCCACCAACCCACGTCTCGTTTTCCTGTCTGTAAAACCAAGAAGGAAAAATAAAAAGAATCAAACCAACAGCTTCTGCAACGTATTTGAAGATACAGCATTTGTCGTCTATAATTAAGTAATGTAATTTGTGCGAACAAGCCATTTCTTCTATTTTATATTTATATTTGACTTGGCACGAAGAGAGGGCACAGCTGCCACAGAAAAAGGTGGAGACAGAGCTTACCTAGAGAGCGATACTGTCTATCTACCCCAAAGCGTATTGGATCCTTACCTGCCTTATCGTGGTTCAAGTGGGAACAATTCTATTTTTGCCATGTGGTTATGGAAAAGTCCTGCCTGTGCATAGGTTGTAGGTGTTAAAAATACAATTCCTAGGTAAGACTGTTGCCACCTGGCACAAGTATTCTTCCTTTCTCCTTTAGATAAGGGATATGCTGTGTCAGGAGTTACACAGAACCATGCAAGACCTTCCTTGTTTTCCCTCTTGCATGATTGCCCAGACACTGCCGCATTATTGCTAGAGAAATTTCTTCATGTTCCTTTCTCATGTTTCCAATTTGATCCGGCCCTTGTTTTCAGATTAATTGGAATCTCCATAAATTAACTCCCTGCTTACCATGTTCTATCAAGGAGGGCTTTAAATAACTACACAAAGTAGCTTCACGGAATCTGGACAAAGCCAGTACACAACCCTCCAAAAATCTCCTAGTGATAATTTTACCACTCCTACCCATTATGCCATTTATATACAGTACCTTTTTAATCCAGTAACTAATTTATTAACCTGTGACGGAACGCACATCAGCATGAGTAATGTAAAAAACACCGCAGGTTAAAGAGATCGAAGTTGTCACCTAGTCCGACATTCCCTTCCACTGATGTGAACCACTGCAGAAGACACCGAGTTTCAGAGAGGCTTATTGACCCTTCAGTGCAATTTCTAATTTGGTCTACCAAGAATTCTTCAGTCGACTCGAACGTAAGAAGTCAGCACTCAAAAATAAGTTCACCGCTAAAGAGATGGGAATCAAGTAACTTAAGACGTATTTGGGGAAGCAGAGAGATGCAACGGTCATGAAGGGTGAGGATGGAAACGGAGGTGGAGGTAGTTGTTCCCCAAATACCAACGGAGCCGGCAGTAAGAGGGTAAGATGGCTCCTTCCGCCTTTGTTTAGGCCTGTGCAGTCGTCGTTGCAACCGATAAATATATCCCTTCTGTGACTGCTCCCAGACTCGGTGGCTGGCTGGTACGGCTTTTATCTCAAACCTAAGGCATTAGCGAGCTATCGATCATGGCAATATCAGTCCGGTGAAGCTCAGCACAGTCAATTCCTTTGGTCTATTTTTAGTTGCAGTATTTCCCATTGGGTTTACTGCATGTGGCAACAACATATGGAAGGGGCATCAATAAACACTCATACAAGCCTTTTTTTCTGTTTTCTTCTTGAAGCGTAATCTATTTTTATCAACACTTTGGGGAATACCAAGTAAACAATTTAACATTGTAAGGCAATCTTGCAGAAAGTATGCTGAGCTCTGGTGGTGGAAGTTAACACAGAAAATACCAACAACAGATAAACATAGGAAATCAGTAATTCTACCAAAGAAAAGATAGGAAAAGCGGCATTGCTAATAAACACGTTTTTGGTAAAAGTATGTATATACATGCTTCATTATATTGATTTTACCTTGATCTTTGAATGTCTTATTATTAACTAATTAGAGACTTGGAAGAAAATCATTAGTCTACCGAGAGGTTTTGTTAATAAATGTTTTTCAGTCATCTGCAAAGCCATGGCTTATTTCTCACGGGAGTACAGTAGGATATTTTCTGTTCTTTCTCAGGAAGGTCTCCCCAGTCCAGCCTTATACTGCAATGACTTCATACGAGTAACAGAGCTAAACATGCAGAGGAAGGACACCCATCCCTCACGTGGGTGAAAAAAGGCCAGACTGAATGAGAAAATAACAGAGACCCATCTGAATTGATGAACGCATCTAAAATACCTAGTTAAATGCAAATCAGCTAGGTTCCGTTGATTTAAAATGGCTCTGTCATGGGTTAAAATGGGTTAAAATTTTAAAAATTTCTCATTTTACCTGATTATAGATCTGGTACAGTTTACTGTAGTCAGCACAGTCACACTGATGCCAAGCCTAGAGTGAGTGAGAAGACCAAGATCTGGGAGAAATGGGACTGCATTACTAATACTGTCTCAGCTGTATTACTTAGCTTAGAAAAGCTCAGTTAGCTTCAGACCTGTGCTCCATCCATCGTCCACTGATGGCGTAATACCTCATTTCGTTGCCTAGGTCTCTTCAGAAAGGGAAAAAATATTCAAAGAGACAATATCAACAGATACAGTGTAAGGGTTATTGAAAGACCGCCTTAAAGGTGATTAAAAAAATTGCTCATTTCACTGGCTAATTTCACTGAAAGCAAGGCGATGATAAAGTCAGTGCAAGTCTGATCTTTGTATAATCATCCTGGAAAAGGCGCATGAAGTCGGGCACGCGCAGTCAGCTTCTGCAATTCTCAGATCAATTCTAAAACGCCCAAGTTCTCATTTGAGCTGGATTAAGAACGAGGGAAATCAGAAAGTTGTTTGTATCTAGTCTCTCTGCCTACATCTGTGATTTTGTCCTTCCTACCTGTTCAGGTGTAAAAAAAAAAAAAAAAAAAAAAAAAAAACAAACCACCAAA
>VFFE01009051.1:1363064-1380073 GCA_008921705.1 Burhinus oedicnemus
AGGCGGAGGAGCGGGGTTGGAAGTGTCTGGAAACGGCGGCGGCGGAGGAGGGACGAGGGGAGGGACGCGGAGGAGGAGGAGGAGGAGGAGGGACGCGGAGGAGCCGGACCGGCTGGAAACTTCTGGTTGTCTCCAGCACGGTTCGGCCGACCCTCGGGTTACCGGACGCGACTCCCCGAGGCCGCCCCGAGAGCTGCAGCCCGCCCCCCCACACACCCCGGGCGGCAGCGGGTACGGAGGGGGCCGGAACGGGCGTCCCCGGTTGCCTTCGGGGGAGCGGCGGGGCCGCTGAGCGGGGCGGCGCTCGGGGCGGGCTCCGGGGACGCTGTGCAACCCAGAGCGGCTTTACCGCCCCGGGGGCAGCCCGGAGCCTGGTACCTCGCAGCCTTTACGCCGGGCAGAGCCGTGTCCGTGGGGAATCCGCGGCCCCCCGACACGCTCCGCTCCCTCCTTTGGTCTGGGCGCGATCGCTCCTTCCCTACTGCCCCGCGCGGCGAGCCGAAACCCGCAGCTCCTCCCCGAATAATTCGAGGTTATAGTTGACAAATAACAAAAATAAGGTTTCTTCCCAAATAAGGGTGTGGGCGGGCATCGTTCTTCAGATTCAGCCGGTTTGAACTTTCTCAGCTCTTTGCAAATGTGGGTCTCGGTCCTCAGTTTCACTTAGAAACACATCTGAAGGCAAAGAAATTGTCCGTGAGCTTTAAAATCATCTCTTTCTCCGTGGGTTCTGTATCAGCGCGTCATGGACTCAGCGTGCTTAGTTTGAGGTAACTGTACTTCACAAGGATGCCACTCGTAGTCATCTGACAGTCACACGAACAGCCACAGATGCCTGTTGATAGTTACTTTAAGTAGGAGACGGAATGCTCCCTGTCCCTCAAGTGCAGACCCGCTGCAAAGCTACTTGCTGCAAGGAATGCAAGGTACGCGTTCCTCGGAGAGAGATGCTCATTACCCAAGTATCTCTTACTTCAGAAAAACTTGCCTGTTCCCACCCCTGGGGGCAGTCAGCATCTCCTCCCGCTTGGGGCAGGATCAAAGATCTCTGGGTACTGCTGGACACTGATAGTCGCTCATCTTTTGACAGAGTGGGGGTTGTTTATCACGCTGGCAAACCTAATAATCGCTCAAACTTGCTCCTTCACCCCTGCAGCTCTTCCGTCCTGCACATGCCTCGCTCACCTTCAGAACCACACTGTGGGCCATCGCCGACCCGGTTTTCTGTCCTCCTCGCTGCGTGCCCTTGACTCATAAGTACTATAAACGGATCATTTTTTCCCAGAGCATTTACTTTCAGATGTCTGTGTGATCGTCACCGTTACTGACTTACCTGTTTCCTACAGCGACAAGTCACATACCTTGCGCATCTCGCCATCGGTCCCGGAGTGTGGTGCCTGCCCCTGGACGGATCTCCTACCTCTGCTACCTCTCATGCTCTCCCAGTGACAGAAGACCTCGGCGCAGCCTCCCTAATGTCAGCAGTTGCCTCAAAAGACGTAGCAGCGGAGATTTATTCTGCTTCCAATCTGTAGAGATCTGCAGAGGAATTTCACTCTCTGTCTCATGGCAGAGAGACACGCTCAGACCATATGTTCTCTGTAGCATATGCCAGCGTCTCTGCCAAATCAACAAAAGCAGCCGATTCAGACACAGGGGACACAGATGTTAAAAGGTCTTGCAGGAAAATTACGCTTCTAAGCTGAGGAAGTGATACAGATGGGGTTTGTGGCTGATAGAGTGAGAAGAGAGACATGAAGAATGGGGTTTCTCTGTTTCGCTGCAGCTGACAGCTGACCGTATACTCAGCAGAGACAATGAATAAGGTCAGCAAGTAGGTGAAAAAATAATAAAAGGAAAATTCAAAGGGATATCTAACAGGCTTAAGTTAGATATTTTTGTGAGGGCACACCCTGCTGAGAAACGGAGGAGATGACGTTTCACAGCAATCGGCATGGGCTAGTGGTTCGGGATTCACTTGAGCTGCTGCAGGAGAGAAACCCATGGGTGGACAAGCATCCAGCTGGAGAGAGAGCAGTCTGGGCTGAGAAGGAAAAGCGTTTTAGTGATTGAATTTAGTTGGCTAGACCTCATGCTTTTTCTGTTAATTAAATTGTCTTCCTTCACCGGTAGGTTTTAGCCTGGTTTCTTGTGAAGGTGAAAGGACTCCCAGCCTGGTAGGTTATACGGGATACCAGTACAGGGATTCACGTTTTGTCCTCTTGTACTGCGCTGTCGCTGGGCCATAACTGCAGCCCTGAGGCAACAGGGCTCCTAGCTTATAGTGGCATTAGCCATATTTCAGATCAGAATGATTTATGGAAATGTTCATGTAAGGAATACTGCCAAGCAAAAATCTTGGGTTCAGGAAAATTTATTATTAAGATAAGTAAGTCTTTATAGTGTCTGGCTAATCTCAGATGAAACTCCAGGCTCACGGTCTATATATTCCATTTCAGAAGGGAAAACAATCAAGAAGCATTTGCTATTTTTTTGTCTTCTTCATATAGGTGCAAACACAGCACTCCTGACTTCTCCGGGTGCCTGTCTGCACAGTGCTTTGCACACCCAGGAGTACCGGTCTAAGCATTTGCTCCAGGGTGTTCCAATACAACCACAAGCTGTGTAATTGTAGTTACTCAGCATTAATAAACTCTACAGGGTCTTCACGTGTTTATTTGTCTTGAAAACGGGCTGATTCTAGGCAAACCAGCTAGAAAATTATTGGGCTTGTATACACAACTGGATTTCCAAGGAATAACCCAGGACCCCAAAGCAAAGCAAAGCCATTCTTTCTTCAAGTCATCAGTTGCATCGTTTCTCAATTTTGACCTTATAACTGTGGCAAGAATTGGCCTCAGCTTCTCAGTTATATGATGGCCTGTGGTTACCTGAGTCTGTAGGTATGGCTGCTTTCCAGAAACCCCAGGGCGCCGTATTGGCTAGACAGAATATGGACCACCCTGGGGAGTCCCTGCATGCTGCCACATCTCCCATGGTGGATGGATCCGTAAATGTCTGCAGAGGTCATCTGCTTTGTCTACGGCTCACACGAGTTCTCTGGTTACACATCTGTCCGAGATGGTGGGACACGTTTGTGCGGAGTGTCCTGCTGCAGAGAGCTCCCTCCTAGATGCGCTCCAGCTCTAGCTCAGGTTGTACGAAGCAGCACGGTTTTAACAATAGAATTGTTATTCGTTGTGTAAACAAGTCATATCTCTGGTGTGTCAAGAAACAACATGTCTTGCGGTAAGCTCTAAATTGGCTTTCTACCTCCTGAGCACCCGTGGCAATTTAGCAGATCGCCTGAACAGAAAAGGCACTGTTAATCGGGACTGTGAGTTAAGATGTTTGTTGTGGATCAGGTATTGCAGAAAGCTGTTATTGATGAACCTGTGGGTACGTGACGCACGCGGCACGTGTCCAGTGCTGTATTTCTAAGCAGGCGTCAGTCCAAGTTCTCTGCTGGATGCATTTAAGATTGAGTCATATGAAAGCTCTGTTAATAAATGCAGCAAGCACACGGAGTTTCTCAATCTTCAAATTCGAGAAAGACACGAGGAATTTGACCAGCATGATTTCCACCGCCTCATGTTTCAGCCAAATCCAGAATATCCAAACTGAATAGCCCAGAGCTTCACTGGTTGCATTTTGAATATCTTGCTCCAGGTGTATGAACCATTTCAACTAAAAGCAAAAAAGTCTCAACTACGGATTCCCTGCCAACTATGACCGGAGAAGTGCAGATGTTTGCCTTCATGATTTGTTCAGAATTGTGGACTTGTTTGTATTACCAGTATGAAGAAAAAGAGCCACTGATACAATTGGGCCTTGTATTTCGGAAAATCACAGATGCAAAGTGATTGATAATGTCGTGCTAATCTGCCACTTACGCTCCAGCCCGCTTTTGACGTGATTTTCAATGTCTATTTGGTACGTTGTGTAGTGTAACTGCCGGTGAGGTAGATCGATAGCCATCCACAGACGGTCTGACCTCACGCCGAGGGCTGTGCTGGTGCAGACGTTGTATGGTGCACATAGCTTGATCATGTCATCTGCTTATTGGACTTACAGTAATAATATGCAAGTTATTTGATATATGAATATAGTTCCTATGACCTTTAATAGAACATGCAAAACATCAGTGAGAAAATAAGTGTACTGTCTAAATGGAGAAAAGCTTTTTAAACGTACCCGTTGCAATCACAGGGCAACTACACTAAATCTGGGCATTCACAAATCACATACTCGGATTTCCAAATTTCAGATTTTTTTGAACTTGAAAAAGCCTCCAAAAGCTAATTCCAGTACAAAAATTATTGTATTTTTCTTTTGTCTTTTTATTTACACCTGGAATGCAACCTGCCTTAAATCAGGGAGCGAATCTGGCTGTGAACACAGTGAAAACAGCTTTAATTTCTTTGATCTGTATACAGAGAAAGCAAAATTCAATCCAGAACATTGGCAGCAGAAGACACCTTGGGTTTTTAGAGCTCCTCATTTTCCTAATATGTTACGAATGGCCAATGTAAGCTAAATAAATATTCACAAAATAGGCATTGTTGGTTGACCATTCCCTGTTCTTCCAGAGTCAGTCAGCCAGAAGCCTGAGGAGACAGGTCGTTGGTGTAAGAGGTGCCTGGGTCTGCCCAGGGAGCAGCGTAGCCTTGCCTTAATTCGTTAGAAATCAGTAGAATGAATTGGGTCAATCTCAGCCGGCTTTTTTAATTGCTGCAGTGATCATCAGCCATTAGTATTTACAGGCCTCCACCTAGTGGATAAAGTGCTCTTCTGTACTCAAGGCTGCGATGACCCAAATGTACCTTGGGACATCTGGGTTACTTTGTCAAGGTTTACTAGCAAATCTCGGTCGAAAACAGAACGGTTACCAGAGCTGAGTGTGCCCAGCAGCAGGCACGGTACAGAGGCTGGGAAAAACGACTGAAAAGGGAACTTGAAAACCCTCTTTCATGAGTAAATTGATCCTTTTATGAGCAGTAGCAGAATACGGCACATGTGGAGGCAGAAGTTTTTCTCCATTTTCTGTGGGTACTGCACCTGATTTAATGATATTGGCGCACTGTCCCTAATCATCCCTCCAAAATATTTTTATTCCCTTGAATTGAAGGAGTAGGTGCATAGCTGATAGCATCTCTGTCTCTTTCTCTGGCATGCTGGAGTCTCAAAGGAGGCAGCAGACTAAGAGGGAAAGACAAACAAATGCGTGTCCCTCAGTCTCTGCTCCTTCTGGCTCTCCTTCTTGGAGCAGCGTCTGCTTGGGAATTCAGCTTTGGAAGTGCTTGCATTTCCTAGCCGTACAAAGAGCTCTTTGGGTCCATGCCAGGAATGCAACCCCTCCACTTCCAGGAGCGTAGTTGGCTGCTCAAGGCTGGCTCGCTGATAAGAGCAGTTGAGAAGAGCTGGAAGAAGCATTAGTGCCTCCCTCCTTTCTCTTGGGAGCTGCTTTCAGCTGAGCTCTCACGCCAAGCCCCCACCAAGGCTACACCACAGCTGCACTACCGTTACTACTATTTACCTACATGGGAGATCCATCATTCAGGGGTTCGACAGTTTTATCGGCAGGATGTATCGACAGATGTGAGCTGGAATGCTTCTGGACAGCGTTACTGGTTGCATCAGCTATCTGATCCATGTGGACATTTACACATCTACTCAATGCTGCAAACAAGTGAGCAGGCAAAACTAAAACTCCTGGGTGGCACAGAGCGTACACGTTATTTTAATGGAAAACGTTACCTTGTCTGTGCTGAGCTTCGACCTGGCCAAGAAGCCAGGACAAATCTTCACTTGCACAATAACCTTCAGAAGACGCCATTGTATACAAAACCATGCTTATAGGTATACTCATGAAAAAGTGAGGTTTGCCATGGTGAATTTTAATGCAGAGTCTTCAGCAGTAAGGAAATCCAAGCAGAAAAACCTTAGTCTGCATCCTCCTGAAAAAAAGCCAAAACATTCGGAGGAGGCATTTATAAAATTCTCCTGCTCAGAGGAGTGAATCCTACTCATTATAAGAATTTTCCTCTAATTTCCTCGCTAGTGGAGTTGGGTAAACATCCCATCTCCAGCAGTAGCTGGGACTCGTGTTCACATGGAAGTTGGATAGGATGGCTCAGCGATTCCTGCTTCTACCTGTCAGCTTTGTCTCCTGCAGCATCCCACCCCTGCGACAGGGACACGGAATGAAACATCTCCGCTACGCTGCAGTCCCCAGCCTGCAGATTAATCTGAACTGTGCCTAATTTCCTTCTTAAATGAGAACGGAGGACTGTTATCTGTAGCTCTTGGTCACGTATTATCTTCTTCCGCCATCCCTGCTGGAGGGTCAGTAATGGCTGCTCGGGCAGAGGGGTGGGAAACCTGGGACTCGGCTGAGCCAGAACTGCAGCTCCAGAATTATCCAGAGGATAATGCATAAAACCTGCAGTTCATTGCAGCAGTAGGGGAATACTTTCCAAACTTAATCAGTTTTCTGAAATAGAAGATTAGATGATGCTTATCTTAGTTTGCAGAACTGCTGTTATTATAAATGGGGATAACAATCTTTTTTTCCCCCCCCAAATTGTGGTCTGCAGCAGCTAAAAAGATTGTTTTCAATCTTTAGCTCATTTTAACCAGAACAAGGCTGTTTTCCTTTCCCAGTGTTTATATTTCTAAATAGTCCAGGGCACTGGAAAACTAGATTTTTGTTTCTAAGTGGGTATTGCAAATTTTCTCATATCTTTCTAGGTTCTCATATTTTATTTTATTTTATTTTTGGCTGAACATCATCTATTCTGTATTCTTCTGTGGTTTAAATATCACCTCTATTTAAAAAAAATTACAGACGGTGCAAAACACAAAACCAGTGGATCTGATTTCCAGAGGGTTATGCTGGCATGGAAAGACCCTTGCTAAGCTTTAGGACAGCCCAGCCCTCCTTTTGTTCCCTGGTGCTGGGAATGTGGCCTGGCAGTTCGCTGGAATAGATCACTTCCAGTCTTCAGCAAATCCTGAGTTGCCAAAATAGTCTGCCTTGGCAAGGTGAGCAAGCCACAGAACAAGTCTGCTGCCCTGGTCTCTCCTTCCATCCCACAAAACCTTTTGAGAGATTTCTTAATCGTCGGTGATCTTCATTGAGAAGGAAATCTTTACTTTTTTTGTCTTTGTGTAGAGAAATTAGAGTATCACCCCAGAATAATCCCACGCTTAGGGCAGTCACTGGATTGTGGTTCAAGTCTCTTGGCTCTTACCCAAATCAGAGACTTTAACCTTTATTTCTTACAGCCCAGTTAAGCTCTGTACCATGAGAATATTGCATGTACTTTTCTGTCTTTTCTCTTGTCTGAGAATTTTACTAACAAAGCTCATAGTCCTGAGAAAAGTTTGGTTTCAAGGAGTCAGCGCGTTCTGATGAGAAAGTTGGTTGGTTGGTTTGTTTGGTTTTTTTTTTAATTTCTTGGACCCTTGTGAATAGCTTTTTTCTTTTTCTTTTTTTGCCTTTTTTCTGGTCCCAAGGAAAAGGTGTTTATGCAATCCTGCTGCCTGTCTGTCAGTCGCTCCTTTGAATCCATGGCCACTTTCCCATAAATTTGAGCAGGAAGAACATTTCAAAAGCAATTGCATCCCAATACACTCCACGGAAATCAACATCTGGGCAGAGGAGGGAAACCCATACGAACATCTCCTGCAAAGGAAAGGTGAGTAGGAGCCAGCTGCTCAACAGCTGGTCGCTGGCTAATTAGCATGAGCATAGCCCCGCCACGCAATACGGTATTTTTGCTCAGCGGAGATGTTAACAGGAGCTTGGGAGAGGAAGAGAGACTAGAAATGACCAAATAATCCTTCTCACCATAAACTCAAGAACAGCCATATTCTTAATGTTAATGGTATTCGTAAAAGTTATCTCCTGTAAGAAGGTGAGTGTGCTCCATGTGTATGTGTTTGATGAGCTTCTTTTCAAGACATGAAAACACGGAAATATATGCAAAAAGCTTGCTCCACATCTGTGTTTGCTGAAGTCCATTCTGAATTAGGTACAAATTTTTGCTTTGAAAATTATATACTAAGCCTTTACCCTCCACTGCTTTAATCAATGGGAGCAGAACCAAGTTCCGAGACTGAAGTTCTTCATGTTTCACCACGCTTTTTAGCTCCACATCTTCCCTGGGAGCCATGCCAAGTCTGAACATCCAGGAAGAACTTGCAAGAGCACACAAATCTGCAGTAATATCAAGCAGGCAGCAAAGACTCAGTAGAGTAATAAACAGTTTAAAAGACAGACTCTTGCGTGACTGAGCCCTTGTACTTAGTGTGGGACGCTGTAATCTAGTAGTGTCTAGACAAATAGATAGTTTTCTTTCTTCTCTAATGTGAATGCAGCTAGAAGATTTTCCAAAAGAAAATACATCAAGAGAATTTCAGGTTGCAGGTTTACACACTCACTAGTCAAAGAATATCCAGGTGAATTTTGCACAGAATCGCTATCCTGTTTTTATAATACACAGTTGTCTGTGCACACGGTTCCTCTTTTTGCCTGTTCCAGGACTAAAGTCTTAGACACAGAATCTTTGTAAGTCTTTGATGCGAGGTTGTACACTCACGGCACGGTGTATTCATGTGACAGGAAATTATGTTTTAACTGCACAATTAATGAGAGTGTAAAGAAGACATGGAAACCTAGTATAATATTCTTGTTCATCATAATTTATCATAATTAAACAAAAATGTTGAGTGGTTATGAAATATGCATAATGGACACATACATTTTTTAAAAAAATAAGTCTTGTGTCATGGAATAACATCTCTTTTGGTTCTGAACAGGTAAATAAAGGCATATCATACAGTTCTGCATCACGGTTTTGGTACAAAAACCTCTTGAACTGCAAGAATCAAAGCTTGGGGTAATTGTGATAAGCAGATTTAAGAAAATCATTATGTAGTCCAGGTGGTGGGAAATTTTCAACAGATTGAAGTTACAGCAACTATGTGTTTTATAGTTTGGTTTGGAAAAACAATATAACAGTTGTCAGTACATCCAGGAAGAATTTGTTGAAAGTTAAGTCCTGTAACTTCATATTCGGTGAAGTCCTGAGTAAAAAAAAGAGTATTGGAATTGGCTCCTCTGGTTAAGATTACCAGAGCTGCAGAAGAACAAAAGGGACACTGGAACCTGCTCCATCTTCCATCCACTGCTCATCAAGCAGATGTCTTCTGTTAAGATGTCCAGGGAATCACGTTCTCTCAGATTATTTTTGCTCAATTTAATGACAGAAATGAAGACGCTGTGAACATCCTAGCTTTTGAAAGCAGCTCCAGTTGAGACAGAGATACGGTCTTCAAAGTTTCTTTTTGTTAGCTTCAGGAAAGCAAAACTGCTTCAGCCTCTTTGTGTATTTAGCTCACTGATTTTGTCAGATCACATTTGCTCCTGTTAGCCCTGTGGGATCACATCCAATGTTTTTTCAGAGTTTAGGCTGTGATCAGATAGGAACAGTGTGGCATAACAGAAGGTTTTATTTTATTTTAGGATACATGTGTGTTTTATTGTTGCAAACTAAGAGTTGACAAATAGATGACAAATTCTGGATGGCATTTGAAGTAAACTTTCATTAAGCTGGCAGCATCTTTATGTTTATTTTTGGTGGAATGACCTTTCGATGTGTAAAGGCCCTAGATGCTTCCTGATTAAGTTATACTTCCACGTGAGAAACACTTTCAGCTCAGAGGAACTATGTGGGAACAAATGATGAAGATATCTTCTGCTTTCTCACAGCCTCCTGCTCAAGCTGTAAGATAAATTGGGGGGGACACGTTTACCTGAAACATAAAGCTGAGATGTAATTTGCTTTTTCTTAGTTGCAGTTCCTAGCGCTGTCTGTCATTACAACCAGATGTTTTAGAAGAGTTGGTGGGGTCGATGAGCTACATGAAAAAACAGAACTGACTTCTGGTTTTGACCTGTAGGTAAGACTTCTTCCTCTTAGAAAAAGGTAATTGATGTTAAAAGAACATTTCAGTGCAGCTAAAATAAAAGAGCATATCAATGCAGCAAACCGAGCCTTCTTTGTGTTTTCTCATTTTTTAAATTTTTAATGATTTGACTATTCATTTTGCACTTAACTTACGCATTACTGTTAATTAGTTTACATTGCTTAGCTCCCATCCTGACCTAGCTCTGGTCTCCTACCTGTCTGCTGTGAGGAAAGAGGCTTGGGTATGTCTGTATGTGTGTGCTTAGCAGTTGCAAAATTCAAAGTCCCGTCTCCTTGTATATGTCAACCTTTCAGCTAAGTCAGATAAGACATAAATCACAGAATCACAGAATCACCAGGGTTGGAAGGGACCTCTGGAGATCATCTAGTCCAACCCCCCTGCCAGATTAGGGTCACCTAGAGCAGGTTGGACAGGATGGCATCCAGGCGGGTTTGGAATGTCTCCAGAGTCGAAGACTCCACCACCTCTCTGGGCAGCCTGTTCCAGTGCTCTGCCACCCTCAAAGTCAAGAAGTTCCTCCTCATGTTCAGATGGAGCTTCCTATCACCAAGTTTGTGCCCATTACCTGTTGTTATATGACTAGGCACCACTGAAAAAAAGACTGGTGCCATCCTCCTGGCACCCTCCCTTTAAGTATTTCTAAGCATTGATGAGATCCCCCCTCAGCCTTCTCTTCTCCAGACTAAAAAGACCCAAGTCCCTCAGCCTTTCCTCATAAGAAAGATGTTCCAGCCCCCTAATCATCTTTGTAGCCCTCTGCTGTACCCTCTCCAGCAGTTCCCTGTCCTTTGTAATACATGTAATTTAGATGAAACATTACGGTTTTGGGGGAGAAATAAATAAATAAATAACCAAACAAAACCCAATCCAAGCTCAGGAGTGGAAAGCATGTTCTCAGGACCTGATTTAAGTTCAGGCTCCTTTCCTGGTTGTACTCCATAATTCTGTGCTAACTCCCAGTTAGCTCACAGGAATCTGACCAGTCCGACCAAGGGCTGGGTAACAGTCATGAGGAGACCTCCAAATTTTGTCCCAGGTGTTTCTGTTACACATCTGAGACCTTCCATATTTGATGAGTTATTTTAAGTCTCACCGCACCTGCTGTTCTTTGGAAGGATAATTTGATCTGTAAAGGAAGACAAATTAATTAGGTTTCAAAGAGGCTGGATATCAAGACTATCCCTCTTGCTGTTGAAGTGAGGATGACGGAGAGCAAGAAAAGATTGTATTTAAGTCTTGTTTCTTTCCCCCTGCTTCTCAGCAGGGCTCTGTCCTGGCCATCCTGCATCGTACAGCCTCGCTGCTGCTCTGCGTTGTGCTGGATGAGGATGGCCTCTCAAAGACGCTCTCATGGACTGAACTCACAGAAGTGTGCTGCGCCCCAAATTTCTCCCCTCCTGCCCTGTACCTTCCTTCTCGCTTCTGGGGGAGCAGCAGTGCCAGAGGCTGCACTGGCTTCTGCCTCCCGGGGTGTCCCTATTCCTCATTCCACGTTGCCCTCCTAGGGTAGCTTGCGCTACCTCCCAGGTAGACCTCCAGTGGTCTAAGGTAATGATTAGGAACTTGAACCTTTGTGGAGTCTTTATTTCCTCCATAAATCTGTAAAATGCACATTCTGCAGAATAAAAAAAAAATAAAATTCAAAAGTGTTTTGATTTTAGAGCTGAGGTGAAGACAAGTTAGCAAATCATCTCTGCAAAATTTCACTGCCACGGTACAGCTTCCAGACTTGCCGTATGTAATTAAGAATAAGGTATGCAAGCTAACAAGTTCTATTAGATAAGCTGCCCTGACAATGAGATAAATCAAGAGGCTAGTCCAAAACAATTCCTTTGCGAGAGTCTACAGTCAGCGAAAACTCTTTGGAGGGAATGTTGTTGTACCATCAGCCGCCCAGTGGAATAAGTAGAGGGGTGCTGGAAAACAGAGATAACTGGGTGACCACAGATTATAAATGTTGTCTTCATTTCTCATTTAACTCCTTTAGCATTTGATAACTTCTTCATTTCGTTCCTAATGCTTCCTGCCTCCTTTGTGAGGCATAGGTGTGTTGCGACGGAGGGCTGCTGACTTGGAGCATCCGAGAGACTCCGTTTGCCGGCAGTTTCAGATGAGGATTGCTGTATCTTACTTCGAAATATCACCGGTTTGTCAGGAGAAGGGAGACATTAAATTTCTCTAGAGAGTTAAGTTGCTGTTTGCCATTTATAATACAAATTCAATCAAACACAAATTTGCTGAAGGTTCTTGTTATTGAGGAATGCTTCATTAAAAAAGCAGTAAAGTAGTGCTTTGGAGAGGCAAAACAGCACATAAACGTTAAGTTCCAGCTCTCGTGCAATGGTACATGTAGCACACGATCAAGAGGTGTCCTCAAGCCTCTCCGTATCAGTAGGCAAAACTGACCAAGGTGGAGCTGAAAAGCTGATCCTTTCACTACAGCGCAAGGTTGACTGTCTTGACTGTGTTTGTCCAAAAACCAGATCCACTTATTTTGACCTCATTCTCAGGTAATAAAGCGGCTACGAGGTATCATTTAGCTCAGATTATGCCCTGTCCAGATGGACTGTCTAAACTTCTCGCTTAAGCAAAAATAATCATTTAACTCCGACACGTGGGATCTAGCGCCTGCGGTCGATACTCTGACACTGATTTTTAAGTAGAACAATATGTTTCAATCAATGGGGAGCTCTGGTTATAAACAACTGACAAATTTATTTGTGGTCTTTTGGACGAGTAGGATAGTGATTAGAAAGAAACATTTTAAAATCAGTCAGCCTGAACAATTTTTACACAAGGATCTTCAAGGAATGGGCTGAAGTTTCTCATCCCGTTAATACAATAAATTCTGGAATAGTAGGGAAATTCCAGCAAATGGATTAAACACAAATACTGTGTCAAAATTCAAAAAAGAAAGAAAGAAAGAAAAAAATGATTCATGTAATTTTAACCAGCTCTAAATAAGTTAACAAAAAGGCCACTTAGGATTCGTGCCTAAAAAGCAGTTGTATGGAACATAAGCCTAGTCAAGAGTCCTTACGGCATTTTTTAAGGAGATTGCTGCTTTGATTGATAAAAATATCTGCAGACATAAAATGGGCCATTGTACTTAATGAATTATTGTCTTTCCATAAACTAAATGACATTTTGTTTAGCAAACTTGAGCTATAGAAAGGCAACAAGGTACACATCAAACAGATTAAGACATGCTAATTAACAAATCTCAAAAAGGTGCTTGTTAATGGGAAAACATAATTGCATAGCAGTGTTTCCAGAGACATTCTCCTGGGATCAGTGCTATCCAACGCTTTGAATACTGCAAATCTGCCAGTCTTTAAACCTCGTAGAAACACTCAGCTTTCAGTACATACTTCGAGGAGATTTCTAAGTCGGTGTATAATTGCTTTATGAACTGCTCCACTCCTTGGATGTTGATGTCACTAGCTCTATGCCCACTTTTTGTCTACAAGTTGCAGGGACCTTACGTATCTGTGAAACTGAAACGAACCGTAGTTGCTTTTTAAACTCACGTCAAGAAGACAATTTTTGTGTCAGCTGCTGTTCCATTTTCTAGGAAATTGTCCAGCCATTTCCTTGACCACCTTCTCAGCTTTGGTGAAGGTTTTCCACGACACCCCGGCCTGGTGTAAGGAACCAATGCTGGGTTCCTACCAAAGGCCTCTGTTTTCATGGATGGAAAAGCATGATGTGCTTTAAGAAACTTCTTAAGCATTTTTAGTTGTCATTCATTTTAGAGTTGTTTGGCACAAATTATCTCCGTTATCAGCTCTTCATTCCGTTCCTACACTCTCAAATGGCTAACAAACTAAAATAGCAGCACCAGCGCTCTAAGTTTTGATCAATACAATCTGGGAAGCTTGAACTCAGGAAATAATTTTTCCTGCATTTAAAGCAAAATATTTTTTATTGCTGCATTAAACAAAAATACTTGCAGTGTTGGGGACTTGGAGGTTATGACAGCGATGCACATTATTGACGCCCGTCAGTAATGGGCACCATAACGCCATTCTGTCTCGCAGCACCTCGTCTGTCACGCTGCATCGTCTCTTGTAGCTCTAAGTGCTGGAAACTGTCGTAACACTCGGAGAACGCCTGTGATTTACTGCCTGTAGGCCAAATAACCGAACACGTGAAATAAATAATTTCACTTACTGGTCTGGAGTTATATACATTTTAAAAAAACCTGTATATCCAAACGTGTATTTTCTGATATGACCTTTCTCACTCACTACTTTTTAAAAAGTTTCCCAGGCAGTGCTGGGGAAAAACAAAGTTTAAAGGGCATGAAATGAGAACAGTTTGTGTGAAACTTTATTAAAGCTCTAGTGCAACGTTTTTTTAAGGGAAGAGGGGAATAACATTTAGTGCTGTTTTGATTGTTTTTTGGAGATAGATGGTCATTTTGCATATGGCAGAATATTTAAAATATTTTGGTAATGTAATCTTTACAAAACTACGTGTCTCTGAAAGAGAAGATGACTGTTTCGCATTGCTGCTGTGAATCAGGTGTCTCTTCTCAGAGTAGTAGATGGAATAAAATTATTTGTATAGATGTGTACTCCAGTTTCATTCACTTTTTTCACCCTCAGACTTCACCAGGAGGCACTGCTAATCCGCACATACTGCGCCAAGACATCGGTCTGGCGGGTACGGATCACACAGATCCAGCAGCGAATTTTATGGGGCCAGTGCAAACTCCTGCTGTGCTGTTGGTTAATTTGCAGCTCCCCGTGCAGGCGCTCCTGAACGCCACACAGATGGTTTGCATCAGGACTCGGTTTTGCCCGTGCTATAAGAAATACGTGTTTTAGATCAGGCCTCAGACTCGGGCACATGCGGGGCACCACGCAGGCCACTTCAAAGCAATATGCAGCTGGCATGTGCCCCCACCACCAGTACCCACCACCTCTCTCCCTGTTGTTCGTGTCTCCTTCCACTGCCGTTGCCAGTGGCAGTATCTGAGAAAAAAGTGTTTGATCCCTCCTGGATATGCAGATTGTTTATATGCAGATCTTGGGCTATTCGAATCCCATGATTAGAGTATTCCAATAATTCCCTATGTATTCAATCTTCTGTGTTTTTAATACATTTTAAAAAGTTACTGAAGCCACCTATATCCACATCTATGAGCTAGAATAGCTTCTTCCAGAAATAGGTGCCTGGCAACAGTCTTGCATGTTTAAGTTAAAGATAGGAAAACATTACTGTGTGAGCAGCAGGCATGAAAATATCTAGTTTGATAAGTATATAGGCAGTTTTCTCCATGGTATTACTATTTTGGAAGAGGGAGAGTATTTAAGAGTACTTGAATATTCAATATGCATACAAATTGAATTTCTTCCAGAGTAAGAGTGCTGTGATTATTCTGCAGTAACTGTGTGTGAGGATACTCGTACTCTGTCTGTGCAGAGCTATTCTGATCCATTTCCTCATTAACAATTCCTAACTTAACTTTTCCCTAGCTAAAGAAAAGTTACCATAAAAATTCTTCTATTAAACCTTTTTCTGTAGTGAGAACAGTTTAATGATGCTAGCAAGGATTTTTACGCTTGATGTACAAAGGAGAGAGCTTCCAGAAGAGTTTCCAGAGACTATTGCTCGACGCCTCTGCTGAAATTGCTGATGAGGAATGGTAACGCACAAGGCTTCTTCCTTCGACACTGCTCTGAGACATCGTCACCGCTCCGTTGTCCTTTGTCCTGAGTCCCAGTCACTGGCACCGAGTCCTGCTTTGCGATGCCAACTCTGCTTGGGGTTCTAAATGCTAATTAATGGCGCCTAGGATAGAGATTGGTTTCACGGTCCCAGATAGCAGTGCCCTACAGTATGATTCCTATAAAACACCTCGTTACGGTGTATATGGAACAAAGTGAGACAAGACCTCTTTCCCCATCATCTCTGCTCTTGGTGAGCTCCTTAAGCATCACACATCTGCTAAAAATCACCACCTTTACAGTTGACACTGTACTTGCGCACTGTTGTATCTGGAGACAGCCAGGCTGTGCTACTGGTACCGTACATGGACAGTATGTAAAATCACGATCTTTGCATGTGAATGTGACACGCAGTAACGTATTACAGTAGAAATCAGACTCCCCTCAGGCAAGCAGACGGCAATCCAATGCATAGTTACAGGATGAGCCCCCTGAGGTGTACCACACGGTTTTATTCATCATTTACGCCCACACCACACCGCCATACTTCTCCGTCAGTCCCCCTGCACACAAACCCCCGGGGGCCTGTGGCTGAACACGGGCTTTCCCCAGCCACTGCCAGGGCAGTGCCCCATGGCCGGGCCGGGGCCTGGGGCCAAGGCCGGGCCTGAGGCCGGGGGCCTGGGGCTCAGCCGGCCCCGCCGCGCTCGGCCCCGGCTCCGACAAGCGAATCTTCCCGGGCTGCTGGCGGCCAATGGGCGCCGCCCGGGCTCGCCCCCCGCGGCGGGGAGGGAGGCGGGCCGCCGCGCCGCCCGTCCCGCCCGCCGACCCGCTGCCGCCCGGTATGCCGGGAGCGGTAGTTCTTTCCCGGCCTCGCTCCCCCTGACCCCGCGGCCCGGTACGCGGCCGGAGGACTACAGCGCCCAGAAGGCCGGCGGGCTCCGCCGGCCGTCCCGCCGCGCTCTCCCCCTCAGTGCCTACGATCCCCGGCGAGCTCCGCGGCGCGGCGGCGGGGACCGGGAAGGAGAATCCGGTCCGAGAGGGAGCTGGGCCGGCGGGGCGCGGCTGCGCAGAGCGCGGCTTCCTGAGTGTCTGGTGGCGGCGGCCATTTTGTGGTGCTTCTTCCCTCTCCTGTTCGGGCTGCGGTGTCGGGACCTGGCGAGGGGGCGAGACGGAGCGGGGGGAGCCGGGGCCCTCACCCTCACCTTCCCTTCGCCTCCCTGCGCGGCGGAGCCCCCCTCCGGCGCTGCCCGCGGGTGCAGCTGAGAGCGGCGCTCGCCCACCATTATGGAAGACGACGGGCAGCCCAGGACCCTGTGAGTGGGGAGGGGACGGCGG
>VFFE01009051.1:1380093-1440204 GCA_008921705.1 Burhinus oedicnemus
GTGCGTGTGAGGGAGGGATGGGGAGCGGGGTCCGACGGGGGGAGGCCGAGAAGCGGAGGGCGGCACGGGAGAGCGCAGCGGCCAGCAGCGGAGACGGGGAGGGCGCAGGTTTGCTTGGCACCGATTCGGGGGGGAAAAAGGAGGTGGCGGCGAGGGGCCGGGGGGGTTCGGTAGGTCTGTATCCAGCGCCGGGGGGTACGAGGCTCTTCCCTGGGGTCGGGCCGCCCGTCCCCGCGTCCCCTTCGCAGCGGTCCCGGCGTTAGGAAAGTTCTTTGTGTCCTCCCTGCGGTGGGTGGGATGGGGAGCGCCGCAGAAGCAGGCTGGGTGGCGGGCAGGGTGGGAAAAACTGCTTTTCCCTCCAGTGTTTTGCAGTGCGGTTCAGTAACAGTCTCTTGGGTCCTGGCAAAAGAAATAACTGTATGTTGGCCGTGTCTCTCTAGGCAGCGTTTAATCAGTTGGTGGCTGTCATCTGTTTTCTGTTTAAAAATATAAATTTGAGCTTTTTTTTTTTTTTTGGCTTGCTGTTGAGTTCTTTTCAACTCTGCAGGTATGGTTTTGATGAGTTTTCTTTGTCCTGTTGACTTATGTGAGGGGAGGCTAGTATGTATGGTTAGGCACTTGAGAGCATGTAATTCTGTTGTTGGTTATTTTAACTAGTTCATAGATTTTCAGTTTCCAGTTGCCAAAGGGTGTTGTTACTTGCTGTATGAACAGTTCAGTGTTTGGGCTGTCTGTATGAGAAACACAGCGCAAGACAGCGCAAATGAAATCTTTATCTATTTAGTTTTCGGGACAGTAGCCTTCAGAAAGGCTTTCAAAGATAATTTGGATTGAAGGCCACTTCAAAGAAACTACTGAAGCAGAGTAGAATATCTCTGAATTTTGTTTCCGCTACCAAAATGATGACTTGGCATTTAAGGCTTTTCAAGGCAGTTTGTCTTTTTTCTCCTTCCTATGGCTGCAAAAGTTCTTCTAACTTGTTTATGGTGTAGTGTAAGTACTTACTTAGTCCTTGGTCCCTGAGATGCATAGTGTAAATAAGCATATCTTAAATGCTTTTTGTGTTGACTGCCCAAATGGTCAGAGTTTGCTTGGCCCTGATAGCGGATGTAGTTTTTGGAGTGTGAGAGAAGGGAAAAGGGCAAAGTTGCACAGCATTTTACTCCGTTTTATTTTCAAGGTTCCTCTCTTCCTGATTTGCTCCTCATTTTTTAAATAACTGCTATACCTAGACTAAGTTTTAGAACGTTGTTTTACTTCTAACAAGTGGGTGGTTCCTACTAATGCGTCCATTGATGACCTGACTTAGCCCATAGTCGCTGACAAGGGAGAAATTACATTTGTACTAAGATGTCTGAAATAGCATCTCTACAGCTGCCCAAGATGTTTTATTGCACACATGTGATGTTCTGTTTAATTTGTCAAACTAATAAATAGCACATACATTCATTTCCTAGTAGTTTTGTAGTAAGCACAGTCACGTAGGGTTACTTTTCTGTAATTATTTGAGGCCTTTTTTCATAGAACACAAAAATTCTGCTGTAGCATTTCTTACATCTCCTCTTTGTCCCTACTTAAAACACAACTTGCAAGTCCGAATTTAAAGATTGTTATCCTGGGTAATACTTTTCATGTATAGCAGTTATGATCTCTCATATAAATAAAACTCCCTGGCCCCCAAGAACAACTCATAATATTGTAAGTTGAACTCCTTGTGTGTGTTTGTTTTTGTGGGAGGCAGGGGGGTGTCAGTGAAGAACAAATGTTTCTGTAGCTATTTGACCATGGGCATAAGCACTTGGTTGATAGTTCAAGTGATACTTTATGAATGTCTTGGGTATTTCATTTATTCCTTCAGGAAAGAAAAAACTAAACCCGTAGGTTAGGAAGGAGTTTTTCTTTTTTAACACTTGCAAACAATTTTTTAATTATAAAAAGAAAAACCTACCTAACCACTGCTTGCCTATCATTTATGCCCATCTTAAATACCTCAGGAATAATAATTGTTTCTATTTGCAGTACTTACAGGTCTGTTATGTTGTTTTCAGTCATGATAGGTCAGTCATGAACCTCTTAAGAATTCAAAATATTTTCTGAGGCTTAATATAGAAAACAGACACCATTTACGTTTTTATTTCTCACATTTCATAACTCGTAGGCCTTTATAGAAATGTGAAGATTAACGTTCAATGTTTTCTGCCAAAAAGTTTTCCTTACTGCTCCAAACAATTTGAAGATAACTTGAGAAAGGGGGGCCTCTTTGTAGGATTTGTCACACCCCTCAATTCAAATGTGATGTAGAAAATTTACAACGTGTAATTTTTTAGCTGGTCCTGAAATGAGCTGTGGGCTTCTGAATTTTTTTTTTTTATAGAACACTTGAAAGCTCTGTTTTCTGAGAGTGCTGTTGGATCTCCTTCCATCACAAGCTGTATCAAAGTCCTTTTTCTACCTTAAAGTGGAAACTAAGCTATCAGAAACTTAAGGCGTTGCTAATGTTATCAGCTGTCGCCGATAACTGGAAGAGAAGTCCAAATTTGTATGTTTTTCTTATTCATGGTTTTAGAAAAAACTTCATGAGCAGTCACTGAATACCTGCAAGTTGTTACATCATTAGCCTTGCCATGGTATATTCTAAGTGTCTTGGAATTTAGATGGGGTGCAGAAGTAACGCTTCAACTGTGAACCAGGAGCTGGATTCAATTCTCTTATACTTCCTTTCAGTTCAGCTCTCTTGTAGAGGAATATTGTCTGCTAGTGGAGTCTACAGAGTGGATTTTTCTTGGTATCATTTTATTTCCAGTAGCTCACTAGCACTAGGCAGAGATGCTACTAGAATTTGTGTGGGTTTTCACCACATCAGTTACCTTATTGCTTATCATACTTTCTTCATTTAAATATGGAATCTGCCATTTCTTGTGTGTTGTCTGTGTGAGTGTGAAAACATATTTACTATCTTTTCCTCCAAGTAGTATGTAGGGGAGTTTTGTGGACCTAAAAGAAGTGGCTGTAAATGTCCCTTTCTTCCTTACCTGTCTAGGATACAATGAAAACCTGTTTATCTTCACAAAGAGGTTCAAGCCAAAGAGTTTAATTCTAAAACTCATTACTTGCTGAATGTGCTTCTTTTATTCTTTAGATAATTTTACAAGATCTCTGAATTTCATATACAGTTTCTTATTCTTTGTGTTGTCAGCAGCATTCAAAAGTGTAATATATTGAAATTTGTATCAGGAGATATATATATATATATATATGGTTTGGGTTTGGGGATTTTTTTTGTATGTGCTTATTAATTGGTATTTAAGTGCTTCAAACTTGCAGAAGGGAACAAACACTATTGCCTGTAT
The DNA here is from genome assembly GCA_008921705.1 of Burhinus oedicnemus. Classification (NCBI taxonomy): domain Eukaryota; kingdom Metazoa; phylum Chordata; class Aves; order Charadriiformes; family Burhinidae; genus Burhinus; species Burhinus oedicnemus. Next base: position 1,383,444 of record VFFE01009051.1, read on the forward strand.
GCAAAAAGCCACAACTTTTGCTGCCCTGTCACATTAACCAAGACAACAGCCTATAAAAGTATAGTAAGTGCTTCTTCTCTGTTGAGTTTTATCATTTTTAAGAAGTTTGAATAATATATCCTCTTGAATGTAACAAAACAAAAAGATTGAAATACCATGCAGTAGCATGTTAAAAGCCATATGTTTTCTTTAGATGTGGTTCTGCTTATTTTGATTCCATAAAGTAGAATAGAAAATACTATGTTATGTTATATCATGTATAAATTGAGCTAGAAAGGGGAAAACTGGGTGCACCAAAAGGCTGGTGACGTGTGGCAGGTGATTAGCATCAGCTGAGGAAGGTTTGTGTTTCCAGAAAGGTAAGGTTTCTGTTCCTAATGTGTTGAATATATTTCTTTCTGTAGTTACGTAGTATTCAAACATTGTACACTGAAGGTGTCTGCTTGTATGGTCTTTTTAAGTTGTCTTTAACTGTACTGAAGGAGGTAACATTACTGCAACCTACTTAAAGACATGAAAGTAACCATCAAGTGTTATTTTTTAGCATGTTTCAAATTTGTAGAGGTTTGTATTCCTGTATTTTACAAGCAGTTCAAGAGATTTGGGTCTCTGTGGATGTTGTCCTTGTTACACGAACCTTTTATTGTGAAGTATTCTCAGCGTGTGTATTTCTCAAGCTTCAGAGTGTTAGCAACTTGTGAAAGGTATTAACACCTTCTGACTATGGTAGTATTAAACATCAAGGCAGTATTTATCATACATATTGAGGGAATTGATGGGTCATTAGGACTTTACATCCCATTTGAATCTAGCAACCGCGTAGTCCAGAATTACACTGATGATTTTTATGAAGAGTCTGTTTCATACCTAAAGTTTATGGTGCAGCATTCTCACTCAAAACTATCTTGATGAAGACACAGTGTTACTGGAAAACCACCTAGCAGTTGGTGTAATTTATCTTACCTTAATTGAATAGATTTCTGAGGAATGGCCTTTCCTGGCTTTTTTTGTCAGACTGAGAGGAATTCTTCAGATTGCTTTTCAGAGTTCTTGCATTTCCAAAGAGCATATATTAATATTATGCAGAAGAGGCTGAGATTTTGTTTTTCTGTAGTGTTAATTGTACTCCTTACTGTATCTGATTTTGCAGTAGAAGTAATGTTAATAGGACTTCACTATATTTCATTTTATGAAATATATATATATGAAATATATATATTTCAGTGCTACCGTACAGGTGCTTATATCAGTATGCTCTTAAGGCATGGTGTTAGCTAATTCTGTTCTACAGCATACAAAGGAAACAAGTACTAGTAATAAGTTCACAGCAATACTGACGCTTTATGTGAGAATTCCTACTGGCAATTATATTTTCCATCTGATTTTAGTAGTATCTGCAAAGGTTAATATTTCCACTTAAAGCTATTAGTGTTCTACAATTTAGTCCTGGTGAATGATCAACAAAAATTTAGTTAAGGTCTCAGAAAGAAGGTGTGGATAAATGTTTAACTACTAAGTTTTCAGAACAGCAAACTGAAAAGCCAATGAGATGGGCAATTTGTCCTGTAATGGATCTTACAGAATTCTGCAGTTTTTAACTTCTTTACTGAAATGCTTCATAACAATAGGGGCTGCAAATGTATCTTCTATTAATGACTTCTATTAATTCATTTGTATTTAGTAAGAAAGTAATGAGTACATGAAAGCTTTTAATGGATGTTTCTATATACAAGTGATGTGATATATAAAAAAACTTAATCTGGACCCTGTGTAGCATTTAAGTCCTGACTGAGAAAGTGCAGAACTGTTTCATAGTTGTTGAAAGAATAACAAACAAAAATCTGTTGATACTGTTGTGTGGTGTTCAGATGAAAACAAATAGTGTCCATTTTAATTTTGCTGAAGCTGGATGAAAGTCCAGTTGTCAAATACAGAAATTGCCTTTCAAAATTTTGAAAGGGATGCCCATTAATCAAGAGAAGTGTGCACTTAAATTGCTATACTCAGAAGAATTTGGCTTATGCGTAGACTAAGAAATGCTGGTTCACACTGATGTTTGCTGAAGTGCATTAACAGCTCAGACTGACTTTGGTTTACTGTGTTATGCCATTCTATAATAGATCAGAGTAAAATTAATAAAATTTATGTTGTTTCAGCAGCTAAATCACAAAATTTCTGCTCATGTTAGTGGTTGCATTTGAATACTTGTCTTGACAGGCTTACTTGTAAAGATAGTGAATGTTCCTGTGCTGATGACTTTTTGAGTTCTGTTGCTTTGACAAGCCTTTCTTTTAACTGATCACTTTGTTTACAATTTGGTTACAAATTAGTCACCTTTTTTTTTTTAAGAATTCAGTTTTGCGTGCATGACTCTTATCCATCTCTGTGACCTGGTTTTACTTTTTGTGAGTGTAAAATGTAGCAGAGTATCTAGAAGTAGTTCTAAAACTCTGTTATTGGATTTCTGGGTAAGTTTAGGACTCTAGCTAAACTTGGTAGGCACTTCAAAATTTGGAGTTATTTCTACAGTTTTATAAATAAAAAAAATCAGGAAGTATGGGTGATAGTAAAATAACACTGCCAAAATTTTGGGGAGTTTTACAGAGGTGGTAGCTGTTGAGATAGATGCTGTGTGGAGCATTTCTACAGCATAATGCTGCATAAGTTGCATTGCCTATTGATGAGTGGGCTGGTTTTCCAAATGTTCAGGAAAACAGAAAAATTGAATTGGTTGCTTGCAAGGCAGAACAATTCCTGTCTGATAGCTACTAATGAACTGATAGGAGTTAGATGTGGGTTCGTACCCAAATTCAGAAGTAGTCTTGATTAGATGCTTAGTGGGAAGGGAAACTTAAAACATCTTTGCCTGGTTGGTTGCTTGTTCTATCCAGCATTCTTGAGCCATGTTCTTCCTGCTTTTGACATTTCTCTGCCAAAGAAATGATTGGCACTAGATATCAGTGTCCAGTATTACGTCTGAATCAAGCTTCATGTTCACAGTTGTGTGGCGAGCCTTATAATTTAGAAACCATATGAATGCTGCATTAAAACTATGTAATGAAATAATTTGTAAATACTGTCTTCAAGATATCTGGGATACTTAAAGGGAGATTTTTTTAGTCATTTAAGACTTTAAAATTGTAATAACATTTGAAAAGATGAAAATTTCTGGTTTAAAATGTTGGTTTTTTTGTTTCCTTGTGTAGCTATGTAGGAAACCTCTCCAGAGATGTGACTGAAGTTCTTATACTTCAGTTATTCAGCCAGATTGGACCATGCAAAAGCTGTAAAATGATAACAGAGGTAAGGCCTTCCACATCCGTGGGGGGGGTAGCAAATACAATGTAACTTAGGATAAAGTTGAGCAAATTAAATGGAGTTGAGGGGCTTCTTTTGACATTACCAGTAGTGTGCTTTTTTTTGGTTGATTGTGTTTGGCTTTGGGGATAACTTTTTGTAGAACAGTCCTGTTGTTGTGTACGGTTCTGTACTTGCCTTTTTACCAGCTGATGATGAGATTCCACTTTATTTAAAAGGTTGTTACCCTCTCTTTTCAGAACCACATTGTTCTGATGAACCTTATTGTTTCAGGTGTTATTCATGGCTATTTTGTACATTTTTCACTTTATTTGAACATGAGCCTTGGTGATTCCTTTACCTCTCAAATAAATGCTTCTTCACTGGATGAAAAATAAAAAATCCTTCAAAATAAGTTTTCCTCTTCTTGAGCCTCTTCTGTGCCAGTGCGATTAGCTCGTCTGCACCTGTCTGTTCTTAAATTAATTTTTTTCTTGAAACAAAGTGACAAAATTTCCATAGTATTCCAGTTAAGGTCTTTTGTACAAAGTGGTGGTAAGTATTAATACTTTCTTCTCTCCATTGTAAATACTCTGATAGATTTAGGATTGGTAGCCATTTCTGTGGTCTTGTTGACACATCCTAGGCAACTTCTCGCTCCCTGATCCCTGATATTTTTCCTTCTTTCTGCATTTATAACTGATAAGCTTTGAGCAGGCAGGGACTAATCACAACTTTCGGTAGGTTTAAACTTTGCTTCTTCAACTCTGGTTTTCTGTATGCTCTTCCTGCTTGTTACTACTACTTATGGTTTGTACTAACTTGTAATTACAGATTTCCTGAGTACCGTCACATTATTTTTTTGTCACGATTGTTAATGGAAGTATTAGAAGGCAAGTCTTGCAACCAGACTTCTTTAGGAACACTACTAGTAACTCCTCCGTGGTCGTCTTTTCTTTCCAATGTGACACACTGCTTTTTTGGGTTTTAGCTGCTTATTATCCACCTGATGCTTGTTTAATCACTCTCATCTTTGTCTTAACTAGTAATTTCCCATGTGGCACTTTATTAAAAATTTTTAGTGAAGATAAAAGCTCTGCCACATTTCCTAGAAGTTTATTGGAGGAAGATAATTAAACAGAAGGGTGACAGAGCACAGTTGATAGTTTTTCTCTGAAGAAACAAGTTTTGATTGCCATATGCTCTTCAGAAACAGGGTACTGCTGCTCCAACCTTTGGCTGATCGAGAGGTGTTAGCAATCAGTTTGATTTCTTGAGAACCACATGAGAAATTCCAGCACTCGTTTTACCTTGATTTAGGCTTTGTGGTTTTAAGATTTTACATAAGCGTAGAAATAACAAGTGAGATGTCTTTCTGAAATAAATAGATAAACAAAAAGCTACTTGCAGCTATATTCAGTCATAAGGAGGTGAATGCACTGGGCTGACCTTAGCACCTGTCACCAAGCAGTCAGCAAGTGCAGGTTGGATTCTAGACTGGAGCTGGCCTGCAGCTCCAGTGCTTTTAACTGTCAAAGTACCTGTCCGTACTGTCCAGCTTTCTAATCAGTGTGTGGTAAACTTTTCATGGGCACTGAGTTACATTAAGTGGTTCTTACCTTTCCATTGAGAGGCTCTTGTCATGTTCAAGACAAGTTCTTAGTGCTGGAGAAGACCTCCCCACAATCTAAAAGTGCACTTCAGTTGAAGCACGAATGCACTAAATCTGCTAAGGCCTTAAATGGTTTTCCCAAATCTTGTCTTCATTGCAGCAGGAAAGTCGTATGGGGAGAGGGGTGAATTAAGGCTTACTGTTTTGGGTCATCTGGGCTTAATGTGCATTTAGAGCACTTCATGGCTGTTGTGACTTAACTCTTTTTTTTTTTTTTTTTATGATCTCAGGTATATTTTCTCTCCCCTGTTCATTTTGCGTCAGTTAGCAACACCTAGTACTGACAGTGTTTAGAAGGATGACTTCAGACTCCTTGATCGGTTTAGGTATATAAAGGCCTTGTGATCAGTTCAGCTATTAGATCTTAATAGCTTCCCTTGCTCACGTGTAGACAGAACTATGTTTGAAGATGTACAATCGTGTTTTACAGGGCAGAATTAGAATTTCTTTGTCTGTATAAGTCTGTGTGAGTTTTTAGAAGTTAGATAGTAAAACTGGTAAAGGCCTACTCTTTGTGTTAGAGCTGTGCTCTACCTGACACTGCGGGAGGTTGATATGCAGGAACACTGATACCAAAGCAGTTTCTTTACGTGCTGGACCCTTCCCTGTCCATACAAGAAAGAATTTGTTTAGTTTAATATTAGTGTTCATTGTCTTTTGGTCCATGTACATGCAGAGTAGTTAATGTAGATATTTTGGTGTAAGGCTCTAGTTTTGTACTCATTACACCTTTTAGGCAGATTAAATCCAATGTTAAAGTTGGCATTCTAATCATCATTTCCATTTGATCAGCTTCTCTGAAAACTTTTATGTTCTTTGCACTTAATACTCTGGTACGTTTAATACTTCAGTGAGCTTTGTTCATCAGTATTTTTAAAAGTGATTTGATAGGCCATCCTACGAAAACAGGTTATAGCAGTGATTTAACAGAGTAACAAGCAATTGATTAATATCTTTTTCCCTCAGTCAAAACTATTTTGAGTTCTTTTAAAGGGATATTTCCCAGTTGCTGGGTATAACATTTTTCAGTCAAGACTGAGAATATGCAACTTCTAGGTTGCTGTCTGCTAGTGGTTTTCAGAGAAATACGAGAAAAGATTTCTTAAGGAGGAGGAGAGAAAATTGGTGAAGATGCATCTGGGGAACAAACCTTTCAAGCTTTGAGTATATATATGAGCCAGAAGACCATTTTTGTTCTTCTCTTCATTCTTCCCTGCCTGCCCCCTCTCCCGCCATCCAGTCTGCAGATCGCTTTTCTGGTAGTTGAATTATTTTTAGTTTAGTAAAATTAAAGTACGGAGCCCTCATACAAAGTAAATAATACTTCAGAAATTGCTAGACCTTTAATAAAAAGTCCATCTTAATAGTTCTTGCATTTAAGTATAATGTCAAAGGCTATTTCATAAATCTAATGCAAATAATTCTTAAAGTTTCTAGCTATAAGTAATATATTTTCCTGGATTTTCTTCTCAGCAACCCGATAGCAGAAGGGTCAACTCTTCTGTTGGATTTTCTGTTTTGCAGCATACAAGCAATGACCCTTATTGCTTTGTGGAATTTTATGAACACAGAGATGCAGCTGCTGCATTAGCTGCTATGAATGGGAGAAAAATTTTGGGAAAGGTAAGTTGCTTACATTGTAATCTTAGATTTAAGGGATATAGGTTTGTGTAAAAATGTTAACTGTAGGGCATTTATTTTGTTGAAGGTTAAATATTGTTAGAATAATATTTTAAAAATACTGATTTAAAGTCTTGTTTAGGAAACATACAATTTGTGATGTTTTAATTATGACTGGTTTACATTGAATGATGATTTGTAAATGTTGACAGTTGTAACCCACCCTTGAATGAACTTACAAAATTTAAGAATTTTGTGAATTTATACTAAATCTTATACTTATTTTCAGGAGGTCAAAGTAAACTGGGCAACAACACCAAGTAGCCAGAAAAAAGATACATCCAGTAAGTAAAGTAATGCCACAGTATCACTTCTACACAAATACTTCACAACATGGTAATATTTTGTCATAAATGCATTTAAATGTAACTTTTCTCCTTCCCATTTTGTATTTAATAGAATTTTGCAAACTAATTCTTCTGTTTCTGTTTTACAACTGGGGAAACTGGAGTGGACAGATTAAATTGCTGCTGCTCATCAAATGGAATCCTGGGCGTTCCTGGTTCCCAGTGCTGTGTACAGAGCATCACTTTCTCAGGAGTTGAAATTTTAGATAGCAGTTAAATATTTGATTAGTAAATTATTTATTTTCAGATCACTTCCATGTGTTCGTTGGGGATTTAAGTCCAGAAATAACAACAGAAGACATCAAGTCAGCATTTGCTCCTTTTGGTAAAATATCGTAAGTATCATAATAAACATTTCCAATATCAGTTAGAAAATATGACAATGATATTTGTTTCTGAGTTGAAATGTTATTTATTATCTTTTTAGATAATTTTTCTGATGCTAACTTCCTTATGTTGGGTGGGTGGTAAAGAGGGGTTATTGTTTCATCTCGGTATCTATATCATGATTGTAAATACAGTAATGTAATTGTTCTCTGGTTTTGCTGAAAGCAATGTGCTTTTAACCTAATTTATATGCTAATGTCCTTCAACTTTTTATTAAAATTTAATTACTGTTCCTAAGTGTGACTTTTTGTTGTTCAGAATGTGTAGAGAGTAGTGACTTGACAACTGATATATATTGTATCTCCAGTGTATTTTGTATGCATTCATACTGTATTTCATAGGCAGTATAGAAAACTGGGCAATTAGAATGTAATTTTATGGAGCAGCTTGTTGAATAACTTGTGAACATTTTGAAAAAAGCAAATACTTATACATGAAATCTACTTTTTTGGATGATAACAGGGGATGAATTAAGATTATAATATTTAAATGAAAGAATGGTGGATTTACAATATGTGCACATTTCTGCCAGTTAAGAGAATGTTTCTTTAAACTTCTCATAGATCATTCAGGTGATACTAAATCATCTGGTGCTTTAATTGAACATATTTAATATTACAAGAATCCTTGTGAGTGCTAAAATACGTATGTCCTTAAGAGTACTGCTACAAAAAAAGTCTGTTAATATTCTATCAGTTTATCTTTATAAAAAAAACTTTCAAAGTTGCACATAAATGTTTTTATACTACTTTACAGGAGTATATTTCTAAGAACAAAATTCTTATTTTTCTCTTGTTCTGTACGCATATTTTTAAATGAATCATAAATCTTATTTCTTACCTCTGCTATTTTGTTTACTTTGCTTTTTGTCTCTTTATGTGGTAAGTAGTACTGTTTTAAAAATCAATTTAAAGAGAATAATTCAGGTTTCTGTTTCTCAATCTATATTTATACCTGAGACCTGCAGTTTTTCTAAAGTCCAAGTCACAATTAAAAGTAATAGCATTCTGGTTATTTTGCAGAATTGCTCATAAGAATGGACAGGATCTTGAAGGCTAACTGCAAGGAACTGTGCACACTGGAACTCAGTTGTAGATTTTTTCTCATTTCTATTTATTCTTATTATACATTATTTATATATACATATTTTAGTATTTACATTTTAACATTCTATATTCAGTGCAGTTCTATATTTCCAATCATTTTAACTTACTCACTAAAATTTCTGTGTAAATTTGTTGTTTTCGTACTGGTGTGCTTAGCATTGTTGTTAGTTTTATTCTCCTTTCTTAAATTTCTGAAAATGTCAATTTTTCAAAATTTACAGCTACCCAAACTCCAAAATGATGGTAGAGAATTGACCAAGAAAAATAAAGAAATCTGTTAACAGGCCATGTATGCCTTTTAATTCCTATTTTTTCCTCTTTTTCGATTTTTTAATATTTCATATATTTTGTATCACTAGGCAGAAGACATTTAACTATTTAGAAAATGCATGGTAAATTAGATAGAATTGTTACAGTAATTTATAGAACAGTAAACCTTAGAGGACCCTAGTCAATAGACTATTAGAAAAGGAAACTTTGTTTCTCTTATACTTCAAATTTGAACATTCTAGTTTTAGCCAGTATAGGTTATGTGAATAGGTTGCATGTTTATTACATGTTATTTTTTTTGTCCTACTGCTTTTTTCTAACAGGTAAAGAAGCAATAGGGAGAGTTCAGGAATGACTGTAGTTTTAGGGCTAACTGAATTTATAAGAAAAAATTATGCTCACAATACAGTGTGTGTGGTTCCTTTTAGTTTTTATTTTGCAGGTTATTAATATTACCCTCATATAGCTGTGCTTCTTTTCACAGGGATGCACGGGTAGTTAAAGATATGGCAACTGGAAAGTCAAAAGGCTATGGTTTTGTATCTTTTTATAACAAACTGGTGAGTAATTTAAAGTAATTGCCTGTTTTCCACTTATGGTTTTGCCTCTTTGTTTATATATTCACTATGTATCAGACTTTCCCAAGGGAAACAAATTTACTTGTACGGGACAAACTTACTTTAGTCAAAAACTTCCGTTATTTATGGTTAAGGGCTGAAACAATTCAGATGACAGCGATGCTATGAGAACTTTGTGAAAGAAGATTCCTGAACGTAGAAAGCTTGTTTGGGTGTGTTAGGGTAGTTCAGCTTTGTCTGTGGAACCCCTGAGTCGGGTGCCTGGTCCGATCAGTAGTGCTTTGGGCCTCTTAGCTGAGGCACCACCCCAGGTCCGCTGCGGTTCCCTATGTTAAGGTAGGAGCCCTTGCAAAACGACGTCCTGGAGCCCTCAGTCGTAAGGAGTGCAGCACCACGCTACGCGGCAGGGTTTGGTGTTTGCCAGATTTAGATTCATGCCAAAGTTCAGTCTTTCTGGGGACCTAATGCAACCCACTGTATTGTACGCTCAGTTATGGGTGGATTTATTTGCTTGAGCTCTGTATCTCGCTAAAGCTCTTGGTTGGTCCTTTGCTTGAGTTGTTAGAACTTTTTGAAATCTAAGATGGTTCTTTGTATCGAGTAATTAATTTGTGGCTAAGAGTTGATTCTGTACTTCTAAAGCATTTTGCTTATGCATATTGTAAAACTGAAGGTTGTTCTTGCTTTTGTGTTGGTTCTTGTTACATAATGAATAATGTTACCTATGCTTAGGAAAAAATGCTTCTGACAAGTGACTACTATCCCTTTCTGATAGAGATACTAAAGATGTTACATGTAGAATTTAATCACTAAAGTACTGATAAAAATCAGATAAAAAGTAATGCTGTGCCCTATCATTTATAGCAATACAGTAACAAATAATTCTCGGTAATTTGGAAGTTAAATGTTTGACAACATAAGAAATTTGTGAAAAGTAATTGGAAAATTGAGCTGTATGTGTTTACACATATATTTAGGACAACATGGGGAAACTCTGTAAACCGTTTTCCTTAAGTATTTTGCATAGGAAAAACACAGTTAAGGCTTTTAGACATATAAGCCTGTTTGTGTGGTCAGAAGTCTGACATGTCAAGACTCTATCTTCGGTAACAAATATCTGGAGCTGAATCTTAATCAGAAGAAAAAGTTGTAATTTTCTTCAAATTTGCAAATACCACAAGATACTACAATTGAATGCCATGATTTAGTGTCATTTTCCACTTAAACTTCATTTATTTTGTGTTGCAGCTGAAATAGTCAAGAGGAATAGATGTCTTATTTCCTTGAACCCATCTTCCCGTATCATACGGTTGCATTTGGTTTCTGTGACCGTAGGGGAAAGGTTATAACAGTCATATGGAATGCAAGTTACTGGATTCTTTTAAGACTGAGTCATAAAAACTCCAATTTAAAACCTGTATTCATTCTGCAAAATTAATGGGTGAATTCTAAATGTAATACTAAAAAGGACTTCCAAAATTTATGTCCCAGTTGCTGTTCATTCAAACTGCAGCTGCATCTAGAGGGTTATGGCATGACCATCCTGAGCTGGTAGTTTAAGGTCTGTTTTTCAGAATTTATTGTCATCCTGCTAGTTTTGGGGAAGTGGGATACGTTCCCAGACTTCAGGTACTCCAGCCTGAAGTCTTAATGCACACCACAGTTACGAGAAAATTAAACTCATACGTTGAACTGGAACAGTTATGGCATGGGCTCCGTTCCATTTTTGTCATAGCTATGATCCTCAAGACTGGCAGCAAGATTCATTAGAGCTAGTTGCCTTTCCTAGTCAGTTTGTAACATTCATTATGTTTTCGGAGCGAGGGTACTTGAGTAAGTTTGGTGGGTTTTATTGTCTGGTGGTTTGTTTTTTAGGTTTTGGGTTTCCTTCTTACTGGTCATCTTTCGTAATTTCTTTTTTGTATTTATGTATTGTCTTCAAAATGAACACTCTGTAATTAAGACTTAAGAGGATCAAGGTCCTGAGAGATTTGACTTTGAGTCTGTTTTAGCTGGAAGCCTTCAGTGTGAGGCGGGACGATGCTAGCCGCTCACCTTTAAATTGTCTATATGTTCTCTTTGTGCCTTGTGCTTGGTGTTTTCTGTCTGAAGCTTTGTGCCCTTGGAAAAGCATTTCAAATGTACATACTGTTTGCTCTGCTTCTCTTTCAAAGTGATTGGGGAAAAAAATTGCGTCTTGCAAGTGTTAGCAAACGTATCCTTTTCTTAATAGATGTTTCTGCTTACAATGTGAACTTAAAGATTGTCTTCTAATTCATGCTCAAGATAAGAAGTTAAGCCACGGGGGCCACGGACTGTTGTGTGTGCGTTCATACAATGACTTTAATATTTGGAGAACTTACGAAGCAGTTTATGCCCAGACATATATTGCCTGCCTCCAGGGGGCAGAAGAGAGCATGGGATGGGGCGGGGGTGTGTGCAAATAATAAATAAAAGGAAACTTGCATGCTCAATCAATTTGTATCTCAGTTTCTTAGTAACTGCCATTCAGCTTTCCCAGAACTTACTGTTTTTCTACCTAAACTTGGCCTAGTATGTTGAGTGCATATCAAGGTTCTGAAAAATCACATTCAGATCTAATTATACAATGTCTCTTGCAAACACGTACCATATGGTATAAATGTTACTTGGATTGTATCTGAGAAATTTTTCAGTGAGGGATTTTGATGATTAAAAAGTCCTTCCTGACTCTTCATCTGTTACTACTAAATATACCTTTGTGTATTGTATTTTTAATACAGTCAATTGGCAAAACAATTAGGTGGGTTTTTTTTAGTAATTAAAATTATACTGGTTTTATTTCAGTAACTGCTGCTGGCATCTGTATGACCTTTGTACTTTTTGGGGCAGCCATCAAATATTCTAATACAGATGCTTGTTGTGTAAAGGTAGTATATGTGTGATTGTAGTTGGCTTCTAATCTGTGCATAGAAAATGGGGATGAGAAGAAGGTTTTACCAAATCACTTGACGGCCTTCTCTGCCTTTATGTTACTTCATTTTTGACTGCTTGCTGTGGTTGTTCAGAATTTCATACACTTTTTAGTACTGTTACTGGTTTTGTCAACAGAATTAACTGACAACCAAGGCTTTCTTAGAAGTAGACTTGTACGTACTTCTTGTTTGGATGTGTTATAATCTTTATTTTAATCTCTTTAGGATGCAGAAAATGCTATTGTACACATGGGAGGCCAGTGGTTGGGAGGCCGTCAGATCAGAACCAACTGGGCAACACGGAAACCACCAGCCCCCAAAAGTACACAAGAAAGTAAGACCTTCATGTAATGCTGTGTTGTTTGCTCTCTTGCATGTCACTGTTCAATGGAGGAATAAAACACACTGTTGCCAAAATCATGTCACTTAATTACATATCTAGCTTGACTTCCAGATCTTAAAGAATAGATTTTTTGATATATTTTATCAACATAGTGGTGGCACTACTGGTCTGTCATAAAATATTGAATGTGTTTGTTAAATGTGTAATTCATACTCGTGTACGAGGTAAGTATCTGGGTTACTGTTAAGCTACTGCTTAAAAACAGCGTTCTCTCTTTATAGATAATACAAAACAATTGAGATTTGAAGATGTAGTAAATCAGTCAAGTCCAAAAAATTGTACTGTCTACTGTGGAGGAATTGCCTCTGGGCTAACAGGTATGATTTGTTTTGTTGCTTTTCTGTTATTGAAGCTTTTTGGACACCAAGATAATTACTAATTCAAAAACATTGTATGTTGTAGATCAACTTATGAGACAGACTTTTTCACCATTTGGACAGATTATGGAAATAAGGGTGTTTCCAGAAAAAGGTTACTCATTTGTCAGGTATGGACAAAGGAAAACAAAATCTGTGATTTTGTTCATGTAGTAATGTTTCATCTTTCTGTAATATCACTTGATTGAACTTCTGCTGATACATTAAAAGCTGTCACCATATGTTCATAGAAAAATTTGGAACTTTTAAAAGTGCCCACCAATCTTTTTACCTGAGAAGATGAATATCTGTGAAAGCAGGTCTTTTTCTCTGGATTTCCTGTATGTATGGAGTTACTGTTTTTTAACAATTGGGTGAAAGTACTACAAAGCATAACATTAATTTGTTTTTACATTCTTTAGGTTTTCAACCCATGAAAGTGCAGCACATGCTATTGTTTCAGTTAATGGAACCACAATTGAAGGACATGTTGTTAAATGTTATTGGGGTAAAGAATCCCCTGATATGACTAAAAACTTCCAACAGGTAACTGCACTTTAATCTTTTCATTGTATTACAAAAGCAATTGTCTATATACCTGTAATGCCTTCCCAGTTATAATAGCTAAATTTTGTGGTAGAGTTCTTCTGAAATTCCATGTTCTGTCTCAGTTATGTTCCAGTTGTTCATCAAATTGGGCTAGTGATTTTGATGGAGTATCTCTTACTGTCTTCTGGATATGATTCAAGATAGGGAGAAACTTTGAGGTAATGCTGATTCTTGCTAGTTCACTAACTGCAGACTAGGTGACTATCCAACTAAATACTCTTTGGTATTTCAAACACACACAAGTACCTTTTTCAGTACAAGGATCTGATTAAGTCACAGTGATGTCTTATTTTTCTGATCTCGTTATTGCTCGTTTTAGCCCTGCAGTTGATATAGCCAAAAATGTTACCTTCAGCAGCACAAAAGGAACATAATCCGTCTCTGGAACCTGAAGTACTATGAATTTTTCTCTCCTTAGGTGGATTACAGTCAGTGGGGGCAATGGAGCCAAGTATATGGAAATCCACAACAGTATGGGCAATATATGGCTAATGGGTGGCAAGTACCATCATATGGAATGTATGGCCAAGCATGGAATCAACAGGGTTTTGGAGTAGAGTGAGTAATAGTTTTTAATTTTTTAGAATATTCCAAGAATATGATACTTGAGTTTCAGACTCATTTGGTTCAAGGATTGCCCAAGGTTTCAAGCCTTAGGTGGACTCCTATGTGCTTAAAGCTTATATTTAATGATTTCCATGGACCAAATAATAGGGTGAGTCACTCTGACTTGTACTCAGTCACACATTTTATGTAGATGGCTGTTTTGAGACAGAAGGCACAAAGACCTTCTTCGATGGTAGAGTTTTGGATGGTGGTCGTGTCTGATATCTAAACATTTTCTGGATTCTGACTTCAGGTAGTGAATACTGGAGAGTCTGAGCCCAGGGAGCCCATGTATCTGCCTAAAGGGTTCATAACTCCGGAGAAGCAGCTACATACTGACATTTTAACTTGTGCAGTTTCAGAATTTGGGTGGGCTTTTAGTACTTGATCTCTTGAAGACTGAAGTCTTCACAACAGCTTCTTGTTTGAACATTCTTTTAAAATAATTTGTTTATATAATTCTTCATTATCTCTTTCCAGTTAAACATATTAAGCCCTGATAAACGTGTCACTGTTATTCATGCCTGTTAGGGTTGGGAATTTTTTGCCTTTCTGCATCGCTGATGTTGACTTACAGCCACCTACGTATGTACATGCCTTTGGAGGTGGTTGTCCTATGCAGCTAGTACCCAAAGTTTGTGGGGCTTTTTTTCTTTGTTCTTAAAAAGCTTATGATATTTTCAAGAATCACATGTTGTAGCACTTAACCTGAATTACTTATCAAAGAGAAGAAGAAATTGTTCTATTTTGATATTAATAGTAGTGTAGGAAATATGTTTTTATGGGGGTTTTTTGGTGGTTTTTTTTTTTAGTCTGTTGTCTTGTAAATAACTTAACTAGCTTGCATGACTATTTTCCTTCCTCCCCTCCCTTTCCTTTTTTTAACCATCCTGTTTCTTTTTAAGCCAATCTCCATCTGCTGCCTGGATGGGTGGATTTGGTGCTCAACCTGCCCAGGGACAAGGTGCTCCTGTAATACCTAATCAAGCTGGATATGGTATGGCAAGCTACCAAACGCAGTGAGCTGGGACTCTGTTTAAAAGTGTGTATTTCATGATAGGCTGCAGTTTCCAGTGACATTCTGAAGACTGGAATGTAGACAATGAAAAAAGAAAATATTTATTTTAAAAAAGGAAATGTTTGGAACCTTTAGCACAGCTTTGCTTTGGTGAAGGACACAAATGTCTTCTAGTTCTGCCTTTTTAAGTTTTTGTTCATGATGGATATGAACATGTTTTCTTTGTGTACAAAAATTAAAAATAAAGTCAATAAAGACAATTCTGACTACAAATTTTGATATAGTAGGAGAAATGGCTAATGAATTTGATCTTTAGGTTACCATTCCATTTTTTTTGTTCTGTCTTCAGTGTTTTATATCACTGTGCTTTTTAAGAGAAATGACGTTGAAAAACAGCAAGTTGCTTTTAGTTGAACACACATCCTGAAATAAACCGTGGACCAATCATTACAACCTGCTAGACAGTATTGATTTTTCAAGAAACCTGTGGGCATAGCTCAGAAAGTATATGTAGGTCTTGGAATAATTTTTTTAAAAAATATTTAATTTTTCTACATGCTTAAAGAAAAGTCTGATACAAAGAATAGCTCAGTCTAAAATGAAAAACAGTACTGTCTGAGTAACTTCACATAACTTTTACTGTCCACATTCAGGCACACATTAAAACCTTTCAGAGCTGGTTTGCTTATTAAGACTGTAGTAATTTGCATTTAATTTTGAGAAGTAAAAACGTTTTTGCAGGTATGTTGTTTGTATTCAAATCAGACAGTCATACTTGTGCTTTTACATAAAGTTTGAAGGCTACAAATTGTAAATATTTCATAATTACAGTGTTTCAGAAGCATGCTCAAACATAGAAGTAGCAATGTAATTATTCAAAGTAATACTTAATATACTCTGCTGCTTTAAATGCAGTAGATTGACAAGAATGTGCAAGACTGACATTTCCAAAGTTGGCTATTATGTAAAGTTACATAAAGAACTATAACAAAGAGCCTTAATTTTAATTTCATGAATCTTTAATGCATCACCTTTTTGTCATTAGAAATAAGAATTTTTTTGCTTTACATTATTTGGTATGTAAATACCTTGGTTAACAACCTTGTAAACCTATTTCAAGGTTATTATAAGTTGTATAGTATCTTGAGTGTTTTGAAAAATCTTGATGTTTTTTAAGTCTAGAAATATTTTGCCCAAGAATTTTTTAACAAGATTGTTAAAAACATCTTATTTTAGAGAATATTCAATGTGCCATTTGGTAAATGGAGATGCAGTTGAAACAGTACACTGAGTTGTGACTTATTTTTACTTAAAGTTTTTGTCTTTATGGGTGGTTTGCATGTGATGAACCTGTACAGAGGCTGGGTTGTTTGTGTACTGAGTGTGTAAATGGATAAATCATGAAGATGTTTAAATGGTATACTTGGGTTATTTCTGAATTATTTTATGGATACATTGATATAAACTGCCTCAATAAATTTGGAGTTGAAAATGAATGTAAGTTAGATATAAGTACTGTGTCTTACCTGTGACAGCTAGGGGGTGCAAATGTTTCAGCTGTATACTGAAATACACTGAGGCAGCTACAATTAAAAAAAAAAGTAGGATTTGCAGTGATAGTTCAGTGAAGCAAACTTGCATTTTAAAAGAAACAATGTTTGATTTTAGAGATGATAGTTCTAAATGAGTGTCTGAGAAGCTGCATATTTTATCTTTTGCAGGTGTTGCAAGTTAGAATAGATTTTGAAATGGAAACTTGCAGTTTTGTGAAACCCAGCCAGGTTGTGCAAATAACTACACCTAATGCTGTAGCAAATCACATGAGGTTTTGTTCCTCCTCTTCTACTTGACATGCTAAATAGTACCTTGACTTTTAGATCAGGTTGAAAGGGAGATATACTGGGAAGAGTAATTTAGTCAGTTGGCTCAACTGTACCCAGAGATACTTGTACCTCTGGGCATCTAATGCATGCAATAATGACTGACGTTAGTGTGGAACCATAAGTGCTTGTGATGACAGAATTGGCCCTTTATCTCTGTTTCTCCTTTATGGTATACATAGTGTTTTTCCACTCAAGTTAGGAATCTTGTCTACGGGACTTTTGTTTTTCTATAAAATTTGTACATATGTGTATATCTACGCGAGGATCGGCCTATACATTGTAGTTTGGGGGGAAAAAAAGACATAAGTAAGTCTGCATTTTTGTTACATTTACCTGGTTTAAAAAAAAAAATCACGAGTTAGTAGATACATGAATTGCAAGTTACTTTAGGATTTCTTAGACTTCACTTGAAATCTGGGTTTTTTACATAAATTTAGGTGTTTGACATGTGACTATGTTCTGGATGCATGCTGGTATGTAAGCAGTATGTTCTTTAGGCACTACTGAAGATTTAGATGATGCAACTACATTGCCACATAAATGCCCATATAAATGGGTGTAAGGGTAAGGCAGTGATCTTTCAGGTCTCAATGTGTAGATCACCTTAAATCTGATTATTTAATATGCCTGCTGTAGAACTGGGCCGTACCTGACCTGTATTTCAGGATGAAAGATAGGATATACTTTCTCATTTAAGTCTGTTGTCACTGATTTTTTTTATACAGCTTTTCTTTAATGGTGATATTTCTTCACAGACTGCTTAAGATATGGGAGTCTCCAGCGACCTTTAATGTTTCTATAGCACTGTGAGGAAGAGTTGTAATTTGGATTGCTTTCTACTCAGTAGTGTTCATAAATGCATCACTGACAGTTTTTTGGCACCAAAGAGCCTCTTGCACCATACTGCTTTTATGAGTGACTGTTACACTGTTGTAATTTCTCTAACTACAGAAATCAACCACTACCTAACCCCTTACCACTAGGATTTGGATTTCAAAAAGTATTGATTTATCATGGCTTAAGTTGATGCGAGCAACCTGAAGCAAGGTTGTAATCTGCATTTGCAGAAAATGTTCAATAAAAGTGAAACATGATAAAGGGCTTATCCTGTATTGTCATCTGTCAAAACATTATCCCTCTTTGCTGTAAAACTGACAACAGGCATACAAGGCTGAACCTGTAAACTATGCACTTGCAATCGTGTAAAAGGTGTTTTATTGAAAGTTTTTCATACCAAACCATTTTGTATTTTGCAGAGTTGCAGTAGTAAGGCTGTAAATCTAAAGTTACATGTAGCTTTTCATCAGTCCTGCCTCCTTGTGTATATCTGTTAACAGTTTTCAGGCATACTCTTCCTGCAGAACCTTCTTCCTTACTCAGATAACTTCATGAGACAGCTATTTGCTGTATCGGAACCGTTTCCTTCATTTCACTCACCAAAAAAAGTTTCACAGTGAATAAGGCTTAGTTTTGCAGAAAATTAGTAATTTGTTTTTCTTGTGTTTGTACACAAGGAAGCAGACTTAAACTGTATGGACATGATTAGTGTCTGATACTTCTTAATTATCTGACTGTTTTTGAACAAGGGCACAAGTCTTTATTTTAATCACGCGGAACTGTTTCCTGGTCAGCAATAAAAGATTTTCTTACACTGTTCTTACATTGCAAGATACAGGCAATCTTTTATTCAGTATACTTCAAAAAAATGGATGCTTTCTTCCAGCCTGAATCTTCGTATATAGATACAGTTTGGGATCTGGATTGCTGCTGTAATATCTGATAATATGTGGTGCCTGTTCAACTTTGGTACATTTAAGGGTTTCACTATGTAATAACGTTTCTGTTCATAAAAAGGCAACTGCAGCGCAATAGCTGCTGGGAAGGTCTTTGTCGTGTTTCATTTCAGCCAACTTTTGTGGATCCAGTTGATTGTTTAAAAAAACAAATTAAGAAGATATTTGTGTTTTTCAGTATCACATGGATAAAATACCACCCCCCCCATCTTTACCATCACTTCAAATCAAAGACAATGCTGAAATGTTTACTGAATGTTTTACTTTAAAAAGAAACAGGACTTTATGTTGATGGGTGAACACTGATTCTGTCATCTTTCTGGGGATGTATGCTGATCTAGACCATGGATGTGAATGACATGCTCTGCTCACTGATGTTTAAAGGGTAATGACTAGAAAGTTAATTTGACATCAGTAGTGATTACTTGAGTACAAGTTGTTCTTGCTGAAATGCACAGCTACTTATGCTTTGATTAAAGCTGATCTGAATCTTCCTGGTTATTAAAGAATTCCTGATACGCTGTGGGAAGAAACGTTGCTTTACCTTGTATCTTAGTATTCAAGCTGTCAATAAGACATCAGAGTTGCATAGATGGTATTTTTTTGTTTAGAAGAAAAACACTTAGTGGAGGTGTGTCAGGGGTTTCAGTGTAAGCTGACTTTTCTGTAGTGATGGGTGATCACATTTGACTATTTCCCTTTCAAAGGGTCAGTCGCTATGCTTTGCATGAATCCAGGTTCTCACTGATCCCAGATACTTGGCAGCTGCCTTTCCTAGCCGCTCGCAGGGAAGGGAGGAGGAGGAAAGGGGAAGATGGTGAGACTAGGTGGTACGTGTGCCAGACTAGCGTGCATGATGCAGCAGCATCAGTGCCAAGTCATATCGTCAAATGTACTTAAAATCATGACAGGCTTACACAGATACCACAGCAGTATCTGAAGGACTGTGATCATTCAGACAAAAACTTGCTTTATCTCCTTGCTTAAAATAATGTTGCTTTAAAATTACAAAAACAGAAAACACATAACCTTTGGGCACTTTCTTTTTGGGTCCTGAGAAAATAGATGCACGTTAAACAGCCAAGCTAGGATGCCTAAGTTGATTAAACAAATAAAGAAAACTTAAAGGAGCAAATTGTATTAAGCATCTGAATTTGTAGATTTTTTTGCTTAATTTAGACCTCTTAGCTTGGCATTCTGTTGTTTGCTTGTATTGATCCTTTTGTTTGTATAATTGAAGTAGTTTGAGATATGCATGGCTGCTTGTTGAATGTCTTCCCATTCTTTAAATGTGTAATTTCTGGAGCAGGGGTGGATAGGAATTGAATAAGAATCACAAGTCTACCACATGAAACACTGAATAATGCTTAAGTTTCCTAGATGGAAATTGACTTATTAGAGCCAACTCTGTGGAAGTTTAAATATCATGGGTGATGATGGAAAGCCGCCATCATCCATTTGAGTAGCTAGTTCTTTGACCTTAGTAAATGGAGAATTATTATTGGGGTGCTGTTAAATGAAAAATGTTCTTTGTGGTTTCTTTGGTCCTTTCAATGAAGCAGATCTCTTTCATTCCACAAATGATTTGTTTCCTTTAATGTTGGGTTATCAAGCATGATGGGAAAGACCAATTGATACAATTTATTGCTTAGTTCAAATCTTCCAACACGAGTATGGACTGCAGGGAAACCCCCTTTGTTATTAAAAGGACCATTTAATTTTGCAGTATACCTTGTAGAACCATTTCTACTTGAGTTTTACTTGCACCTGAAAGCACAAGGAGGCTACACAAATACACCTTGGACTGTAAAGATGGAATCAACCTCTTGGAGCTGCTGTTCCATGCTACAGCTACCGTACTGGATCACTGCTGTACAGTCAAATGCTGGAAACATTTATGTCTTGCTGCTTGCTTTGTTTTAGAGTGCAAAGCTTATCTTCTGTAGAGAATAAATCTGTCCTGTACATTTGCAAATACTCAGAGAAGGCTGAGGTCCAACATTATTTTCTGAACTCTTGCAATCTTTGAATTAGGGCTTCTTTCATTTACGGGTATATGCTATGCTTTTGTAGGAGACGCTTCTGTTGTATTTGTGACTAATTATCTAAAAACAGTTTCAGACTGTAAGAAAAATAAAATACGAACGTTTCTAGGATACTCTTCTAGGTGAATCTTGCCTCCTACTTGGATTTATGTAGTTCATAGAATACGGATATGAAAGTCCATGAAACGCCTCTCAGATCACTTAAAAGGGACGTTTTCAGAAGTGAGCAATTTACTGTAAACTTGCAGTATGCATATAACAACACCTTGTTCTAAAAGTGTAACAGCTGTTCATGTGTATTGCTAATGTATTTTGAAATGGTCAATACCTGAGGTCAGAGGACCAGGATATATTCCTGAATATATGTTGCATTTTGAACAAGATTTAAGGCCAGTGGACAAGGTGATGCTGTGTTCACATTGATTTCTGAGAGCGTTCCTTCCAGCATCTTTTTGCTTCATGGTCTTTTAAGAAACAATATAGAATCTGTCCTCCAAGGTGTATACGAGGGAATTTGGCAAGGTATGCAATATTGTGCTCTAAATACATTTTACAAGGTCACAGCATCTAGCAAAAAGTCTGACAAGCTGCGTAGGTTAGAAAACTGACGTTTCATTGAAGTGCTTCTACAGCAAAATCTTACTGGAAGGTATTACCGAAGTCTTTTCTGTCTGTATGACTTCTAAAAAAAAGGAAGGCAAGATGCAGTCTCATTAGAAGTATCGAAGTATGTCCAAATCTTAGATTACGGAGGCTGTAGAAACAGGCATTCCTTCGTAATTATTTTCATTGTAGAAAATACATACGGTTACTTAAATTGTGGGTTGTGATTCAGTTGTTGGTAATGCTATGTGTCTCATTTTCGTACCCTATTTTGCAGTTCCTCATGTTAATTATGTATGTTTCTAGTCAACAGAGTTGTACTTGCTTTTCATGCACAAGGAGACAATCTGTTGCATTTGTATCTGATTCTTAGCAGAAACACACTGACCTCAGGTATCATTTTTAATGTTCCCCTGTATTGCAAAAATCTTTGATTTCTGTACTTTATGCGTGTTTTAATATTTACGGATGGATATTGAATGCATGTGTTAAGTACCTTTTTGGGGGGTTTTTTCTGTATCTTCAGGTTTGTACCAGACTGGACATAATTCACAAAACCAGATTTCTTTACTGTGCCCCCCACCAGTCCCAATTACACACAGTCCAGAGGGACTTAGAATGCTTTTAAGGTTTTGATGATGATTTCTTAATTAATTTCTAGTTGAGTATATGAATATTGTTTTACCAAATCAAGTTTTTTATTGCTGTAAAATTGGATATTGAAACCCATATGTCTTCATCTCAAGTTTTAATTCATGGTGATACTTTGTTTTCTGAAAGCTGTTTTTTAAATCCTGCAGTTACCCTGGAGGGTAAAAAAAATTACAACATTTGTCATGTTTTTTCTTTTAATTTAAAGGCAATATAAAAGGAAAATAAAACTCCTTCACCTTAATTCTTTCTTATTCATAGAACAAAGTTGAAGAAACTCAAGAAGTAAGATTAGTTTAGCAGTAAGGTTTTTATCAAACTTAAATATGCATTTAATACTAACCTAATGAAACATTTTTACTCCTTCACTGTCAGATGCAAAGAAGAACATAAAACTTCATTTTAAAAAAAATTTACCCACATAACTTGCAAGCTTTGAAACGCTTGGTCTTGTTTTTTTCTCAGTGCAATTTATGAAGAGGTCTAGGTATAACTAGTATAAGGAGCACTACTGGAATTACTTAGCCTGTGTTTCAGTTTCTGCATGTTTAAATGTTGCTGCTAGAGTTCTGCAGTCTGTATTTTGGCATGCATAAAGCTGCTGGAGTTGGAGGTATTGAGGAATGTTCCACAAGATCAGGGATAAAAGTTGACCCTGTGAACCTCCTTATACTAGAAAGTATTACAAAAGAGTGAGTCAGAGCTTTCTCCGAGTTCAAAGTGAGGGGTGCTGGACAAATTCCCCTGATTTATTTAGGCAAGCCTGAAATAGAATACAGTTTTCTACCAGAATTCTCTTCAAAGCTGTTTTATGCTGTGTGTACCTTACAGGAAGGGTATGTTTATATTTTCTTTGTGTGTATCTTATTAAAAGATTAAAAACATGTTTTATTATCTGCTCTTTTACTCTGGCCTTTGTGAATCTTCAGATGGTAAATGCATTTAGCTAAGACTTAGAAAACTTGGCTTGAAACTAAAAATGGCGTGCTGGTTTAAGTTTAATATAACTAAATAGTGACTCTTGGCTTTGAACTGAAAAAAATACCAGATCTTATCAACATCAAATCACATTGCTTTGTCCAAAAGGAGCAGGCTTAACCACACTCTAGTGTATTCTAGGAGTGACCCTGTTGCTGATTTCTTTGTGTTTAAACTGTGCAAACATAGGAGCTAAAATATTTAGATTTTAAAAACAAAAAATCTGTGTCCCTCTAGGTTCATGAACCTCTGTGTGCATTTCAGCATTGGCTGATTTGGAAGGAAAAACTTGAAAGCCGTGTTTGCCAACCCATCGTGAACACTAAGATGAATGTACATGAAGCTTGAAACCTGGTTTTATGTATTTGAACCTATGATACTCTGAACAGTCTATGATTTTTATGCATGTAATCTCATGGATTAAAACGCCTTGTGTTTTCTGGTCAGAATACAGTTTGCAGTGTGGCAGCTAGTCTTATTTTCTGCTGTTAACGTATGTCACAGGACAAGAGGCTAGGTTTGCCCTATAAAATGTATATTAACAGATCACATGCTTTATAAATTCATGTGAAAATGTATTTGGGCAATATGCTGAAGTGTTAGCCATATTCAAAAAGTCCTTTGAAAGTTATAAAATCATAGTCATGTTTGGTTTTGCTTTCTAAAACTTACAGAAGTGAGGATGAAGTGCTCAGTCCTTGAGTTTAAGTGAAAACGATTTTTCTTAGAAATCAGTACAGTCGAAAGCATGCTCATTTGCTTTAGAGATTTTTGAGGAAACTTAAACATCTTGTCCTCTGTCTTTTCAGCTTGTAAAACCTCATTGCCAGTTATGAGCCAAGATGCTTAAAAGGGAAAAAATAAAACCTTGCAAAGATGCTCTGGCTTTGGAGTGCAACCAGGAAACTTCCAGTAGAAATCACGGTGCATGGGCTTTCGAATCGCACTAGTCTAGTCGAACCTTTCATGTGAGCTCTGTGGTTTTTGTAGTGTCTGTTCTACCACATGCCCTGGCAAAGAAAAGGGTGCTGGGGACAGTGGTGCTGTAAGTCTTGTCTTGAGTTGAGGGAGCCGGAGGACATTTCCAGGTGGGACAGGATCTGACAGGGCAGCTGGAGAACATGCTGAATCAGCAGCTCTTACCGCTGCAGCTCTGGGAGGAGTTGGAGCTGTTCCTGGGTAACTGTCTGAAGGAAACTGGGCAGCAGAAACACTATTTACTGGTGAGTGTCACCTCTGGAACAGGTGGCTGCACCATAATGTAAAGTGAGGTCTGTGAATCTGGCTTTTAACTTATATAGTAACACCTATGCAGTGCTGTGTTCTTGGAGTGCTTTAGAAACATGTGCGGTATAACTGGAAAATAAACTTTGCAAGTCTAAAATTAGATATTTGTGTGTGTGTGTGTAGCAGATGGGAGTTTCCAACTTTGAAGGTCTCTCCTCATTGTTAATATTTCAGATTTTAAGTTCTTAGAGTCATGTAAATATGGAGTATCTCTACTGAAATTAGTTGTGTTATGTTGGTGTAAATGAAATTAGGGCTTTAAATCATAAGTTAGGTTTCTTGTAGTCTTTTGATTAGTTTTAAGTCTTTCAGCTACAATTTGGCATTGAAATGAGACACACATTTTGCAGAGTTTCTGTGATGTTATTCATAGTTCATTATGTTCCAGAATAGATTTTTGCAACGGCAACAGCTAAGTGCCACTGCTTCCATTTCTTTTTCAAAACAAGCTATTTAAATTTAAGTCCACCAATTACTCTTCAGGATACAAATAAAATTTTAAAATAGAATCCTTAATATTTTTGCCTGAAATAACAGATTTATCAGGTGTGTTTCTGCCTTATTGGGTGTCTTGCACATTCTCATTCCCCCCCCCCCCCACCTGTTCCTACCACTGTCAACGGGAAATCTGCTGAACTTTATCCCAATTTTTAAATTTGCCCTCATTTAGGATAATGAGCGGTCCAGGGTTTGCTGCCACACAGTATGCTAACAAGTCATGTATGTACAGAATAGAGCAGGAGAGGGAGAAACCAGGCTTACGAAAGCATTTATGTTCAGTTTTAAGTGAACTATACTATTTGAACGTTGTTGAGTCATGTTGAAAGCAGAACTAAAAGCTGAACATAAAATATAATCAGATGGTATGATTTCATTGACTAAATGTATCTCTAAATTTCAGTACATTGCCATTTAAATGCTGCACGATTCTTTAGATGTAAGTGCAATGACTTGGTAAGTACGTAGAGTGCGTCTTGTGCTGTATATTACCTGGCATGCCCTGCTGTCTGGAGAACATGTGTTTGACAGCCAAAGGTTATCACACAAACTTGTGCGTTATGTTAGCTTAGTAATTCTTAAGGGAAGCTTTTTCCCTGTGAAACTAAGGAAGAGCTGGGAAGAGTTGTGATGGAAGGTCGAAAAATCAATTTAAGAATGTATAGATTTGGCAGGTGGACACTGGCACAGTATGAATTAAGTCATAATTAAAATTGCATGTGGCTATATACAAGTATTGCAGTTTATTTGTGAAAAAAGACAAATCCCCAGCAAATGAACCATGCCTGAATATCTCCACCAAATTCACCTGGAAGGAAAATTCCCTCATGTCATTATGTCTAATGAAGCACTGAGTCTTAAGCACGAGAGTGGCGCCTTGGGAACAGCGACTCTGACAGAGCAGGCACTGGTGTGTCCACCTTGGCGTACCGTCTCTGCAGGAGTAGCCCAAAAGCTAATGTTTTCAAGGAAACGGCTGAAAAAACAACACACTTAGAAACTGAATTTTGTATGAAGGTGGGGAAAGGAAAAGAAAATCTCCTGGCTCCTACGGATAGATCTGTGGCAGCCCTGAAGGTCAGGTTTAGGAGTGTATGAAAGGAGCGCAAATGCCCAGCTGGGCTCTGTGGGGCTTCTTGGAGACACCAGCACAGGAACATGCACAATGGGCACAGTCTTTGGTCTCCAAGCATTCTCCTATTTCTTAAGTACTCCTATCTCCAAATCCATGAAGTTAAGTCTTAAAGCTACTCCAATAACCTGTTGTTAGTACATTAGCTTGAAGATTATTTAGTTGTCCTAGGAATACTAATTCTTAACATTTAAAATGAAAACCTTTGGGGTTTGTTACCTGATTCTTACAGAAGACTAAAATCTGGTGGTGTCTGTACTGCTTCAGTGTAAGTGTACTGCCCTGAAATACCTAGTGTTAATGATACAACTGAAAAATCTTTTGAAGCACATGTCCAAGCAGTCTTCTCTGGAATCTGACACCACGTACGTTGCTTTTACTGTGCCTGTACCACCTGGGCGCTGCTGCTGGCATGGTTTTACCCCATGCTCTTCTGATGCTTGTGCAGAAATGCCAGTTGTGGTCCAAATACCGTTGTGCCTGTCTCGCACATCTGCTTGGAAATGCCACGTGCAGCTGTTGAGCTGTTCCCTCAACAGCATAGCAAACTTCATTTTTTCTTAATCCACACCAACAGCCAAGAAATCTTCACCAGCTAACACAGCTTTTGGCCCTGGTACTGAAGGCAGCAGTCCAGTGGTGCGCAGGCCAAATCACTTCAGCTGGAAGGTATTGTGCTGTTGTTTATTTTGGAAGCACAGATGCAATTTATTCTTGTGTTCAGCATTCTGGTGTCACCAATTCCCAGGAATGAAATCTTGGCCTTGTGCATGTAAGTGGAAAATATCCATACGTTTCAGTGAGATGGGGAGCCCATCCAACTTCCCTCATGAACAGCGCTCGTTATAAATGCGTTACTGTGTGTTCAGGATGGGATTTGGCTTAGGTGGAAATAAAACAAGTGTTGACTTGTCTGCTAGCGGCGATTTCTGTGACTTTAGGTATTGGTGCTGTTTCCAGCGGGATTTAAGCATACGGTTGTTCTGTGCTTCCTGAGATAATTGTCTGTTGATGGCTTACAATTTTGTCAGAATTACACAGATTTCTCACACTGGCTCCACGCTGGATCTTTGATTAAATATTTTAGTAAAAAGTTATTTCTGAAAGTGAAAAAAACCTTTGCAAAAATCCTAATTGTGCTTTTCCTGTTGAGAAAGAATTGTTCTTCCATGTCTTGGAAGAGCAAAGGAGTCACCCCAGCACGAGTACCTCGGTGCTTCTATTTTTTGTAAGAAACCGCACAACTTCATAGGGAGTCTTAGGGAGAAGTGTTTTTGTTTCTTGTGCCTGGTGGCTGGATGCTCGGTGGAGAGAGCTGCCTGGTGTCCGAGAGCCCGACGAAAGGAGCGGAGTAGGAGGCTTGAGCCTGGGAGGAGGGAGAGATGAGATGAGATGGACGTGGGTGAATTGAAATAACGGTGCTGTTGGGAAGGGGGATGGAAGTGGAGAAGGTTGGAAGTGGCACAGCTTGGGGGGGGCTGAGGTTGGGAAGGGGGAAAGGGAGAGAGAAGACCCACCATCGCCACGTTGCATTCGGCGGTCCCTGTAGCCTCACGGTAGCGTGGAAATGCTGCTGCTCCCCCTCACCCCGGGGCGCGGCGCGGAAGAGCCCCGGGCACCGGCAGCACCGGCCCTTTCCCGCCACGCCGGCCTGGCCTGCGGCCGCCCCTCTTCCCCAGCCCGCCCCGCCGGCGGGCGGGCGCTGCCTCCCCCTCACGGCCGGCGGGCGGCGGGCAGGGCGCGGCCGCGGCGCCTGTCAGGGGGGCGGCGGGAAGCGGGGCGGGACGGAGGGGAACGGGGAAGGCGCGGCCGCCCCCTCCGGCTCCGGGCAGCCCGAGATGTTTAACCGCGCCGTCAGCCGCCTCAGCAGGAAGCGCCCGCCGTCAGGTAAGGGGGGGAGGGCGGGAGCGGCCCCCCCACGCGTGACCCCCGGCCGCCTGAGGAAGGGGGAGGGCTGCGCTTCTCCTTCCACCGAGCGGCGGGGAAAGAAAGCGCGGCCGAGCCCCCTCCCAGCGGCGGAGGGGGGGGCCTGGCCGGGAGCGGGTCTTCTGAGGGGAGCGCGGACCCGGCAGCGCTGGTTGCTCGAGTCCGGTTACCTGGGCCGCGCCGGCTCCCCGCTCCCCGCCTCCCGCTGGGCTAAGCGGGCTTAAACTCCATCTGCGGGGCGGTTCGCCGTGCTGTGGATCGGTCACTTCATTTTCACGTCGTGTCCGGTGTGGCCGTGGCTCTGCCCGGGCTGGTGCCAGCGGCGGGGGCCGCCCGGGGGGTGACCCGCCAGGCACGGGGGTGGGGGGGGGCTGTGTCCCCAGTGCCGGGAAGGAACCCAGTGGGACGGAACCGCGGTTCTTCCCGCTCCAGCAGCTGCTGCAGGGAAGAGGGAAGCTGGATTCTGCTCGGGCTTACCCCTCATCAGCCAAATTTTAGTTGCGAACTGCTGCCTGTCGCCGTTACCGGTAGCGGGGCGGTAGCCCGGGACATCAGAGCGTGACTGTTCAAGCTCTAAATTGACTTTGAAGAGTTTGTCTTGGGAGGGAGCATCATAAACCGGAATGGAAGTTGCCAAGGTGTAATAAATGTGGGACTTCAGCGTCCCCTCCGCAGGCAGGCGTGTAGCGTGTCCGTGTTGTTAGCGGGTGTCCCGCGGGGCGGTATGTCTGATGCCGTACGTCTGTCCGTTCGGAAGGGCTAACACACGTCACTGCTGAAACAGTTGGGGTAAAAGTTACGAACTCGGAATCCTACAAAATAATAACTGCATTTTATAACGTGCAGTAAGAAGTTACAATCTTGCTAAGAAAAGCCAAATGTGGTGTTTGTCTAGAGTTGGGGTTTTTTGGGTTGTTTGTTTTTTGGTTTTTTTAAAGGATATATGTCTGGTGAGCACTTCCAGAGATGCTACAAAAGCGGAACGTCCCTTTAGTTTCCTTCCTTATAGTTAAAAGTGGAATCCAGTAGCCATCTGTTGTTAGAGACAGTCAAAAGAGGATGTTGAGGCTCATGCTTTGAACAACCAAAGCATGCGAAGGACAGCCCTTCTGTAGTGAAAAGGTCTAAAATTCAGCTGCTACTAGGAAAAAATTGTTGTGTTGAGGATTCATCCAGAGGCACTTGGATACATGGAAAGTAAGGGAATTTCCACTTTTCAACTGCCTACTTATGAAGTTTCTCACTGTTTCATAACCTTGGTTTTATTAATTCCAGACTGGTGTTTGTTGCTGGATAGGGATTCTGGTGACCGTAGGAAAAGACAAGGTATTCAGAGTACTTCTAAAGTAATAATAAAAGTTTGTGGCTCGCAGCTTTATGATCCAGGTGAAAAAGGGGAAAATACAGGCGGTGTGATCTGAAGTTCTTCAAGAAGATATTGAGAAGGCTTTTCTTAACATTGTATATTTAAATGTAGAATAAGGAATATGCTGTTTACATGGTGCTTTTGTCATACCTACTGTTTGTGTGTCGGCTGTCTTTTGTTCACGAGTTTGCAAAAGGTGTGGGGGGGTGAAGAGCCAGTTAGAATCAGCATTTAGGTAAGGGATGCATCCAACGGGATTCTGTGAAGTGTGTGAGTCTGTGCTGTTTGATGCGGTGCTGTGCAGGCCGCTGTATCAACAGGCTGAGAATGATGGCAGCTTGGGAAACCCTTGTAGTGAGTTGCCCTTCTGGAAGGCAGACGGATTAGCATGTCTAACTCAATTAGCTGTGTCTGAATATCTCTGAAAGTTTGATGGATTTCCACTTTTTTTTGGTGGTTCTCGAAAGCCAGGGCCAGAACCGTGAGTTTTGACCTGCAAAGCTGTGTATTTGGATGTTACTGACACTTTCTGTGGTTTCAGTCCAAGCTCCTGTTTGGAGAATGCAAATATTTGCCATTTTTTGATACCAGACTTCAGCTGATAATTAGTGTTATTAGTGCAGCACTTACCGTTATATCTATCACTTACACAGAGCCTTTATCCGTGGTCTAATGTGCCAGTACTATGGTGTGATAGGGGAAAGCAGCTTCTATAAGAAGCTTCTCAAAAAACAATGCTCCAGCTAATGTAAGAGCCTATTTGTTGGCTTAGCGTAGGGTTCTTCTCTAAAATAATGGTGCTGTTAAAATAAGCCCTTAGTCATTTGCTGCGTTTGTAGAAGCAGCTGGCCACTGCACATCCTGCAGGCAGTTGTGTTATGGTCGTACACTCAGTGGAAAGTTTGCTTCAGCAGAGACTCTACAACCGTGCTCCGCCGTGCGTGCTTTGTTGGCTTTCCCTGCCTCTTGGTTTCTAACCCGTCTAAAAGCTAGCAAGCACTCCCCGGTGACGTTAAGAAACGTAGTCAGCGTATTTATAATCTGTTGTACATTCTGTGTGTTCCTTTCACAGAAATATTGGTGGAAGAACTGCCATTTTGTCATACCGTTTTTGATGCACAAAATTATCTCCTAGTTTTCAGTAACAGCAAATGTCTGCCTTCCTCATTTAAATGATCATGCTAACGTATACATTTTGGTTGTTAAACATTGGTGTCGAGCTTGTTATTTCCAAGTGTATATTGCATAACTTTGTCACTGGATGATTTTAACAGGAGAAAGTTATCTTTATAAATAGCAAACAGAGATAAATTGGTTTCAGGAGGGTCATTCACGTAATTGTATTTAGTGCAGTTACATTTATTGCAGTATTGCCTTCTAAAATAAATTGTTTCAGACTTTCATTAAATTGTACTTCAGTGGAAGTATCATTTTCAAGGTAATTCAGTAACATATTACGGGATATGGATTTGGGGATTAGCTTCTTGAATCATTTGTGGGAAAAACCTCTTTTCTATCTTTTAACCTCTTTAAAAAATTCCAGAAATCACACATGATTTGTGTGAAATGAAACCAGCATGTGGACTGGGAAGTTACGATCCTAATTGGGGGGGTCACTTTTGTATT
The DNA here is from genome assembly GCA_008921705.1 of Burhinus oedicnemus. Lineage (NCBI taxonomy): Eukaryota > Metazoa > Chordata > Aves > Charadriiformes > Burhinidae > Burhinus > Burhinus oedicnemus. The sequence continues at coordinate 1,414,515 of VFFE01009051.1, forward strand.
AGAAAAAAATGTTTGTGATGGTGTATTTAATGGGGTATAATAAAAATACCCAGCAGTTTAATATCCTTGTAAAATTTCAGGGTGTTTCCTACTGTCCCGTTATGTGTCATGTGCAGCCTATCCACGCTTGTGCTGGGGGGAACGTTAATGTTTTATGGCGGCGGCAAAGGAACACTGAACATGGGGATTAATGGTACTCAGCCTGGAGGGAGAGAGCTTGTTCAGTGCCATGCCCAGCACGCAGAGCTGAGCCCTCCAGAGCTATTGGCACGTTCCCTGGCATGGCTTTGGCCCCTGCCAGCTGTGTTGCCACTGGCACAGCTGGCAGGGTGGTACCAGCCAGGCGATGTCCCCAGCAGGCTGTTTGGATGCAGTTACTGTGTTTTTGGGGGACTGCTCAGGACAAGAGCTGTGCTGCACTACCTGATGGCAGGATCCAAGAGTGTTCTCTGGCCTCTTGTGTTTATTATGTACAAGCGGTCCGAGGGTCTGCCTCCATCAGGACACTACGGCTGGTGTCCCCTTGCCTTGGTGTGGACTGATGCTGGGAGCTGTAGCCTGGGCTGAGCTGGGATTGCGGCTGCTAGTGACACCGTGCCGGCTCAGCAGAGGTGGCCAGCACTGGCCCCATCCCATAGCCTCTGCTCTGGGGAACTCCCAGCTGGAGTGAGCGAGGCAAGGGGTGAATGAAAGGGTTGTGTTGTGCGAGCAACGGACAGGTGAGCCTCATCTCAGTGCCACAGTACATTTTGGGTTGTGGGGAGCTGGTTAAGTGGGGAAACAGAGTAACAGGGTCCTGTACAACAAGGCTCAGCAGAGTGGACATCAGGAACAAGTCATGCAGGTCCTCCCTTCGAAACCAAATTTTTCTCTACTAAGGCTGCAGGAGGAGAAGGTAGGGAGAAAGGGAGCAGGGTCATAGGAGAGTGCAGGGTTTGGAGGGTGACAGGGAGGAGCGAGCGGGGGGAACGTAAATGGTGGATGGATGTGCTGGGTGGGCTGGAAGTGAGAGGGAACTGGGGAGAATGGTGATCAGGGAGGACAGAGAATGGCCAGCAGTAAAATGAGAGACCAGTGAAAGCAGCCGAGGGGAGCAGATAGATGTATCCTGGATGTGTGGAAGCACTTTTTCCGGCTTTTGTCAGCTCACCAGAAATTTTTTTTGGTTTTCATGGCACTAGGTCTGTCTTGTATTGCACTGGCTCATTGAAATACATGCTTTTCAAAGTAATAATTAATGTCCACTCAAATTTTGGCTGGAAAAGAAACACTGGAAGTAAAATCTCACTCCCATATGTTCTGTGCTAAAGGGAATGTCCCGGTTCTTCAGGCCGTTAGCAGCTGTACACACGGAGCTGCCATTCTGCTTGCAGGTGACAGTGTTCATAACGAGATTCAAGCTTCTCAGAGGTAATTGTGTTCTGCTCCATTGTACTTGGCTATTCCCACTTAAATCTCACAGATTTTACTGAGATTAGATGCTCAGATACTTTGAGTCAGGTTCCTAAAATAAATTTTGCAAGCAATAATCAACAACCACATCCTTTTGCATGAGGGGAGGGGAAACTGAGGCACAGTTAACTCACTGTACTCTTGTGTCACGTATGAAGTCTGCAGTAGTGGTTTGGAGAGAATCCTCAAGTTGTGACTCTTGACCTTTAACTAGCAGACTCTGTGTTTCTCGTGCAGAGCTGTAGGTATACTTGTTGCTTTGGAGACCAATCTGTCACGGTCCTTGACCAAATTGGTTATGATTTTGAATCCCGAAAGGTTTTGTGCAGGCATCGAGTCAGGCATCCATTGTGAATAAATTTCAGGTTGGTGCTGTAACTGCGTTGGAGAGTGAGAGCAGGACAGGCAAAGGAGAGGCAGGATTTACACATGAAAAATGTAGCCTGCAGTGACCATTTGCTCAGATGCGTTCCTTTCTTTTACATTTGTATTTACTTGGGGCATGAGTATAGATCTCCGTATTGGGCAATGGGTATGGAATCCATGGCTCCAGAAAGTTTACCTCTTTTCCAGCTTTGTAATTTCTCCTGTATTAAAAACCCCCACATTCATGTCAAGGGAGAAGAGGAGATATTAATTCATTTAAAGCAGTGGTCCATCTCACTCTTAGAGAAACAAATAGGATGTACAGGTCCCTACCAAGCAAAACTCAGTCGGCTTTGCTGTTGTGCCAATATTTTGTAGGGCTTTAAACTTAGCATTTATCATTCTAGCTACCAGCTGAAAAGGGCATCTGATAGTATAGCTCTGCATAGATAGTTTTTTGAGATACTTGCTGAGGTTTAGTTTCATGGTGGAGGAAGGGTTTTTTAACAGAGCTTCAGCAGAAGATACTAAGATCCATATTTCCAGTAAGTTTGTAGAGAGAAAAGAAGGGGTTATAAAAATAAACAGAAGCTGTATTCATCACAGTAAGGTTTTGTGCACCTTTCTGGTGTGTGGTGGAGCTCTTAGCTTGACTTCTCACGGCCTGTGCTCCTGCTGTCTTCCCTGGGCGTTTTGTGTGTGAGAGGAAAGGAGGCCAAGCGCTTTAAGTCTGTTTTAGAGTTTTTCAGATCAACAGTAAAATTCCTGGAGTCTTCCCAAGTAAAAGGTTTTCTGATGGGTAGCTAGCAAACAATTTCTGTGGCATCACCAGCCTTGGATGTAACGTACTTGTCCCTGGGATAGAAAAATTTAAAAATGTATACCATCTCTCCTATCTGTGAGAAGGCTGGCTGGCAGATAAGATGTGGGCAGAGTCCAGTACACCTTATAAAAGCAGAATTTCGGTGGACTTGAAAACAAACAAGCAAACAGAACAAACACCCAAATACCATTTGCCCAATAGCAGGTTGACTCAGCTGGAATGAGACTTTTCTGCCAGCTGTCTTTCCTCCCATCTGACGGGGTTAACATATTGGACTTGTTCTCCTGCTAAACAAAGCATTATTTTTCTTTCTCTCTTTGCCTTTTCCTGACCAGGATTTGCTTTATAGAAGCCAATGTCTTTGACAGTGCCAGAACAAAAGGCAAATGGTCCTTTTACTACACAGGCTGCGGTCATTGTGTTCCACATGCAAAAGGTGCTTGAACTCCTATAAAACAGTGACAGTGCCTGCTTACATGCTCATGAATTATCTAACTGCAAGGCATTTTTGCCTCCTTACAGGCAAAGCAGAATTCAAATGTGTGTGTGTTTTTTTTCAGTTTTATGGTGTTTCCTTTAAAGAGAGAAAGAGAGCAGCTGTAATCCAAGGGTGCAGAGGGTGATGCATGTGACATTCATCGCTTCTAACAAAGATGGCATTTTTTTCAATTTTTTTTCCAGAGATAAATGACAGCGAGGGTCACCCAAGCAGCAGCCACCAAACCTTGAAAGGAACCTCAAAATGGGCTACATCACTGGAGAACCTCCTCGAAGATCCAGAAGGAGTGAAACGATTTAGGGTTGCTATATTAACTATGGATATTTATATAAACCGAAATTAGGATTTAAAGCTGAATGTGTCTCAGCATAAATGGTGCAGCTGTGCCGGTGCTGTAAGCACACAGGCATGCATCCTTCTAGATACGTACCCTGAGCAGAGGTGGCAGAGTTGGAGCTGTGGCATTTGCTGAGCTTCTGAGGTAGTGCCTTTTGCCCACTGCAGCTGCAGCTTGTTCTCGTAAGGCACATGGAAGACTTTTGGTTGCATCTTTCTAATCGGATCTATCAGCCACTGCAAGGATTAACAAGTTACTGTTGGATAAACTACAGTCCTTGAGCCACTGATCTCTCTTGCCGAGCATTATTTATCACTGAGGACTGATCCTGAGCTCTTTATTCTCACACGTTGTCCTTACTTAAGCAACGAGTTACCACTAACAGCTCCTGAGCCTGATAACTCTGTGTGGCTCTTATTCCGTGTTGCAGCAGCTGTAGTGAAAAGAATTCCCTTTAAGGTTACTACAAAGTGTGGGCTTGTGCAGCTCAAAGTGCAGGCTTGAGGCTTAATTAGGTGAGGGTGGTGAGCTGGTTTTTCAAGGCCTTCTTGCCGTGTTAGCTGTAGGAATAGGAACTACCTGCTTGAGTAGGGTTTTACCATACCAAGCACTGATAAAATGCGCTGGGATAAAATGGTTTCCTGGCAAACTGGTTTGAAAAGTGATGTAAACCAGAATTACAAAAGACTGTGATTCAGAATTCTTTAAAAAAAAAAAAATAATGAAAAAATAAAATTAATCTTGGTGCTATTTAATTCTTGGTGTTACTTAACCTCTGTTTTCTAACACTGGAAAATGAAAACTGATGATCTCATAGCTATAAGTATTTAAGTCATTATTTTTTATAAAGAAATTTAACATACATTTTTTTCCCCATTTTAAAATATGCCTCACTTTTGGAGGAATGTGCTTTGTTTAAACATTGTCTAGAGAACGCAAATACATCTTCTGCTTTAGTTTACTTAAGTGAATTTATTGCCACTGATGATCATGTTTAGAAACACTTTTATTTGTACAGATTTTACTCATTAAAAAAATCAGAAAGATACTAGATGAGAATCTCAAGTGATCTATGGCTCTCAATAAATAGTTCATTATGCTCACCTGCTAATGAATTCATGTATTTTTGGATTTCCCTTTGAGTAATGACTGTAAAATTGCTCGGGTTATTTAAGGGAGACTGAAAAAACTCTCTTACTAGTTACTGATATGTTCTGAGATTAAAGGTAGCTCATCATTCTCCTGGAATGTGCTTTCGAAGTGCTGAATATATGATTGTTTATTTGTGTCTTGGTAGTGTGCAGATGCACTAATGTAGTGCTTCTGTTACACTGTATTACGTAAAGTCATACCATGGCAAGGCTAGCTGTAGGCGGCTTCTAGTTTTAATAGCTATAGTAGGAAGAGAGAAAAACAATTGAAAAATTGGATCCTAATGTTTGTTTGGTTTTTTGTTTGTTTTTCTTTTCCCTAGGAATTTTTAAAGAAAGAATTTAGTGAAGAAAATGTTTTGTTCTGGCTAGCATGTGAGGAATTTAAGAAAACACAGGGAAAAAAACAGGTATGTTTCCTAAATAGATTTTACTTGTCAACAAAGTTTAGGTAGCAGAGGTGGAGCTATAACATTTCTGTTGCATAATGTGCTTCATATTAGTGCAAATAAATATATTTGAAGGGATTGCACTGAAATCAGGGTGGTGGAATTGTTTGGAAACAAAGCTGGTTCTATTTCAAATCAAAACAAAATGCTGAAATTGTCAGGTTTCCCATGTTTTGCAAACTCTGAACGTTCTGTTGTTGCTTGGGAATAGCAAAAGGTTTAATTCAGTAATGTTGCATCATCTTGCTTGAAAGTATAAAGATGTTTCATTCAGGATTTTTTTGAAGCATAGCAGCTATTACATGAAAATATACACCATTATAATATTTTAGTGGAACATAAAAATAACAAACAGCGCAAACAAAAGGCTTTACAATACCGAAATGAAAAGTTTTACCTTATCAAATTACAAGTTACAAAACAGAAGAAGTTGAGAGTCCATTTAGACTTTTTTTGCTTAAATATTTATTCAAATTGATATATACCTGCAGAGCATTTTCATTTTCATGAAAGCTATATTTTTCTAGTAGAAAATATTCTATTGGAAATTTTTCAACCAGCCACCTCCAGTAAGTTTTTTCCACTGCTTGGATCTTGGTCTACATTTAGATCTACCAGGCGCACAGGATCCACTTTCACATTTAGGCTTTGAAACCTATAGAGTCAGGCCTAAAATACGTACTGTGTTTTGTTTGCTTCTTTCTGGAAAAGTTTTGTGATTTTTTTTTTTTTTCTTTCTCTCTTTCTCTCTTTTTTTTTTTTTTTTAAGAAATTCCAAATTTATTTGATCTTTGAGATGAGGATTCTGTGAGCATGAAATGAAGTAGTTTCAAAACTCCAACTGAGCATCACTGTCCTTGAGAGTCAGGCTCCTAAATCCCATAAGCCCTTTTTTTTGAAATCCCACCTTTATGCTTTTCACGTGTGGGCAGCTCTTGTTGCCAAAGGGAGCATTCTAGAAGGCAACGAGCGCAAATGTACAACCCCTTTTGCACCTCTTCTGACCAGAGCAAGCAGAGTACCATGAGGAGGTGAGGCTGGGAATATTCCGCTTAAACCTGCTTCAAATGGGACCATACCTACTTTAAGCAATGCCAGAAACATCAGGGAATAGGAATCAGGTAGGGGATCTGGGCCTCTAGGGGTGTTATAAAGTGCAGGTGTAAAAGAGCTGCATCCGGACTGCAGGATTCTTTTCTTAACGTCAATCAAATATTGTCAGCTAAAATCGTTTCCCAGATTTTCAACAACAACAAAAAATATCCCTGGATTTTCAACAAAACGTATTTGTGAGAGTAGGGTCTAATTTCTGTAAATATTCACTATTTTGCCCTGAAAAAGCATTCCCCTCAAAACAATTTGCTTGTTTCAGTTGGGAATATTTTTTGGTATTGATAAATCCATCAAAAATACAAAAATTGTAATTTTTGCAAGAAAAGAAAAATGTTCAATTTGACTGCACGCTTTGTAATATTTAGCTCTGTTTCAGCTTTGTGTCTGTAGCTGCTTCCCTCCCTCATTAAGGTCCACGCATGCAGATAGTCTTCAGAAAAGGACAGCTAATGAGGCTATTTTTCTGTAAGGTGCAAGACCTAAAGACAAATAAAGTAAACGAGATGGTATAAAAGAGGGAACTGTGCTAGATGCCACTATGCCGGCAGCAGGGTCGGTTGCTGCAGTGAGGCGGGAAGTTCTCTGCCCTTGCCTGTAAGGGAATGTTCCGACTGCAGCCTGGCTGGGTTGCACTGGAATCGCCTTCTGTCTGGGTGAGCGCGGTATCGTTGGTCCCACTGACTTGGCCCTGCTTTGGTACAAGCTGCAGATCTCATTATTGTCAGTCTTCTGTCCCCAAATGTCCATACAGCATCTTGGCTGGTATGTTCGATACGCTGGGCTGGGGATCTGGGTATTCTGCATCTCTCTCCCTAATCCATTAAAATAATTTGCTTTCTGAGCTGGTGAAGCAGAAGTCAGCATCGCAGTCCACGAACAAATGGGAAGAACCCTTTGCTTTGTTCAAGGCAGATGTTTTTTCTTTGTATGTTGTACAGTGTCCTTGCTCAGAGGTATGTAGCCTTGCCTTGATACCCCTTGGACAGGTATCAAACTGCATTTTCAAATGGAAATGAAAGTGGAAAATCCTTCTGTAATGTCCCATGTTTTGCAATGGGATAATAATCATATTTTCCCTTGCTAAATAATTTCCATCTTTTTAGCTGTTTTACGATTGCGCATGCTCATGCAGGAAATGGTAAACTGATATATAGAGGTAGTAACTTAATGAATTCTTGAATGAATTGCCAAATAAATGGACAGAGGCTTAACTAGGTTCCATTTAGCTTAATTATTCAGTACCAGTCGTTATGCAGTATGGTCTGGAGTCTAGTACTGCCAAAACTATTACAGCCGGCTAGAATAAATGTGCTTTAGAATGACACAGACTTACAGTAAATTTTTGTAGCTACTGCTTATGGATGGCTTTGTTTAGATAGCTTAAAAAGCTAGAAAAAGCACTAAAAATAGAAATCTTTCCAGTGTTTATGATAGCATGAAGCATGAATTTGTCTTCTGAAAGTGACTCTTGCAGAAATCACTTTGTATCCATCTAAAGTGAGCAAAGTATTCTAAAAACAACTTCTTACTTATTTTATAACCTGCTTCTCATTAAAACTGGTTTACCACAGAAACTAGCTCATAGACACTTAGACTTTTGGTCAGATGAAGCTGATTTCAATTCAACCCAGATCAAATGGGATTTTCCCCCTCCTGTTTTTAAAGTATAAGATAAACTTCTCATTACTTGGCAGGAGAGTGTTAGTGTGGGTTTTTTCTTGGTCAGTTTAAACTTGCACAAAGGTCACCACCTGGTCAGTGGGTTACGTATCCATTGTGCCTAGTGTTGCTGTCACCCCGTCAGTGTCAGCCTGGAGCGGTGTTTGGTTTTGTATAGGCTGCTATACCATTAGGGTGGTTGGCTCAGTAAAAGTGCTGTCCTTCCCTCATGTGCTTTCTGGTCTTCACAGGTGGACGCAGGCTCACCCTGCTCCTGCTTTCTGTTGGTCGCAAACTGGCTAACTGTGTTAGTGCCATTCTAAGAAAATATCCTGGGCCTTTCTTCAAAGGTTATTAAATTTGGTTCAGTTGTTACTCTAACCACAGTCACGTGGGCTCTGCTGAGAAGCTGACATATCAAGCCAACACAGGCAGATCTTGCAAGATGCTGTGCAGATATATTTTCTCTGTCCCCTTCCTCTTGAATGTGAACCACTGTGCAGCCAGGATTGCTAGGTCATGGGACCAGAGGGAGTGCTGGCAAGGAGAAGCCAGACTCTTGACTGTTGTGTTGGCTGTAGACTAGTGGTGGGAGCACTTAGTCGGGAGAAGGCAGAAGTGGAGTTCAGACCAGACTGCTCCACCAGTCTGCGTTTGTTTTCCTGTTGTTTTCCTGATACAAAATCCATGCATGTTTCAGGGAGCAGGGGAGATTTTCAGCATCTGCAGAGCTAGACAGCAAGCAGGCTACGTTACTGGTCTAGGCAGGTTTTAGATGGGCTGGATTCAGCCTGTCTTCTTGCAGCACAGAAGCACAAACTCCTCCCCTCAGCTCAAGACATATTTCTGTATTTTTTTAAAAAAGGATACTCTTGCTTTATCATTCCTTTACAACTGAAGTTAAACTAGAAATACAATTTTTAGTGAAGATTGAGGAAGAACTTAGGTCAAGTCCACTTGTAGCAGCGAGCTCTACTGCCACCCATATGGTCCTCATCTTAGGACACATTTAATTATTAAAATGGGAATGGTGGGGTTAAGTGAATAAAATTTAACTTTAAATATTTTATTGGAGTTAGTCATATGCTGTTGTGTTTGTGACTGTAAATGAAACAAACAACATGTCCATTGTGCTACTTCCCAAGGCTTAAATGTTTCTTCTCTTGCAGCTGAGCTTTAAAAATAAATCACAGATTGTAATAAATGCTTCAAACAACCGCGAGTCTTTTCAGCCATTGCTAAATCCCACCAAAATACCCATGTCGAGAAGTTTTGTAGAGAACAGTTTCAGAACAAAGTATACCTATTCAGGAGTTTCTTCTGCCACTTCCCATGTGGAATGTGGCAATGGTTAAGCAGGACTGGGTAATGCTGCACAGCTGCTAACTGCTGGAGCCTGTTTTGTTGAGCATCTGGGACTTCCATTCACCTCATTTGGGAGCCACACATGCTTGACAGCTGAATTTGACCTTAGGAAAGGAAGTGGGAAAGAATATTGTATCCACTTGAAATAGTGAGGGGGATTTCTATAGGCAGAACTTCATACTCCGAATAGGAATTTGGCATGCATACTGGGGCAAGCACACAGATGTAAGTGAAAAGTGCCAGAAATCCTTTAATAACCACCTGTGAACAAGATCCTAGTTTAAGTGTTGTTTAAATTCCAGAGTGGAGTCCCCTGTGCTGAGGCATTAGTTTCAGGCTGACACAGAACAAAAAATGCCACCCACTGAACGGGGAACATCGCTGTCTCCTCCGCTTGAACCTGGCTCTCCCTGAATATTAGTTGGGGGATGTATAAACATACTGGCAGCTTTGACTGTACTTATTTAAAAAAAAAAAATAATTGTAGTTAAAATGATGCTCTACTCCTGAAGCATAGATGTAGCATAACAGTTGTTCCATGTGCAGCAGAACCTGTAGTGTTTGGCTGTGCGTTTCCATATTTCCCCATAACTATAAAGTCGGGTCCCCTGCATCTCTCCAGCGACTCCCTCTCCTTACCGCAGCACTTTCACTTCCTTTCTTTGTCATTCTTCCCCACAAAATCCAGAGATCCTCCTCATTTCACCAGCCTCCCACACAATCCTCTTGTTCCCCCCATGTTCTTTAAACTTCCTCACAGTACTTCTAGTTTCATATTTCCCCTCAAGCCTCGTTCTACTCTTTCTCCGCAGTACCCAGCTTGCTCCTGTGTTCCTTGGGCAAGCAGCACCTTGTGTTGTGGCTGACGTGGAGCTATGTGTGCATTGATTAGCCAGCCATGAAGTACATGCTTGGCAGTTCAAGTAGAGTAGATAACTTTTGAATACATACTGCAGCTTTTCCCTGGGTGCACGTGCTGCTTTTTCTCTCCCTTTCTTTTCTCTCACTACTCTTTTCCATTGAATCATGGAGGGTAATTATTTCTCAGTCCTCTGCCCCTCTCTTAAATATGGTTGAAATTGGAGGGCAGGTTCAAAAGTTATTTAGGTAGGACTGAGAGACAGTACAATCACTTATGCTTGCTCATGCGATAATAGCTAAAGGTACCTTTACTGTGTCTGCATTAAGGTATTAACTTTACCAATTAAAGCAGTCACACCTCTGATTGATTGGATTAATTGCTCATTTAGAACAGACATGGCTGACTGAGTCCTTCCTGATCTGTGAAATTGGAAAGATTGGAAATTGTTATAAAACACTTCATTGTGACCTAGTGCACCTGGCGTGTGATGTTGTACCCATCAGATGAATATTCTGTATTAAAAAGGAGTACTCCTGTAAAATGTGTCCCCTTCAGCAGTGAGAGAGTTAATTCTTTAGGCCTTGTGAATTGTCAGACACATGCAGCTTTTCTTCTAATTATCCCCAAATGTTGATTCTCAGCTATAAAACATGAAAGAAATTCTGTAACTCCTTCATGGGCAAGAATTTAAATGCTTCCTTCTTCAAGCCCACTTCCCATCAAAGACGCAGCCTGTTAGTTGGTGCTGGTCTGGAGTTGTGGTTGCTCATTAGATGTGCAACGGGGAACACAGACAAGTGCCCGTGGCTCGTGATCATACGGTGCCTGCTGCTGCATGGGCCTTGTTTGCAGCGTGCAAAATTCAGATTGCAGCAGGGGAGCTTCCCTCCTGCCTGGCTTGGCTCTCTTCTCCCCTACTGGCTTTCTCTTATCCGATCTTCTGGTCAAGGGGGAGCTTGCATTGAATTTCAGAGGATTGTGGCCAGTCGTTTACTGCTTTGAAACTTAAAGATACCAGGTAGGGTCAAAATGTTATTGCTGTTACTGATTTATCGAGACCACTGAAACAGGATTGCTGAAATGAGGGCAAACACTAACAAACTGCTTTGTGCAAGTCACACCTACTCTTATTTATCAGCTTTCAGAGGCTCTTCAGAGTCTTATCTTTACCATTAGCCAAAAAAATACTTGTTGGGTTTTTTCAGTCGTGTAGCCAGTGTTGCACGTGAGCCATCCTGAGGTAAAAACGTAGTTATAACGAAGCATATAGTATGACAAGGTTACCTATCAGCAGCACTAACTTTGTGTAGTTTTGCCTTGCAGTAAGAGGAAGTTTCCGCCGTGCTTTTTCCCTCTGGGTTCCTTGTGCGTGCTGGTTATCTGTTAGTAAAAACAGTCTTCTAAATAGTGAAGACAAGGCCTAGTTGATGATGCTGAGCCCCTTTACACTGAACTCTCAGGTTCAAACATCACAACCTGCTGTTTAACCTAAGTGCCGAATGTTGGTAACTTCCACTAGTGTCAGTGCAGTGAGCCTGCAGAGACGTTTTTCCTCCAGAAAAAATGAATATACACAAATAAGGTAATCTATGTGTATTTGTTTTGTTTCTTGTTTTCTTTTTTAAGTCAGACTATGTTTTGATTTTAAGATGTGAACCTCAAGAAGTAGATGACCCAGAGCAGTCTCCAATAAAACATTAACAAATACAGAGAATATTCCCACAGCAAATAATTCTGTAAACAAATATGTCCTTTTGCAGATGCAAGAAAAAGCTAAAGAAATTTACATGACTTTCCTGTCCAGTAAAGCTTCCTCCCAAGTCAATGTTGAAGGGCAGTCCCGTTTAAATGAGACCATTTTGGAGACACCTCACCCTCTCATGTTTCAGAAGCTCCAGGACCAGGTAAAGTTATTTTCTCCAAGAACAGAGTTTCTTTAGTTTTTGTCTGCTTTTAATGAACTCTGCTTTCTAAGCACAAGCTAGCATAGGGAAGTTAGGAATCTGCTTACTGCTACCTGTGGCATGGACTGAATAGATAGGCACAGAGCTGGGTTGCTTCCATATTGGGGATATTAATGCAGCCGCTCTGAGGGTGGATGCACCATACTCTTGGTTCTTTGGCCTCGTATAACTAGGGCCAATTAGTTAAGTGACTCTGCGCAAACATGCTAATTCCAGTTCAGGACTCTCCTGGAAAATTGGATGAAGTTTTCTCCTGGGTTCCTCTGCCAGTAGCTTGGGAATCACCCAGCTGACTAACTTTGTGCCTACGTTTTCGTCATTGCTGATGTTTGTTTCCATAGTTGCCACTGGTTTCCTTGAGAGCTCAACTTTCTTCACTTTGCTTTGTTTTGATATTTATTTTGATATGAATATAATGCAGTTTCTTGAAAAGCCTCCTCTTCTGTAACACACAAAACTTAAAAGAGGTGTTAGTATCTGTTTTGCCTTTTCCTATAGATCTTGGGGGATCTTTTGATGGTATAGATCTTTTGATCTTGGCCTGTCTTTTGATGGTAAATTTTCTTAATATTTAGCTTATTTTAAAGCATAAGTTGTGAAGTGAGTCATTCTTACCTGCAGCTTTCCAGCACTTGCAGTCTGTACTATTTTTAATTTCTGTACGATCCTCAGGACTACCTGTATTTTCCATTTGGCTCTTTTCTTTTGTGGAGAAACAGCACGCTGATTTAAATAGGGTTTTCAACCCATTTCACATCAGGTACTGAATACGTTAGTTGGGGACTGGGTGAGTCAATTGAAGTGGTCTAAGGAGCAAAGGCTCTGCTGGCTTTCAAGCAGGTTCCAAGTCATTAGCAGTGGAAATGTCTGAAACTCGATGTGAAGAAGCAAAGTTTTTCATGGACGGACTTTTGACTTGGGGGAAGGGAAGGAAAATATTCTGGTAAATCTAAGCACTGCAGTTCAGAGTGGGTCATTGTGAGAGTGAAGCTGGAGAGACTACTGGAGTTGCAATGTTTTGCAGTTTTACAGATGAGCATGCACGTGAGCAGCCAGGGTTTTGTAGTACCTGAACTGGAAACGTGCTAGACCAGTGGTAGAGGAATCCCACTAGTGTGGGAAGAAAGTCTGTGAACTTTTAAAACCGAATGCAGAGCATTTGTGGGTTGTTGCAGGTTCCCACTGCTTGAAGCTTCTGTTTATTGCTGTTAGATAATAGTTCAGGAAGAGTTATGGTCTTCTCTAGTTTTCAATCCTTATAAAGTTATGAACAGTGGGATAATTTGTTCTCTGAAGAACACTGTTAACTACTGCTGGCGCTGTGTGTCTGAAGTATAAAAAGGCAGAGCTTGAAAGCCACAGTCTGGTCTACAGCATTACTGGTAACTAGCACTTCAGTTCTCCAGAGACCTACTGATTTAAATGGAGCTATTTGTGGGGTGTGGTTCTGTGCTCATGAGATGCCCTTAAACAAATAGCTTGGAGGCAGTTGGTCATGCTGAGTGGTGTTAGAGTGGGTCATAGAAATCTGTAGATTTCAAAATACTTCTGGGGTAAATGTTCCTGCTCCACGGAGGCGATGAGAGGAGGGGAGGGAAAAAGAGAATTCTGCTATGGCACGTGATTATAAAGTCTGTCTATTCTGTGCATTTGACTGACCAGAATCCAGAAGATTCTGATCTTAGAGTGCTCTTTGTCTCTGGGAGATGCTTTAAATGATACCAGGAACAAGAGGGGTCTAAGTTCTTAACACTGCTTATGACATTTAACAGGCGATGTCTTCCTCACAATTTTTTTTTTTTCCTTGAGCTAGTTGGATAGATTTAATTGTATTGTAGTTAGCCAATGCCAGGAGGTGCAATTTGACTTCGCCTAACTGTGTTGATTTGGGTCTACATCGAGAGGGTGTTTTGGGATTTTTAGTCTTCCAACATGTAGCTTATAAAGCAAGATTTCCACTGTTTTAAACATGAACTTAAATCTTTAAATCTGTAAACAAACAGCGATTAGTAACACACTTCATCTGATTTATTTGCAAGGGGACTATTTGAGTGAACGCACAGACAAGAACAGTCAAGTTTTGTGTGTTTGTCTTTGTCTGTCCAGGTTCCTTGAGGATGTGAAATGAAAAAGCAGTTTGAGGTTATTATTTTTTTTTTCCTCCTAACAAACACTTGTATTACCCAGTTGTACTATCAGTTAGAAATGAGGCCTGTAAAGGGGAAGCTCCGGTTATCCGCACATGGATTATCCACACGTGCAGGTCAGAATCCAGGAATTCTTCTTGGAAATTTAGTTACTCTGAGTACCGTAAAATGTAGTCATGAAGCATGACTCAGAGAGGCTCTGCCAGTGAAATAACAGGCAGAGCGTGATGTAGGCTTTGGTTTTGCCTCAATTATAGTTTTGAGGTTTACTTTTTTCCTTCCCCTCTGTTTCGAGACCAAGCAAAATGTAGTCCTGACCTTGATGCCTGAACAGATTCCAGGCTCTTTTTGTTTTCAGAAAATGCCAAATAAGTTCTAGCTTCTGTGTCTGAAATGGGTATAAATAGAAGAGAAAGCAGTTGTGTTGAGGTACGAACTTAAATTCCAGCCCTGGGAGAGAAAAGCTGTGCTCAATGCTGACTTCATGCTTCCATGCTGGCTGTGTTACTGGCTGTGGGAATAAGGGCAGGTCTTGGGCTAGTGAAAAGCCTGATGTCACAAGTTTAATCCGTCACCAATTTTAAACCACACTTTAACTGGCAAATTACATCTGTACCAGATCAGCTTTTTGTGGCAGGTACCTACAAAGTTTCTGATCTGGCCTGAAACCTGCCTTGGCCTTTGGTTGTGTAGTAATCTAAAAAGCGTAGGAGGATTGGCATAAGTTTAAGAAACATTGGTTAAACCAGTTGTTTCAGTCTAGATTCAGTTTGTAGTTTCAGTATTTGTGTAAAGTATTTAGAGGCTTTTCTTAATTATCCACTGCTCTGCACGTATAATGAGCTATTCCAATGTTCAAGAGTAACTGCAGTCAGAAAGGTGCCTAAAGGTACCTCTTTTTCTTGAGCTCTGCTTCGTCCCTCTGAGTACCTTCCAGCTACCCTGCCAGAAGGACACCCTCGCTCGGTTGTACTCCCGGTGGCTCTGCAGAGCTAAGGCTGCTGTGGGAGGGGACCAGGTAATGTCCCGGCTTGTCTACTCGTGCAGTTATCTGATCGTGAGCTGTAAAATCCTGCCTAGTGACCGTGGCATGTGACCTCCCACTTTTCAGTATTAGATTTTCAAAGTTGACTATTGTGAAAACCATAATCTGATTCTTAAACTACTACGGACATTATTGCAAAACAGTGACTGTGGAACCTACGATATTGTTCGCTGCATGCAGCCCCTTTTGGGACTTTTAAGTGTATTTTGACATCGTGCTTTTTTAGCAATGCTTTAGTACTAACAGGACAAAAGTACATTCATATACTGTCCTTCTCATTTAAAATCTAGTTTTACTTAGGTCATTGTTTTTGTGGTTTTTTCCCCCCTCTTACCAGATATTCAATCTCATGAAATACGACAGCTACAGCCGCTTCTTAAAGTCAGACATATTCCTAAACCATAAGAAGTCTGAGGAGCAAGAGGAGAATTCACCAGAGGCGCAGACTGCAGCTAAAAGAGCATCAAGGATTTACAACACATGATACAATGAATCTCTTCGGGAGAGGCAATACAATAACTAAATTACACTCAGGAACAGTCTAGGTTTATAGCAGTTGCATTTAGGGCTTGAAAAGCTCAAAACCTTTTTAGGAGATACTTACCTTCTTAATTGCTTAAACGACTAATTGTTTTTGCATGATAGCTAATAACCAAGCACCCATGGAAAGACTGTTTCTTCACTAAAAGGGTGAGGTATTCCTTCATGGCATGAATTGCATTTCGTATTTCACAAGTTAAAAGGCTTTCCATTTTTTTTATTTTCTTTTGCGAAGCATCACAATGATGAGAAATGGGAGACAGGGTGGTGGTTTTTTTATTTTTGTGTTGTGATTTGTGACCAGCTTTTACATCCTGAATTGCTGGGAGAAGCTATTGAGGAGTACATTTCATGTTATTGTATGGATGAGTCATTTGTAGCAAACTTAATCATGAAGGGACAACATCTTTCAGGGTTAAGCTCAATAGAATCCAATGTAATCCTATGTAACTTTTTTCTTTCAAGGTGATACCTGTTTTGCTTTGCCTTTATTGTTGTGTCAAAACACTTCTCTAGTAATGATTATAATTTCATAATTCTTAAAATTTCCCTCATTTTTTTTGCAGTAGACAATCACCTCCTTCAGAGGATGGGATGACATGTATTCCCTTGGGAACAAAAGCTCTAAGATAGAGAGAATCTCTGAAGAACTTCTAACAGCCATTAGGAAACCTGACAGTTAATATCCCAGTCTAGGCACACTGATATCAGCAAAGGCACACTGATTTCAGCAAAGCTTGTCTGGGGCACATCGTGCATGTCAGCATAACATCAGTGTGCGATGCTGGTATTGGGAAGCATCTGGTCTCTTCTAGGTCTTCTGAGCAATCCTGCTCTGTGCAGCAAGAATACTTTGGCAAAGGACCAACCAACAAAGCGTAGCTTTGTTTTACTAAAATCTTTCTACTAAAATCACCCTACCTAATTTTGTTTGCCCTAGAGAAGTATTTCAGGGTTTCCTAATTGTAACTTTCCATAGCTGCAATGGTACAAGGGGTTGACGTTTTGGTTTAGCCGTTCTCACGTGAAGCTTGAGAGGAAGGGGAATTTGTTTCTGCCCAGAACAATCAAAGATGAAACGTCAGGGTGGTAAAGGAAGATGCTTCCGATGAGCCTTCCATATCATCCTGGGACTGTGTCAGAGCTGAAAAGCACATTTTGGCATACAATTTTTCACATGTTCATATATTTTTTAATTAATTCACTGCAGCATTACTAAATTGCAGTTTAAGTTGGGAAAGCATATTAGCTACATGCTCTATTTACAAGCTTCGCAGTGTTTAGTCTAGCTATTTCACGTTCATTATTTACTCTTTCATTTTTTGCACTGCTTTTCTTGAACTTTTGTTTATGTGCTGGCACAGTTAGCTTTTGATCGTTTTATAGTTCTTTTTTGTTGGAAAGGCCAGCTATGTTTTATACATTACTGTTGCTATCAACGTTTTAAAACTTAAGTCTAGATTGGAATTTTTGAGAATGCAAACTCACTTGGTAGACTTGATTATTTCTTTTAACTCTGAGCCACTCTTGCAGGTAATGTGTAAAGAAAATTGTTTCCATGGGCTCTTCCCTAGTTAGATGTAAGAGCGGGAACAGGAGTTCTGATTCTTCCCCCAGAACTAAATGACCTGTTCATTTTTTAGGAAGTCAAAGAAGAGGTCAGTGCCTCCATATGCATGTTTAAGATGTAATTCTTATGCACTGAGTTTATTTTCCTTTTATGCTCTCAAAAGATTTAATGGTGAAGTCGTAATCTTGCTTCAGGCACTTTCAGTGGTATTTGACCTCATGCTTAAGTTGTATTTCAATGTTTTGCTGAACAGGAATGAAGTAAGCATGTACATGAATCCTTTTGTTGCGGTGGGGCCTAGGCAATGGGACCATCCAGTTCTGAATTTGCCAACTATTTGTAATCTCAGGATTACCTCTTTTGAGAATTCACTGTAATAAGGCACTCGTGACACCTGCCACAGCAGAGGATGGAACTTCTGAAACCATTGAAGTCCTTGGGAGTGGGCTGCTTAAACATGTTTAGGAGTTGGGATTTGTCTCTTCCCAGTTATTGCAGCAGAAGTCTTGGTGATACTGAAAAATGCAGGATGGGGACCTTCATGGGAAAAATGCAGGACGAGCTCTTACCACATTCATCGCATGGATGCACAGCAGATTCATTTTTAATCATATTGATTTTAAAAATGTATGAGTAAGGGAGAAGAGTCTTTGACTATCATGTTTTAAAATAATAATAATAAAAAATAAAACCAGAAGCTGTATGGACAACGGTAGGGCATTAAAAAGAGAAAATACTCATTTGTTGCTGCTTATAAACAATGTTTTCCTTGGCAATATGCTCCCTGTCAGGTACTGTATTTTATGCTTGTTAAGAGCGAATGCCCCATAGGAATAGACACAAAGGTGCTTTACGCTACTACCAACCAAAAGTTACTCAAATGGAAATGTATTTTTTAGCAGCATTTCAATGTCTATGATGTTTATTTCCATACCTATGATGTTTCTAAGATAATATACCTAAATCCACAAAATTCTTGATCTTTGAATTTCTCTTTTGCCTCAGCAGTAAAAAGTTCGTTGCCCCATTGGCTGTCTTATTTGTGGTGTCTGGTTTGGTTTGTTTTTTAAAAGAAAACCAACAACTAGACTTGCAAGGAGCAGAAATCAAAGCATTTTTTTCTATCCATTAGATTTTTGGGTAGAAGAGAAATCAAGGTAAAACTGTGCAAGCAGATGTCTGGAGTTGCAGCGTGTATATACGTGGAGAAGGTTATTTTGCTTCTGTTGATATTATAACCGATCAAACTTACTTTGTGAATTATATGACGTTTTCTCTATGTGGCATAGAACAATTCGCACAGACAGAAAAAGAACTGAGTTTCCCTATAAGTAAATCCTGCGTTCCAGGAACAACTGTAAAAACCTCAGGCTGTAAGTGGGTACTCAGAGTTGCTTTACGTAGAGATTAAATATAGGATCTACTCCTTTTCATAGAACTTACACTTAAGGTATGAGCACAAAAAGCAAGCAAGAGAAGTTTCATGCCTGATTGCATGCCTTAAACTCTACCCTATTGTGTGTTTCTCAGCTAAAAATTAAAATATTCTACAACTACACCAAATCCGTGTGCTGACAGTTGTTTTGTATTTTGAATGCAGTTTGGGCCAAGATCACTTCATATCCCATAGTTATCCCATTTTCTGCTTTCAGTCCCTGTTAACACAGTTGCTTACATTCTGTCATAGTATGTTTTTCTCTGGGAAGACAGGAAGATGGGATGACACAGTGGGTTGTGAGCCGTTGTCTGAAGAAATTGCCAGAAGTGACTCGAACAGCAGAAGATGCTTCTTGTACCCTCTTCATCTCCCATTTCTTTGTTCCCGTTGTATTTCTTCCATCATGCTTGCTTCAAGCTGCTGATATGGAGGAGGGTTTGAAAAACCATAGGGAGAGAGAAAAAGGTTTGAATGTTCAGGTTTGGATAACAGTTCAGAACATGCTTATATTTTTGCTGAAGTTTCAGATTGTTTTTAAGTGGGCAGCATTTGCATCTGGGTTAAAAACTGATTAGGTCTATGATGCAGAGAGAGGTCCCAAATCATTCCGTGATTCTATGACCGTGGTTCAAAGCTGAAAAGGGATATATTCCCCCTTTTACAAACTGTTTGTTTATAACTCTTTTTCATCCTAAAAAAAGAGCAGCGAGTCTTACAAAGTCACCCAGTTTTGCCAAATGTCTACCCCCTGACACAGCAGAAGGATTGTTTACGTGGTAGTGTTCATTTCCCTGGGCCAGAGGCACAGTTCCTCTCGTTTTAAATCCAACACAGCTAATGTCCAAGGGCTTCGAGTGCCCTTTTGGCACAGCCATGGCTAAAAGCGAGCTGCGGGACAGCCTTCGTCCTGAGGAGCTGTGTACCTTCACTGGGTTGCCATACACCCGCTCGGCAGCCCCTGCGTGACTTCGGATCGCTCCAATTTAGGAGCTTTATGATAATGAACTGCGAGATGCTTTTCATCAGTGCTGCTACTCCTATCTTGGCTGATGAGAGTGGCAAATCCATTCCGGTCAGGAGTTAAAAAGCGTCCAATGCTAAAGGGCTTGGGATGGTGGGGGAAGAAATAGGGAAAGGCGTTTTACAGAAACGTGGTTGCTCTCCGGATAGATGAAATAATAGCCAAATTTAACAGCACCCTCTCCTGGTTCTTGGCAGAATAACAAGTAGGGATATTGATCTTAGGGTAAGGCTGCAAACACAGGAAGGTGACAGCTGCTTGTTTCCTCAAACGTGATGGACATGGCGAACTCTCTGTAGGCAAGAAATGCAGCTAAGTTAAAATACTGCACTCAAATACTAAAATGGCTCTGTTTTTCATTAAAGGCAGTTGGCGTTGCTTTGATCAAAACTTGACGGGATCACAGAGTATAAGAAAACTGATTAAAATCTCTTTGAAAGCTGGCATTATAGAGCAGATAATGCTCTCGACCTCCTGAGCATACTTCATGCTACAAAGCAACTTTAGAAAAGGGCCAGCAGTTGTCCCTTCCCCCACTCCGGTTCCTGTGAGCGTTTGAATCGCTCAAAGACGGGACATTTCCTAAGGGAAACAGTGACCAGCATGCTGAGTGTTGTAGCGCGGGCATGGGGAACAGATGCTGTTACACGCTTGTTTCTACCGTCCTGTTCTACTGCTCTAGCTTTTCCAGAGGTACCATACCCAAAAGTCAAAACCATTGCCTGTCTGCGTTCCCGTGCTGCTCTTTGGCCTTGCGAAGCTTGTTCCGCTTTACGCACGAACGTGCAAACCAGAAAAAAAGGTTGGCTGAGAAAAGCAGTACTGCATGGGTAGGGACGGGGAAGGGGGAGCGTTACCCACCGGTTCATCTCGCAGGCAAACGCTGAGACTGCCATCAATGGGATGTCCTGCCACCGCCTGAGAAATGCTTTCCTTTTTCTATGTAATATAAATTTCCAGCAGTGTCTGGCTGTTTGTTTCCTTACCGGAGCATGGCTGCAGCAACCCCTCAGTGCGTGTTTTCCCGAAGGAATCCCAGGTTTGTCTGCGAGCTGTTCTGCCCGGCCGGACCCCTCAGCCCAGGGGGAATCGTGGTGGTCAACGGGGCCTCGACAGAATGAGGTTGTTCAGCTGGTAGGAGCAGAGCTGAAGTTCTATCAGCGTTAACAAATGTGGTTTCCCTTGTCATCAGGCCTATCTCAGCTGTCCGTGGGATGCGACTGCTTGTGAGCGTTTGATTAGATAGATTACAAGTGGTTTTCCATGTCATTAATAAAAAGAGGTGGGAACTTGAAATATTTGAACAAGTTATGCCAACAACTGCAGCACTAAAGCTCTCCCAGTGTTACAAAAAATGTACTGACTTAGGGGTAAATTAAAGCCTTTCAGGTTCTTTTTCAAGCTACGGTCCAGAGGAACAGCTGAACATAAATTTTTCTCAGTTCCTGTTCTGTATTTACCGACTTCGTAATTTTTCCATGGTTTGAATACCAGGTTTAGACATTCTTTCACATCCGCAGTACACGCAATGTTAAAATGTCCTTTTTACATACCTGAAATGCTACAGAGACGAACCTGACAGCGAAGAGTGTAGAGGACAAGCCTGATGCTCCTTTTTCAGCCTGCAAAGAGATACTGAATAGTACGAAACCCCCAAAATTGAAGGACACCACACAACACTGCTGTAGCTATCGCTGAGACCGAGTACCTCGGTACATGACCAAATCGCAGGGGCAGAGCTTTGGTGTTTCCTGCAGGAGCAAGTCGCTCCCAAAATGAATGGGAAATCCATTTCTGCTGCTTTTCTTGCACTATTCTGTTAGCCACTATTAAAAACCAGGATTCTCAACATCCCAACCAGGCTACTTGGCAAGCCCGCGGGCCTGGAGAAGACCTCTTGGATTAAAATTAGAAGCTACCACATAATGAAGATAATGGGGCTCATAGAACACCTCCGACTGCTGCTCGCTCCACATCTTTGACACCATTTCTCATTGAGGGAGTATGAATTTACCAGGGTTGTTTTAGAGCAAAGCTTTCATCCGAAGCCAGAAGAGTACGAGCTGTGTGTTTCACCCTTTCATCCCTTTTCCCCACCCACTTCCTTTTCAACTGCAGAGAAATAAGTGAACTCTTTGTGATCTCGGCTTTCGGAAGGTTTCATCTCCCAAGCTGCTTAATAGATTATCAGCGGCGTCCCAGCTAACAGATGGCTGGAAGTGACAGCGGTGCTGCAAAGAATTAAGTAAATTATTTCCATCTCGGGATCGGTCTCATTCACTACGTTATGTAGCTTTTAAGCATTTTCCATCCTCTCGGATGAATATTTGCGTATCATTTACGGAACATGAACAAAATCTCTCTGAACCAAAATTTCCAACCTCAAGGCGACTTGTTATTTTTGGAGTCATCGTTAGGCCTTGGGCAAAGACTTAAGGGAAATCTTATTCTCTGTAGTTGGGCCAATAACACTGTAAACTTAAAGATGAACTGTCTTTTTCTGAGCTCAAGATTAGGCAACGAACCAACCTCTCACTAAGCCACTAGCAGCAGACAGCAAAACTACTGAGTCTGGCAATTTTTTGGTAATTGTTTGTGTTTGTTTGTTCGACTCTTCGCTCTGGTTTGCTAAAAAATCCCTTTCATGTGCAAGTGTGGAATGTTCTTCAGTGACAGGAGGGCTGCCAAAACCTGAATCAGTCTTTTTTCTCTCCTTTCATTTCCCCCCCTCCCCCGACTTCAGCAGAGAGCCTACAAGCCAGAAAAACAGAAGGTGGAAGTGATGAGTTTTTTCAGGACTCAGCGTTTTCAGAGAGGGATGCCCAAGGATGCGACCGACCCCCAGCAGCGTGGACGGAAAGGGAAAGCCGCACGGCTGAGCACTGCCGAGAGCAGCTTGTGTCCAAGGTTATGCTGTTACGGTTCAGCTGTCCTTGTGTACATAACTGGTGTCCCAGCAAAGCTCTCAAACTGGATAGGAAAAGGCGGGGGGCGGGGGAGGATCAGTCTATATGCAAAAAGACCTTCATGATCTGCTAAATAAAATTGAGGTAGCCAAAGGAGTGACCAAAGTGATGTAAATGAAGAAAAAGGGCAGTAGTCTGCATTCAGACTGGTTTGGGCTTTGGTCCAGTATGAAATGACTGATGGGACCAAGACTGTCAGAGCAGGGCAGCTGTAGCTACACTGTGAAAACTGTTATTCACCGCCGTTTCTTAATTTGCCTGTGGATGAGTTCAGCTCGGAACTAAGGTCTCCATAAGCATGATGTGGGTATGTCCTGCCAACTCTTAATTTTACTTGTGTGACAGCAATCCCCTATTACACAGCATCTTGCTTCAAGGCGCATCTTGCTTCACCAGGTTGGGAGATTTATGAGCATCTGGACTACAGCAGAACAAGGCACCCACTTCCAAGATGATGTGCAGTTCTCACGCCCGCCCTCTCTTCGCTCCCTGTGGGCTTCACCCTGCCCCTTTGCCCCTCCAATTTTGCGTAGGCATAACCCACACTGAGATTATTACTTTATTTTTCCCCTTCAAAGCTTATAAATACAGTGTGCAGCCGTGGTTGTACCTCTGGAGGGGTGATGGATCACAAGCCCTCCTAGATAGCCTGTAAAACTCACCATTTTTCATCACAGGAAAAATGTAGTGATGGGAAGAAGTGGTAATTGTTACTGAGCTTGTCAAAAAAAAAGGAAATCGCGGCTCGCAGCAATGTGAGCATCACTGTTTTCCACTGAAAAATATGTCAACTTGTTACAACATGTAACCTGTTCCATAACATGATCCACAATTTTTTTTTTTCCTAGCACGTAGGTGAATTACACAGCTGTGGTGCATTCACGCACCTCGGTGGTAGCCAGCAGTGAGGATTTTGCTAACCATCCCCAGGCTCGCAGAACAGGCACGCGGCAACGTGGAGCACGACCAGGGGCAAGCAGGAGAAAGTTACAATACCCTTTACCAGGCTATGACCATTTTTTACTATTTTTGCAACACGCAGAAGCCGTGTAGACTTGTTTTTACAAACCAGCCCTTCTTCGGAGATCGATAAGGAATTAAAGCACAGTTCAAACAGGTGGGGCGCATCACACCCTCGTATTTAAAAGGATGCCCCCACGGACTATACGTGCTTCTCCGGCTTCCTTAGTTCGTCAGATACATTTGGTTCGAGCTGGGCAGTGCTGACCCTCAGTCATCCCTGAGCAAGATCACTGTGAAAGAGGGAGGGTGCCCAGCGGAGCCGCTGGCTGAGCCTGCTCCGCTCAAACACAGGCACTGTTGAATGGGCCCCCGCTCGACCTGCGGCTTCCCATCACAGCACAAGAGGAACACTGTCTTCCGGAGCGGGAGACACTGGTCAGAGCTTCGGCAACGTGGGAGGCTTCGCAGAAAGCGTGTGAATCATTGCTTGTGCCGGTGGGCTCCCCGGGAATTGTGGCGACGAGGATGGGGCAGGCACTTGGGGCCGGTAAAGCGACCGTTGCCTTGAGAAGAGAGCTGATTTAAAAATAAAGAGAAGCTTTTGCTTGTGGGTATTTTTTTTTTGGTTTGGTTTGTTTTATTTTTTGCCAACCAGACTAGAAAGGAAGGTTTCAGTCTATTCCTGTGGTAGCTGTACTGATACAGATGGAGCTACGGCAGAAGCACGTTTGGCTGGACCTCGCAGCGAGTGGCTTATGGGAGCCCGGACACGCGGCACGTCGCCGCTGCCACGGCTAAATTCGCTCGGTATGCTTCCCAAGTGCGTGTTCCACCAAGGCTGCAATCCCATTTATTTCTACAGATAACAGCACTAATTTAAACGTGATTTAATCAGGTGACAGCTTTTGCATCTGCTGCAGGTTTCATTAAATTAACACCATTAATAGATTTGCATTTTAGGGACCTGTCTCAGACGCCTGTTTGTATTGACAGAAGCCAGAGATGCAATCGCCACCATTACATTAATGCCGGGATTTTCAGAGGCTTAAGCAGGACCTAAAATCGCAGCTGGAGCCAGGGAGGGATTGTGCTGAACGCTCTCCTTGTCCTGCTGCAGGCCGGCAGGTCGGATCTGCCGTATGGCCATCTTTTGTGTTTAACATCTTGGAAAACTCGGTTGTAAGAGAAGACCGGGATCATGGCAGGAGGCTGACACTGCCTGATAATCAATGAGGAAAAAAAGAAAAAAACCCAAAACCATAATTTTTAATATCCTGCCGTCACCTTCCTGTGTGACACTCCCTCCCCTGTGCCGGGTCGGGTTCCCTCCCACGCTTGCATGGGGCCGGGAATCTCGTTGGAGCCTCAGCTCTGCTTCCCCTGAGCTCCGTGCGGGGTGCCGTCCTGGTTTGAGTGAAGCAGGACTGATTTCTCTTCTAATGCCTGGGAAAACTGCACTTTTAGAAGACTCTAGTGTCTGAATTTATGAAAATATTGACTTTATAGCCAGCTATGGTGTGTGGGTTTCAAGGTCGCGGTGTTTTCGAGCTCGCCAGGTGCCAGGATGAGGAGGAGTGAGACCCGGGTACTAGACCCAAAGCGGCCAACAGGGTTATTTCATACCATGAATGTCACATTCAATATAAATTAGAAAGTTTGCTGTGAAGTGCGTGCTCTTCCTTGACGGCAGCGATCCAGAGAACTTCTTGCCCTGGTGCCAGACCCCTGAGCCCTTCCCTTCCTCCCGAAGCCATAGCGCTCCCGGTGTCCCACATTTTCTGTCCACCGCTGGCAGTGCACAGCTTCCTACCGATAGGGTGGTCTGAGTATTATGCTTGTATATTTTATATTGGTGTTGGGATCAATACTTGTTCTTTAGTGTTATTAATGTTAATTATCTCGTCTTTATTAAATCCGTTTCCCTGTTTTTTCCCCCGATTCCCCTTGCCGGGTGGGGAGG
>VFFE01009051.1:1440224-1628241 GCA_008921705.1 Burhinus oedicnemus
TGGTCTGGCCATGCCTGGTGTTGGTTTGGCCATGCCCGGTGTTGGTCTGTCTGGCCATGTCCGGTGTTGGTCTGGCCATGCCTGGTGTTGGTTTGGCCATGCCCGGTGTTGGTCTGTCTGGCCATGTCCGGTGTTGGTCTGGCCATGCCTGGTGTTGGTTTGGCCATGCCCGGTGTTGGTCTGTCTGGCCATGCCCAGTGTTGGTCTGGCCATGCCCGGTTCCCAGTCAGCGCTGGTCGGAGGCCCCGTGTGTCTGTGGTGGCAGCACACAGACTGGAGTGAGGGCCGGCACCTGCCGTGGGACCAGGGTCACGGGCACCCGCGTGCCTGTGGGCCGGCGTGAGTGGGCGAGTGAGTGCTCGTGCAGACCGTGCTGGCAAGTGGGTGAAGGTGCCTTTGAGCCAGGGGTTGTGTGAGGGTGAGCCCGTGGGAGAAGCCGGCTGTCGGAGGGACGAGGGGAGTCCCAGCTGCTGCCAGAGAGACCGTGGGGCCTGGGCACCTGTATGGCCAGCCATTTATGTATTTCTATATGCATATATGTATACATATGATATATATGTGTGTTCTGTGTACGTCTGCCCACTGGGAGTACACACTCAGCCTTGCTCCCAGTTGGACCTGGGGGCGTGGAGCTGTGGCAGCCCTGCCTTTCCTGGGTTCTTGGATCTGGACCGATTCCCCCCAATGCATAAACACCAAGTGGGGTGCTACATCCCTGCCTGCCTGCACAGGGCTGCTCGGAGCACTGCTTGCCAGCCACGGGGGGGGACGACTCGCTTGGTGCTGGCCGTCAGGAGATGATGGCCGAAAGCCCTTTTAGCCCTGTGAGTTGCAGGCAGAGCTTCGCCTCTGGCTGACCTGGGCAGTGGAGGGTCTACAGATGCTGCTTGAGAGGAAGGGGATATAGCGCAGGCATGCCGGAGCTCCGGTTCCTGCTTGAAGTAGGAAACGCCACCTTCCCTGCGCTCCCATTTCAAGACCTGTGATCCCACAGTGCCAGCTGAGGTCGCAAGAGACAAGGCAAGGTGACTTAGCAGCGTAGGTGATGGCTGGAAGGAAAGGCAGGGTATTTCTGGAGGATTTTGCCTGTGTTCAGGTATTATCCATGCAGTCTCACGGGCCTCAAACAAAATAGAATCCATGTGGATTTGAGGAGCTGTCTTATTTTTAACTCTCCTTTGCTGACTTCCAACTGCCGTTCTGTCAATCCTTCTTCCCCAGATGATTTAACACAGGGGATCTTCCACTTTCCACGCAAAATTATCTGGAGGGCTTAGGGTCTTCTGGGAAATGAAGAGAGATAACAGTCCTGAGGGTCTTCTCTGAAACCGCCCTCCTACCCACTGACAGAAAAGCAGACAGAACCCGCACCTTCCTTCTCCAGCAGGAAGCAGCTGCAGCAACATTATCCCAGCAATGACATTTTTTCTGGCCACCAAGGGAGCAGTCCTAGGGAAGGCAACCTGGGCGTTCTAATCGTGTTCTTGACTCCCATTCTCTGCCTGTGATATTTTTGGGAGCACGGGTAAAAGTTGGCGTCCTGGATGGGCTTTTTATTGACTCGCAAATGCTGTCCTGATACTGGAGATTGCCCTATATTAGCTTCTACCTGAAAAGAGATAGAGTTGCAGACAGAGCTGTTTCCAGAAACTGCAGGTGATCAGACTACCAGGCGCTCACTGCGGGGGGGCAAAGGGCATCACGTGTTAGAATATCGACCTGTTATCGCTAATGTGACTTATGCGTTAATACTTACCTCTCTTCGCTTTCCTCTTCGTACAAGCAATTTCTGCAGAAAGCCATGCTGAGTTTGGGGGTTAAAGCCGAGCTCAAGTACTGTCAACTTCTTTGCCACCATTTCTACAGGTGTCTTGGCCAACTGTGGCAAAGATGTACTAGGCAGAGTGGTCATGAGAGCAGCAGAAACCGGGGTGGGGAGCCCAGTTTGTTTGTCTCTGCGTGAGCAGAGAGGAAATAGGGGGAAGAGTGTGGGGGGAAGAGGGAGGAGAAGTCAGTGGGAACAGTGCTGGTGGGAGGAAGGAAGGTGATGTCTTCATATCTAGACTTGTCACCAAGTGCAGCATGCAAGAGGCAGGAAAAATCCAGTACATACCACTGACAGAAAAAGCAGACTGGGAATCAGAACATCCGTGAGCAGGTGAGCCAAGAAATCACCTGTATTTTGGGGGTTATTACGAACTTCCCTAAAAGAGGAGAAATTAGCCCAGCTGAAGATGCAGGGATCCCAGGAGGTGTGCCTTCCCCCTCCTTTGGCTCTGTGCTGCTCATACGACTTGGTGCAGCTATAAACCTGTCAACTCTTCATTGCTCTCATGCTTTTGCAGCTCCGTTTGTCTCCAAGGAGCAACACCTGGTGAGGGCAGGACAGAAATAGGGTAGTTCTGAGCCCGTTGAGGTACCCAAAGGAGCGTGGGAAGGTCCCTTCCTGACACCGTGCTTCAGCATGGTTAGTTTGCGCACGGTTTGTAGCTCAACACAGTTCAGGTGCTGAACACAGACAACATGAATGTATCTGGTGGAGCAGATCGGGCCAGATCTCTGTCTGTGACGAGCAGCCACCTCGTTTATGACTTTTGCTCTATTCTTCCTCTACCTTGGATTTTGCTCAACTGTAGATTTGCTGATGCCTCCTTGTGCTTTAGAAGTTGCCATGGGATGAAGCTGGGTAGATGAGGCACTTTGGGCTTTTGGAATAAGCACATTAGCTTAATGCGTCTGAAACACCTGGCAGCGTCAGCGCTGTCATTAGCTGTCCACCTCTAGTTTCCAAATTTAATCCCTCATAGAGGGAGGAGGCGGCTTTTATGCCTTTTAGAGTGCTTTTCTTGAAGATGTGCAATGTTGTAAACATGCTACAAAACTGTCAACAGGTTCAGGTGAATTCATTCTTGACACAGAGCAGCTGCCAGCAGAGACAAGGACGTCCCACGCTGAACACTGCTGGCCCAGAGGCATCAGTCACCCAGCCAGGAGGCTCAGAAACCTGTATTAAAAACCAGGAAAAGAAACGAAAGAAGAAAAGGCCGGAGAGCCTTGTTCTGGGAAACGCAGTGGCAAACCTCTCAGCTTCACAGCTGGGTTATTCCATGACACAAAGGGTCACATCTGTCTGCTCCACTTGGGGTGCTCGTGTGGGAAAGTCTGCGCAGGAGGGTAGCAGAGTATAAATCAGAGCATTCACCGCAAACACCCATAGCACTGCTCCCAGGGCAGCTTCACATGTACGGAGAGCCGTGGGTCTTCTCCTCTTGTAGCTCTGCTCTTAGATCACACTTGACTCCTAGCAGTGCAGGAGTTACATTTTTTATTCTTTTTCCATCTCTTATTTAACATCCGCCTCTAATACTCTGCTTCCTGAACTCTAAGCATCCCTAATCCCTTTCCTGTACTCCAATCTACAGTCAATTTAAAAAAGAATCCGAAGCACCGAGAGATATAAATGTAATTGTGGCTCAGCCTAGTCAGTGAATGTTTGCTTCAGGTTTAAAGCTGGTGATTATGACAAAAATCTCGCTATCTGGGCCAGGAGGCTCTGGTGAAAATCCAATAGTAAACATGCCACGTGAGGCAAGCATTTGACATCTGCAAACGGGTGCCATCTGTTTCTTCTTTTAAGAGTATTAGCCATCTAAGAAAGGAAAAGAGATGCATGAAACTTGGTCTGAGGTCAAAAGAGTGCCAGCGGGATCAGGGGATTGCTTGCCACGTAAAATGGTGTACAGATTCACACCCACACACACACTGCTGCTTTTTTTTTTTTTGCAAGCGGAGGGGAGATCCTTGCAACGGACACAAAGTCCCAGGCTTGGGGAAAGTCGGGATGCAGAGGCAGTGCCAAAGCCCAGGCTTCTTTTTAGGGCTAGACCAAAGCCTTTTCTAAATGAGGAACCGAGTAACCTCAGAAGACAAAAATTTTGACTCAACCTTTTGCGATTCTGCTTCAGGTCCCACCCCCAGCCACTCATCCCTGGGCAAGGCACAGCTCATCGCTTCGCTTTTCGTGACACGGTCTGCTCCCATAGTTACTGGGGAAGCCTGTTCCTCTCCTCGGTCAGTAGGTGATGGAGTCGGCGTGCCCATCTCTCGCCTTTCCCACCTCCTGGCGTTGCTTCAGGCCCCTGGGCTGCCACGGGAGCTTCAGCGCTGCTTGGCTCCCCTGCAATCCCGCCCGGCTGTGGCTTACTGAGGATTTGGGACTGCCAAAACCAGCGCTTTTCACAGTCTGACAAAAACTCTTTCTAATTTAAAGGCTTTACATCGCGTAATACTGGCGCAAGACCGATGGCTGTAGGGAAGCACCTGTAGGCACCGGCTGCCAGCTGACGTGGCAGCTCAGGGAGGGTTCCCTGAGCCGTGGGCTGTTGCGGCAGGACTGTCGTTGGTCCTCAGCCAGGCTCTGGGGGGTTTACAGTACGGGGAAGCGGTGACATCCCTTTGACAGCAAGGAAGAAGGGGTTTGCTGTGCAATTCGCTTTGCTCATGCTCACAGTCTTACACGAGAGCATCTTTCTGGGTTTTGATGCAGGTGGTAGCAGCTCGTAAAGCCGCAGCTCCTGGAGTGGAGGAATTAGATGGAAACCTCCGGTTTCATTTAAAAAAAAAGCCAACAGCAAATGCCCCTTGGTTGTGGTTAGCTCTAAAAAATGAATTAGACCATCACAAAATGTATTCCACTCATCTGGGATTTTTGTCAGACAAAGCAGCCCATGTTGGGAACGGCGGGTTGAAGAGTACGGCAACAACAAAGGCTGAGGCATGGGGGGAACGCCAGTGGTGCTGAAATATTAGTAACAACATTATAGGAGTAAACACAAGTAAAAATTAGTCTCAGCTTAGTGGCGAGCGTGGTCACAGATGATAGCTTGACTGCAGTGACTATGGGGTGATGGAGTTAAGACGCAGAGGAACCCAGAGTGAGCGCAGATTTAGGACTTTGACCATTAAGAGAAGGCAAATCACATTTGACCAGCCCGAGTGCCTAACTCGGACAAAACGACTGGTTGTGTGGATGAAGAGACGTAACGTACCTTGACTTCAGTAGGAGGTCAGCAGATCACAGTCACAGGTGTTACCCTGGGGTAGATGGTAGGGAAGGAGGTTCTTCTCCTTTGTTGCATAAAACTATGTAGCCTTCAAAGTGTTACAGCTTCATGAAGCCAATACTATGGGAATGAATGCATTCTTTTATAACACAAATTAGGTATCTTTGGGTAAAATATTCTCCACATCCATACAAATTATCATTAAATGAGCATAGCTTTCTTTTTTGCTGCAAGTCATTTAATAATTTATATAGAAAGCATGACACCATGTATTTATTACTTGGTTTTGGATCTGATTTTGGATGCTACATCCAGTTTCGGATATGGATTTTGTCTTTTATTAACATCTGTGTCATTCAGTGGTATTTTGAGAAATAAAACATTTCTGTTTCACAATTTGTGATTATTTTGGAAGGTTATCAATCATTCATTTATGATACTTAAAGGTTGGATGCAAAAATAGACCAGTTCTTATTTGTTGAAGGGATAGTGGGGAAAATGCAAATGGTTAGCAATAGTACGGTTGTAGAAATCTAAACAATTCCTTGCATGATTTTTCTTTTCAGTGATTTACTCCCAAGGCAGAAGAATTGAGATTCGTGGCCAGAGCCTATAACCAGTGCTGGCTTATCTGACATGATGAATGGTATAAAAATGTGACTCTCCATTTAAAAAAAAAATAAATTATTTTTAAAAGAGCCTAAAGGTTAGGATTTAAGGTAGGTAACTAATGAAGCTTACAGGCTGCTGAAAGTCATGTTTCTTTTCACCGGAGGATCAAAAGATAATGTAAAGTTTCATATTAAACGGGATAGAGAGCTTTGCTGAGGAGAGAATTACCTCGGCCCCGCTGTATGCAGTAATGATATGGTACAAGAAGGAACACGGGATTACAAAAGAACAGCCTCTGTGAGCTCTGATTTTAAACTGCAGGAGTAGAATCAGAACCTCCCATTAACACTGGAACATGGGACTTTCTTTTTTTAAAGCTCCATGCAAGTCACGCATTGTATTTAGCACTCTCATATTCATTAAGCGCAATAAGCAATTACAGATTAAAAGCTGCTGGTGTCTCACTTCAACCAGGCAAATGCTTTCAGGGGAGAAGAGGGAATGAATTTTGATAATGAGGGGTTTTCAGGCTGCAAGTTTAAATGGAAAGAGGGAACTCTTTACAGTGTGGACAATAACGGTACATTTGCAGGTCCCCTGCAAAGCCGCTACGCTTACAATAGATCCCATCTCCTAAAGCAACCGTGTCAATGGCAGCTATTTCGCCCAGTTCTTATTTCTCTGAATCAGATGACAACTGTGGGCAGTACCATGAATACCTCGATCTGTGAAATAATAAAGCTCTCTGTCGCCGGTGAAATTAGTTTGACTCCTGCTGCTGCTGTGGTTTTTTTCTCCCCCTTCTCTTTACAAGGCAAGGCACATTCTGCCACCAGCCAGACTGCACACTACTTGTCTCTGCAGGGCTGAAACAATTTAGACCTAGATGTAGTGACTTGGCCTAAAGCCTTACGGACAAGACCCACCTCCTGCCTGTCCACACTGACTTATGGGTCCAGGTTTGCCTGGAACATACCCCAAAGACAGCTTTGGCTCAGAGAATATCTGAAAGATCTGGCAAGGAGGAGTAGTAAATAAATAAATATTTTTGTTCCACTAAATTGTACCAGGAAAGTCTTTTAGGAGGAAAATTGATGCCAAGAAGCCTTGTTAATGCTTTGTTAATTTTTCTCAGGTGCTACTAGCAAGGCCACACTTTATTTGTGTATTATGTACAAAGCAACAATGCAAATAATCAGGGCTGCATCAGGGATGACTCATAGTTCTATTGCCTTGTGACATCTCTACATGCAAATTGTTACCATCAACCTCATATTTGAATTTGTGTGTGGCTCATACAGAGCTATGGACACAGACCCTCATCCGTGACACAGTGGTGTGGCTGTAGCTGAAACGGTCGCTCATACGGACAGCTTTGCTCTCTGCCTGAGAATCGTTTTACCCTCAAATGAAAAAAATGCCAGAGCCAGAACCGGTAAAAATGGGTGTTTCGTCTTTGCATTTGCATAGTGAAGAGCTGGATGTAACTGTTTACGTGAGGTCTTTACTTATGGCTGACCTGCTTTTGTCCAGCAGCCAGGTGGGTGTTGCTATTGAGGGTTCTGCCCTGAGCCTGCCAAGCTGCCATCTGCCAGAGAGTCTAAAGCACTAACCTGAATCCAGCTGATGGTCTCATGGATAAGATCCAAAGCTCTTTACAGCTCACAGTCAGTGCGTTGAATACGTGCATGCAAATACTTATGGATACCCTGGATGGATACGGACTTCTAGCTCCTCTAGGACATCCACAAATACTTGCATGCACGTATTCAGAGCGCGCAAATATTTATGGATGCCTTGGATAAGCTAGAAGCCCTGGGGGCTGAGTGAGTTATAAACCCCCTCTATCTACCTTCCACAAGCACCAGTGAGCACAGTAATTACTCCATGGCATGTGGTGGAGGAGAGGCAGTTCATCCCTCACTACCAATGCCCCACATGCAAACTGGCCATGGTGGGGCAGTGGATGGAGATGCTGCTCTCCAAAGGGCAGGAGACATCCACTGGTGATGAGGGCAGTAAGGAGCCCCATGCTGCCAAAGTTCATGACATACCGACTATTGCAACTACATACATTTATCTGTTTCTAGCAGATGATGCCACTGACGTATCTTTAAATCAAAACCGTGGAGCTGTTTCCCTGACTGCCCTTCATCTAGGATATTTAGGTCGTAAGTTGTTCGGGGCAGCTATGGTTTCTCACTGTGAACATTTTCACAGCTTTGGCTGAAAGGAATCTTGCTCGTACCATGGCCGCTTGCCAAATCTGCACTGGTGCTGGGCTGTTTGAAGGCAACGCATCCCTCTCCAGACACGGCTACACCAACAGCAAAGCAGTTTGGGTCTCCTCAGATCTCCAGGGCTGTAGCCCGTCTCCAACCACACTGAGGAAGCCTGGTGGCAAAGGATTTCTTGGAAGGAATTTTTTATTACAGCTGTCTATACTGTCTTTCTTGACCTGTTGGTTACTTGTGTTGACTTACTCACCTTTTGCCTTGCTGAGCAAAAGCCCTTAATGTTTTGCTGTCAGGGATCCCTAGCCAGGAGGGCAGTGATCTGCCTGCTCCCATGTAAGCCGGGTGACGACTCCTGCGTGTGGGCTGTTGATCTTCTCTAATTGCTGCCGCGTCAGCAGTCACATTAGGCTGTTTGAGATGATGGTATGAGACTTTGTAATCCCTGCAAATTCCCCCCTCACCTGAATCCTTTGCGTTCATGGTTTGGGTTTACCCACCTTCTGTGAAGAGCTTTCAGAGGTTAAAAGCGGCATTAATGGTTTGAGGGTTCCAGACCTCAGTGAAGGCATCACCTGCCAATGATCTCTAAGAATCCAGTTTAGCAAGAGCCGTGCTGCTCAGAGCTGTTAGACTGTCGGCTGTGTCTGCCAGCACGCAACATTACGGATCATCGAGGGGCTCACCAGTATGAGACTGCATTAGAGGAAAACTAGAAGAGAGAATTATTCCAGAATACACATCGCTTCCAAAGTCTTCTGAATCGTGCTGAAATGGAGGGACCTGCCTCGATGATGTGCCTGAGAACTTGCTACATGAAAGACTGTAAACCATTCCATTTCTCTGAAAATCCATCTGAGCTGGGACAATCCCATCTCTCCAGGAACTGCAGTTGGTCTCGGAGGACGATGAAACAAAGGCGGTCAAACAGTATTAGCATGTGCACCTTGCCCATCATCCCAGAATATCCAGGCTTCCAGGACATTAAGGTTTGTATGGAAAAACTCTCTTTATATGATAACTACTACCCATTCTTCTGTTAGAGTAATTCCCCTACTTCCTGGTAAGTTGATATTTGATATGATAGTAAGTTTGGGGCTGTGTTTTGGTATAGAAAAGCTTAACTTGAAAGACTTATTCTGCTACATTATTAAGTCAATTGTTCATTTTTAAGTTGATTGTTAATTTTTAAACGATTTTTTGAAGTTTGAGATAGGAAGGAGAGACTGCTCGTTAGTCAAGTTCTACTTTTCTTCAATTACCTAACTTCTTCCAAAAGTACAGCCACTCTAGGCAGGGTCATTAAATTTCTTGGGTCCCTTCCAGAATGAAGTGTGATGGAATAGTGAGAGATCAAAAACTTGATTACTTTTCAGTTTACATGTCATGTCCAACCCACTATTTCTCATTTGCGCTCAATGTTTTTCATTCATGACTAGTAGGCAACATGCCAAATGCTGATGATGGAGTGCCCTGCTGAGACATTGCTGGGCTCTGAAACCAGATTTGTGGCTGGACCCTTAGCAAGTATCTAGACTTAATTAGCAATTGTCAAAAACTGCATGAATGATGGCGCTTTTTTATACCAAAGGCATTGTTAGGCATAATAAATGATTGCAAAATGTTCCATGATCCCGCTGTGGCTGTCATCTACATACAGTATAGTCTTTCTTTTTATTGATTTGAAACAGTAATATAATATAAACCAGTTCTTCCTTCAAGTTGAACTGCTAAGGATTTTCGGAGAAAAAGCCATGGTCCAGTCTAACTTGGTGTACAGAAACCAGCTGTTGCTCCTGGTAGCTTGAGACAGGCCGGGGTGTCTCGGGATACCTGTGAGAAAGGTGGAAATGGCAGAGCAGTAACTTTAAAAACCCCAGGGGATGTTTAACTTCAGACATGGAAAGGCAATCTTTTACATGGTGAATTTCTAGCAAAATTTTCTCTCGCGGTCAGTAAAAGGACTCGGAGCATGGAGCAGGTCTTTCTTTGACTATTCATGTAACTCAAGTATTAATTTGGTTGGTCAGAAAGGAGACAGGTATCCTGTGATGGGAAAGGAGGAGAAAGCTCCAGGTACATCTACGGTATGCTGCGGGGTAAACTTCATAGTTTTAAGATGTAGAAATATATTGTATGTGAAAATCGCAATTCTTGTAATAATACAGTTCAGAGCAGAGTTACCTGGGAGTAAGGAAAGGGAAAAAAAAAGAAGAAAATCTCTTACAAGTGGGATCTGGTTTTACCGTGGGAAACAGCAGCTTGTCAGGCTAACGAGACTTGAAAAGGATAAACCTGAAGTTCATTAATGCAGACAGGTGAGAGATTCTTTCAGAAAATCAGATTTTCAGAGAGGCTACATGAAATTGTGGCAGCACATCAGAATCAGTGGGAGGTAAAAACACTCAACATTGTTTAACCTCAGCCCAATGGACTTCTGTTCCAAGGAGGGATTGGTACCAAACTGCTAGGTCTTAAGGGAATTTGGGTTAGGAACCTAAAACCTTCCCTAACAGCTGTTTACTGTATGGAACCATACACTTAAGATCCTTTTAGTACTTAAGCCAGCACATTTTAATTCAGATTTCCTTCTCCCTTCTGCCCTCAATCCTGCCTCTCCCTCCCCGCTCCTTTATTTTAAACAGTTATCAAGAAATTATTTGGAAACTCCAGCCTTCAACCGACTTTTCCAGGATCTGGAAAGAGGAAAGAGCTCCTCATCACAGTTGAATAATTTTCCAAGCAGAGCTTCCTTCGTCCATTGCTTGGAGAGCTCTTCAAGAGGCTACTTGAAAGGCCACCCGACAACCAGCGGTGGCTTCCACGACAAACCATTGCAAGAGTATTTCGACGAGAGGCTAATGGAGCTCAGGAACTATGAAAGTAAGAGGTCTAATAGGAAGACAAAAGTATTTGCTGATAAGAACCAGAACCCCTTCCTCACCCGCAGAGGATCTCGGCGCAGAAGCAGCTGCAGTGCTGTGGTAATGGTTGGGCATGGCAAGGAGAGCGAAGAGTCCTGCAGCTCAGCAAACCACGACAACAAAAAAGTGATGGAGCGTAACGATCAAGGGAAAACCCAGAGTGTCCTGGACCTCTACAAGGGTGACTTCTTAGACATTTTGACCATGCACATCGCTGCTCCTCTAGAAGCGTTTGTGCAAAAAAAATGATACTGGAGCTGGTTACAGCTTTTTCTGCAAAGCCCAGAAGAATTGTTCCTGTTCAGCACCATTCGGACTTAAGTAGTTTGTGTATGTCAGTCCACTCTGAGACAGAAATGTGCTTGTTTGTGGGAGAAAATATTCTCTCATGTTGTGTTCTTGGTTAACATTGCATATATTTGTTTTCGATCATTTTCCGCAAAGAATCAGTATAATAGAGACATAGTAATGACTTATTATATACAGAGAGCCGTGTTTGAAATACATGCATGTATTACTGGAATTCTTAAGTTGCCTTAAAAAAAGGTGATTAGTGTCAGATGAGCAGCTTGGTTTCCTACTGTGCAGTTTGTATTAGCTAATCTGAAGAAAGACTGTTGTGTTCTGCCTAGTTACTTTGCTTGTTTTAAGCCTCTTGGTTTTTAACGTGTCACTTTGGCCTGACTCATTCATGGTGATGTTTTGCACAGATGCAAATAGTTGATGAGGAACGACTGATTTTCACTCATTGCCACAAGTAATCATCAGGTGGATCATTGTAAGTGTTTGATGTATGAAGAAGCAAACGCAGACATAAGTTTTACTTTTAAATATGATCAGCCGTTATAGTTTCATTTGCAGACTCAAAAACCTTTGACTTAAAAAGCACTACAAGGGCAAAGAGGAAAAAATGCTAGATTTAAGTGAGAATGATGGAATTAAGTATTCCCTCTTTCCTACTGTAAATATGAGAACAACATAGCAAATTCCTAATGTAAGCTGAAGTTCTAATTGTTTATTGTATTTAAGTGTTTATCATGGTCATTTAAGTATACAATGTCAGCTGCAGCTGAATCTTTTTATTATGTGAAATGTCAATGTTTAATTCCACAGTAGTACACTGACTCAATATCAGACCCAAAGCAGACAATTATTTTAAGCTTCCAGAACGAACTACTACTGCCTGTGGTATCATCCGCAATAAAGTCCTCATTACAGTGTTGGTTTGAGTTGATGTTTCTCTCTTTGCTTTCAGACTTGTTTTAATGTGAGTTAACAAGTAAGCCATGCCCCTGGCTAGACCTCATCCCTTCCAGCGCTGGCTTCTCTCCATCACTTTTACCTCCTTCCTCCTCCCATTTCTCCAGCCCTGATGAAACTTGCCCCAAGGTATGTCTTGTCCCTTCTGCAGTTCACACTTTCCCTCTTCCCAATACTCACCTATTTGCAGAAATATTTCTTCTACTGCACTGCCTCCTCAGCTCTTGGGGCCTCATGTTTCCGTGTTTCAGAGCGTGTGAGTGAATATATGCCAAGAGGGAGAGGGCAGATTAAGGAATCTCTCGCATCCCTCCTGCCGGTCCCCTGAGGAAACAACCAAGAGCTTCTCCCCAAAAAGGATAAGACTCATTCCACACCTCTTTCCCAATCGTGGGATTAACAGCATCTAAGGGAACCAAGATGGGATACTGAGAGCTCTCAGTCCTTTGTGTGTGGGAGAAAGCGTTATATACTTAGGCTAAATGAATTTTTCAGAATTCTCAGTTGCCTTACTGCTGCAAATGGAGGGGAGCAGCCAATTAGGTGAGATTTTTCCCTGAAGGAAAATATTTTTTTTAGATTTAAATGAAAGTCTGAAACACATAATATATTAGCAGATGCCATAGAGGGGATGCATCTGGTTTTCACTGTAAATCTGCCAGAGGTTAGTTTCTCCTCTAGGAGTGAATGCATAATAATAACATAGTATTATGTGAGGGCATAATAATAACAGTGCATAAGGACAAGGGAACAATATTAATGGAACACAGGCAACCTTAATTCTTTCTTTTCTTAACCATGTGGCTTTGCGCTCTTAAATACGTGCTTTTGAAGTTTAGTTTTGCAAGCCACTTCCTACCTCCAAGCTTTTTACAGAAGGCAAACTGCCTGCCCTCCTGCTCCCGATATTTTAATCATTATCACACTGTGATGACCCCAGATTAGCAGGTCTGGAGCATCCCAAGCCTCTCTGCAAACCTCTGCCATGTAAGCTAACAGAGGTACGTGGAGCCTTGTACTGTTGGGGTTCTAGTGGAGTTTGCTGACAGCCGAGGAACAGACTTCCCTTTAATTAAGAAAAAATTTAGCAGTGATAAACTGTAATAAAAAAAAAGGTCAGGTAAAATTTACCCAAGCGTCTATAATTGGGCTATTCAAGCTGCTGAGCCTCTGCAGCAGAGTTACTCTTCTCCACTCGGGACGAGTCAGAACACCAATTTTTAATAAGTCCTATTTTCATTTGATTTTTTACTTTTACTGTATACCAAATATGAAACAGAATTACAAAACCCAACAAATTAGACTCTGACTTGGCAGAAACTTGTATTGCCTCCTCCTCCAGAAGCACCCCGTAGACCTGAAATTGCAGAGTCAGGGCCATTTATGGTATTTTTCATCTGTAAAGCACCCTAAGGGATTAAAAAAGTTTTCATGTTTTTCTAATTGGATTTCTTTCAAAATAGTGTAATGACTTTCCTGTGAGAAGCTGCGCATCCCATGCCAGAGATAGTGGAAAAGTCTAAGGAAGATTACATCTCCCAAGAGGGAACATATCTAGATGTTGCTGTACAGAAAGGACATCAAGTTACAGAGAGAACAAAACCACCAAGAACTGTTAGAGAAGGAATAAAATTTCATCTCACATCCTCTCAGATTGTTAAAATGTTGTGAAAAATGGCTTGGGTTTATTTGGAAAGTGATAATATGCATGACCTGAATTTATGTAGTCTATTACCTTAGGTTTTACTGAGTTTAGCTGTTGGACGTAGCTGCTGCTTTCATGTAAATAATCTGTTTTCACAATGTTCTTTCATGAAACTTGATGCAAACACTGTTTTTCATTAGCAGTCTCATAAAGATATTCTCTATGCCTCTTTGAAAAATTCCTCTTTCTCCTCCTGAAGAAAAAGCACTGCACCACTTTCTTCCTGGTGATTTTGCAGCTACTCTTTGGTTTAGATCTTTCTGTACGGAATACGGAAGAGCACACTTGGTTGGTTGTTGTTGTTTTCCTTCTCTAAACACTTTCTCTGCCTAATTGGACCTTAGGGAAAGCCCTCCGTAGGGCCTCATAAAGCAGACAGTGCTCAACTTAAAAAAAATAGTTCATGTCTTCTGAAGCCTGTGTTCCTACTAGTGATTTTGTGATCCTTTCCTTGCACTCTTTTTAAGGTCGTAAAGAGCCGTGTTAGCTGACAGTGTGCAGTGCAGAGGAAGGCTGGGGATGTGAGGATGGAAGGCAGAGGAAGGAGACCTCAGGGGAAACGCAACCTGCTTGCAGATGAGAATCTGAACTTCCACAAAGTGAGATACCACCTCAGTTTGGTTTTCAGTTCCCTTAATCTCTGTGAAGATGTGATGGGCCAG
This sequence comes from Burhinus oedicnemus, assembly GCA_008921705.1. Taxonomy (NCBI): domain Eukaryota; kingdom Metazoa; phylum Chordata; class Aves; order Charadriiformes; family Burhinidae; genus Burhinus; species Burhinus oedicnemus. The sequence goes on from VFFE01009051.1 coordinate 1,454,685, forward strand.
AAAATACCAAAGACGGTAATATTGAAACATATGAAGCCACAACGGCACCTAGCAAGATATGAGCTGCATCCCACTCTCACTGTAATCGTCTTCAAGATCCCAAGGACTTGAGGAAGCTCTGTTTGATTACATGCCTCATTTAAAGTAAAAAGAATAGTTTTCATGTATTTAAATTAAGGAATTTATTAAAAAAAAACAAAGCCAAAAAAACAATCAAAACAGTGGTTTGATCTAGATACAGCAGCACTGTGACATTACTAGGACATTATGTACGAAGAATCCAAGCAGCCATAGAACACAGAAGCCTTTATCTTCAGTAACAATCCCAAAATGAAACTAGCTTCATCAAACAATGTTAAAGATCTCCCTGGCAAGAGAAACAAAACCAAACAGACCCTCCCCACCCCTAACCCTTTGGATACTAGAATGATTTTTTTTGTACAATACCAACAGCCACTAGCTCTTCTAATTGAGAACACTTGCTTTAATTTATTACAAAGATGATCTGTTGCCTCAGTTACGAAAGGCAACTTTTAACATCGCTTTAGAAGTGTCTGCTCCTCTTATAGACTACAGTATTAGAAGTGCTTAAAAACATTTAATCCTGGATATGCTCTTGAAATTCAATCAGAAGGATATTCTGTGTGTGTTTATATACCAAATATGATTTTTAATTTTTAAAGCAGGTGAAAAGACTAACCCTAATATGAAACTGCAATTTTACAATTTAATTATTAGTCAGATATGGGCAACCACATGATAGTTCATGAAATCTTTAGGTCTATCTACATTGCTCAGAAACACAAAATAAAGTTTTTACAACTTTTGCCTTCAAAAGGCTAAAATGTTAAGTCTTGTGGAAGAGTGTCCAGTGTTTAAAAGAAATGCAATCAAGGGAGACCCCATTCAATACATGAAACATAACTCGTTTGAGCTTGCTAATAAACATATCTAACAGCTGCGTGTGGGGTGATGAGAAAGGAAAACGCATTTGTCATGCAGCCACTACCTGAAATGTTTCTTCTCTGGGAGTGAATCTTCTCTACAGGACCGCTGATTCTCCAGAAAACCTGGAGTTCCCCTTTGGAGCCCACTGATCCCAGGCATGTGGTCGCCTCTTTTGTTTCCATAGCTGGGCAGTGAGTTGACCCAACATTTGCCACGCGTGTATCTTTGTGACTTCTCACTTAGTTGGTACCTAGGGATTCGTTTGCAGGCTTGGCCAAAAAAGTTGATCCAATGAATGTTATTTTGTTCCCTTCCTCATAACTATTTCTTTCCAATATAAAAAAAGAGGAAGTGTTTGTGAATGCTGCAATTACTAGCTAGCTCTTAAATAAGAAGTGAATACTTTAACATTTGCACAGTCATCTTATCCTCTGTTGGAGATGTCTTTACAGAAGCGCAGGACATTCTGTTTCAATATCTCCAAGGAAGTAAGACAAACGAATAATAAAAAAGTGCCCTAATTTACAAGAGTCATCTCCCTATTTATGTAAATAAGAGTAGCTATATTAAGCCTATTTCACTTAAATAATAATACAAAGAGTTTATATTGATGTGTTTTATGCAGAGACTCCAAAGTGCTTCCTTTTGATAGGCAGAGAGCATCCCTCCATGTTTAAGAACGGGAAAACAAAATTGCAGAGAGGCTTGCCAAGGGCAGTGAAGAAAAACATGGGCAGAATGGGAATACAAACCACCACTTCTGGCTCCAGTACCCAAACCAAGGAGAATACATTGTAGTGAATAGGCAGCAATCTGTTTAAAATTGTTTCTTTCATAAAGCCCATTTGTCAGTACACTAGCTTAGCTGAGCCAACTGCAGCAGCTTGTATTTGTATTATCACAGAGACGTTTGGGGGAGGTGAGCGTATAATACTGTAGCATACTGTTGGCTTTCACCTTCTTTGGTGGTTTCCCTAAAGGAAATAATTTGCAAAATGCTCTGAGCCAATTTCTTTCTCTTTCCTTTTTGCAGTTAAGGACAGAAAGTTATGAACAGCCGGCACTGCATAAACAATATTATTTAGTATAAAAAGAGATTGTGTCCTGCCCAGCACACAAAAGTGAAGAATTGTTTTCAACTCATGCAGTCTTTCTCTCAGCTTTAGCAGGAGGGTGTTAGTCATTATTATTATTCTTACTCTAAATAATTAGTTGTATTTAAATTGCAGGTCATATTTGTGACAGGCTTGCTGTAGACAACTCTGGAACCTTCTGTCTTCCACAGAGCCATGGAACAGACTGATTCTCCCAAACTTCACTGCCAAATGTACCCCACAGCCTGAGACAGGCTAGGACCATCCTGAGACAGGAGAGCCTTTAAGTCTCTGGGTCTCACTCCGTTCATGACTGGACTTCTTTGTTGCAGGGCCAGACAAAAAGTGGTGCTTTTATGAAATTGGCACCTGTTATCTAAGTATTATCAATTTTAGTCCGGACTTCTAGAGCTCCTGCAGGCTACTTCATGCTTCATGCTACACACATGAAGGAAGATGGGCTACATCCCAAGGGGCAGACTAACCCAAGGATGTGCTTTCAAAGAGAAGGCCAGTCTTTTCAAAGATTGTATGCAAAATGCCTAAAAATGTCTGATGGATGATCTCATCTGCACTGAGATATTTAACAAGTATTACAAATCTGAACTGAAAAAAAAAAAATCACAACTATGAAGCAGAGGTTAAAACACCCGTATCCTGTCCACAGTGAAGTTAGGTCCTGCAGCCACCCATTCCACGGATGTCCATAAGAAGAAGCAGCTGTGCTATAAGGGTGTGCACTTATTGCTTTTCCAGAAAAGTCTACAAAGGGAAGTCCTGACTGAGGCTCAGCTACACGGCAACAGAGACCTGTGCGACGGCTGTTCATGCAGGCTGAGTGGACACCTCCTTGCCTCGTCAAAATGTTACACCTGACCCTCATAGAGATGATGCTGTCTTTGAGCCACGGGCCAGACCCTATGCTTAATGCGACATTGCGTGTGCAATTTCAAGGTCACTCAAAACACTGTGAGCAACATATGATGAACCAAGGAAGAATGTGCAGCGATGTGTGATGATAACTGCCATTTGACACTTGCTGAAGATTCACACATTATGGTAGTTTTCACACTGTCCTCCAGAGCTCACAGCTTGTCTGTCTTCCTTGTCCTGCCCATGGTTTTACCAGTATTACAGATTGATTTTCTGCTTTTCTTTTTAGCTGAGGCATCTCTAAAAGATCAACAGCAACTGGATTTGAAATGCGAGGCTTTGATAGATGAAGCAAAGAATTTAAGCTGGATCCTGAGGTCTGGTTGAACAACATTAAGAATCAATGTCTTTGAATCAGACGCTTTACTGGGTCAGCCAGTTTGATTCCCTACTGCTGATGGTGCTCTTAGGCATAGCTTCTGGGGGAGGGGATGACTGCAAGCTGAGGTGGTATCAAACTGTTCTTACGGATAGCTGGTATTGTCTCTGAACTGCCAGTTACCAGGCATCCCTAATCAGGAGGGCCAGACGAACGCTGCGATACTGAATTCTGCTGCTCCCTAATGCTCAGTTTGATCTCCAGTACCTGTTTGGTTTGATTATCTTCGCACCTTTCCGAGCTTCACAAGCAAGTTTTTGTTCAGAAACAACATCTGAGTCATGGCCATTCTTGTAAAAAATCTCTTTTTAGGTAATCCAGGCCAAGAGAGCACACCTAAGAGTTTATTATTTGTAATTTTTTTCCTTCATTGTGCCTTTGTTTAAAAAAGCCTCTCATCCAAGCAGAGAGTGGGAAAAAATGCTACGAGACTTAAGCGAATGTTGAGACACTGTAGAAAATGAATAGCAAACATCTGAATCATAAAAGTTGGTAAACTAATTAGTGTTCATGAGACTACTCAGTAAAGATTTAAAAATAAAAAACGTGCTTGCATAATTCAGGATCAGATTGCAAAAGGTTTCTGATTCTTAAAAAGAGCTAAGTTTGCTCATCTGTCTACTTAAAATACGCAAACAGATCTGAACGTATGCATGTTTTTGAAAGAATTTGTATTGTAATGGGAAAGGAGATATAGAAAATTAATCAGTCTGGAAAGCTATTAAATAGTTACTCCTTCCTGCTGCTTTGTTATGTGCAACCCACCTCGAAGACTATTTACTTTGAATCAAAATACTAAAAATCCCATTGCAAATGCTCTCCATAGTTGTATGATGAAAGTATAAGTCTTTTTTTTTCAGAGTTCCTGAACAACCACGGCTCCCAATGTTTCTCGAATTTGGCTCCATGGAGCCAGATGCCAAGTGTCTGTGGAAGCCTGGCAGGGGACTGCCCTTGGCAGGGCTTCAGCCCTGAGGTCTGGGCTCAGATTGCACCTGGTCACACAGTGGAGGGGAGAGGACTGTGGTCCTCCTCCAGTCTTGGGTGTGAGGTGAGCTGAATAATAAAAAAAAAAAAAAGAGAGAAGAGAGAGAAAGAAAGAAGTAATGAAAAAGAAAATCCTGCAGGTTTTGTTGTTGTAGGCAAACCCTGACTAGAAGATTCCTAGGACTGTTCGTTATCACTAGCGATGTATGATACTGATTGAGTCTTTCAGGGCTTGGACACTGAAAGTACAATTCTGCTGCCCCAGCATTGTAATACTGTTTAAAGTTTGTCAGACAGGATAGCAACACTTGAGGGATATGCCATGAAATCCACTCAACTGGTTTTATTTTCCGTCTCTCCCCTTACTCACTCACTGCTCCCAAAGGGCTGGGATGCCGAGGGACTTCATTCCAGGCTTGAAGTGCATATAAGCATCCTTCCTCCACACCATCTTGAGGATTCAGAATATCTACCCCTAGCATAATGTCCTCCAAGTAGCAGGACTGAATGCATCTCTCATCACTCGAGGACTCGAGGACTCGAGGACTTTGCACTGTCCCTGTGCCTCCCTGTGCACTCCCTGTGCCCTGGAGTCCTAGAGGTGCTGAGTAAGGAACTGTCCCAGCTGAAAGGAGAGCAGGAGAAGGCACGTTTGCTATCATTCACTGTTGTCATATAAAAAAGTCGACTACCACTAGTTAAGGCTGATAGCATCTAAGAGGTATAAGGCCATCTACAATCTATTTGCAATTTGTTCACCAGCTTTCAGTAAGGGGTTTGTTGTTATTAGGATGTTATTTCCCAAGTGGAAGATGGTAAAGAAAGAAAATTTAGTCTTTGTGCGCCAAACTGGTAACACGTAGGAGACAAAGCCCTTGGGCCAATAGCTGCAGCTTTATCAGATTTATCCAATGAAATATGGATAGGCTAAGCCTTCCCCCAACCGTCTTTTGTCCTTTCTCCTGGTGGTAGGTAGATATTAGCCACGTTTTTCTGATGGGGCAATACGCTTGTCTGTTGCTGCAAAGCGAGATAATGGCAGTAGTGGAAAAAAAGAGCTTGGTCTTTTACTCTAGCCCCCATCCAGCATCCCCCTTCCCCTTAGCATCAGTGCACAGAATGAAATCAACTGCGGATGCAGAAGCATATTGTATGCCATACTGTTACAGGGTGATGTCTTAGCGTGACAGAAACAGATCAGAGTTGCACAACATTTGCAGCTCTCCAAGAAGAATGAAGATGTGTGTCTTGTCTTGTCTCAGGCACACTGATACACATCAGTTGTCTGGCTAAGATCTGTTTCATTCATTTCATTCCCCTTCTGTCAGGAAGCTGAAACCATTATAGATTTAGTCTATAGCTGATACATAGAGAGAAAATTACTCAAAATTCTCATCTATTACTGTTTGTCTAAAATCTTGCATCTTCCATAAGGTCTGCAATGCCATCATCTGACATTGGAGAGTGGCTGAAGCTCTCCCTGTGCATCACCAACACAGGGAAAAGGAATTTCTGGGCCACACTGATCTGAAGGAAAAAGAGAAACAACTTCTTGGTGATATTATGGCACACTTACACAGCGTCACTGCATGTCTGCTAGTGACCAGCAAAACTGGAGGCTTTTGAAGTGATGTGGACTTGCATCTTAACATACTTTACTCTTGATAAAGGTGCCAAAGCCCAATCTCCCTTTCTTGACTTTTCTCTGTCAGCTGCTTTATGCAAATCCTGGCCTTGTTCTGTCTCTCTCCCTCATAACCTCAAGCTGTTTTAGTATGTCATTCCTGTGACTTTCTCACTCAGAGCTTTGTCACCACTAACCTGCATCTTTTTTCCTTTCTGCATTGCCCAGAGATAACATATACCTGGTAGTCTAATGAATTTTGTCTGTGAAGACTTCCACTGGAACAGTGCTTCCTTGTCCCCTGGGATAACTGCACTACTAGCTACCAGGGTTTTAGACACACCAGGCTGACCTTCAGACGTCCTGGGGACCCAAAGGTGTCAAATCATCAGTCTACTGTAGATGACATTATTAAAGAGCATGGTGAACCAATCTGTTTTAGAGAACACATTGGGCTACGGAGATCTTGTCTGCACTTGGGAAGACAAAGGTTTTCTAATTGCTATTGAAAGGAAGTAACCATATTTTTGATCTGGTGTTCTTAATAATAATAGATAGTGACATATTTGAGAAGAGCATGATTCTAACGCCTGAGGTACTGCTACTGACCCTGACCGATTCTGTTTATACTAGTGGGAACAATGTTTTCATCAATGGTTAAAGGATCCTGGACAAAGAATGACGGAATCAAAAGTGGGAGGGATTATTTCATAACTGAGATTTTATTCAATTGAGGACCTAACTGAGGGGATGAGTCATGGTGTGTTGGGCATGACACATGGAAGAACTTTAAGTGCAGCCACAACCTACAGGTTCTGCTACTGCTCAAAAGCAGCTCCGATCCCACTCTGAACCTCCACAGCTCAGCTCTAGAATGAATCTCATGGTCAGCACAAACCAGACTACTGAATTTCTCTCTTGCTACCTGTTTGATATGAGCAACTATGGAACGGCCTTAGACTTTTGACCGCAGCATGGAGAACACTTTGAGTTCTGCTCTCATTTCAGCAGGTGCAGGTTTCAAGTCCTTGGAAAACAAATGGTCATTTGCTTTCCTGGTCACCTCTCACTCAGTTTTGTTCTTGCTGTCATTAGAAATGGCACAAAAACTAGCGAAGGAGAAGGGCTTAAAATAGGGTTCCCTTTCTAACCAAAAAATTTTTGATGAGCTAACAATGTAAGTGCAAATCTCAGCTGTGCTGGTCCCATGACATCACAAACCTTAGGCGTAGCAAGTAGCATTCTTGAATGCATCAAAATCTTGTCTTTTAGCATTTAATGCGAGACATTACAAACTAATGAAGAGGAGAAATGTATGCAGTGTTGCTGTAAACCAAATATACAGATGTAAAATAATTAAGAATAAACTGTTCCATAAAAATGCATGTCAATAAAACCCAGTCTGATAAAGTGATTTATGAATAATTTTCTAGAATTACTAAAAAGAATGATTTCTCGTTTGAGGCTCTGGAAGTCTTGAGTCACATTTTTTTTTCTTTTAAAAAAATGTCTTAAAACACATGGCTTTACAGCTGCTGCTTGGAAAATATACACCTCCAAAGTCTGACTTTCATTTAAATACAAATGTACAAAATGTAAACTGAGACAATAGAGAAATTTACAAAACTTTTCTTTAAAAATAATAAAGACAAAATTCAGTTCTAGTATGATGCTATTTAAATACGTGCAAGTAGTCATGTTCATTGAATTTCTATTGCAATGTTCTAAATAGACAAATTTGATTCACACAGTCTTGAGTGCCACCTCCAAAAACAGACCTGAGTGGAAAATTCTTCTTAAAATGCGAGGCTCCACTGGAAGGAATGGATAGAAAATCTCCACTTTGGGGAGATCCTTTTTTTTTTTCACTCAACGGTGGAGGCTCTCTCATCCATAGAAGCTCCATAGATTATAGTGGAAGGATGCAACATGTTGTTTCATAAAACTGAGTTGGAACTAGCTGCTTCCAGTGGAGTTTGAACTTACGTGATTTGAATTTATGTGGTGATTTAAACTGGCCTTTGAATTTGGAGAACTCTTTGAATTGTTCTGATGCTGTAGAAAGAGGAAGACAACGACAATTAGATTACCCAAATATGCCATGCTTTCATTTAGTCCAACATTCTTCATTTTATGGTGATAATGTACTGACTGGACTGCAAGATTTTTGTTTGAAGATCTTTGGATGTAAAATATTCTTCACTTTCTTACCTGCATTCTCTCTAGGTCTGGAGGACCATGGCAGTTCTTGAGGAATGCAGCAAAGAAGTCTCACTCGAGCTCCAGGAGTCAAACCAATTCACTGCAAAATGTCAGTATCTGCTAAATCTGACTAATACAGAGGACATGTGCCAATGCTTAGGCATGGTTTTAACCCTACAGAAATAGATTGGACTAAGAATGTTACTTAGATTTGCAAGTGGTGCCATGGTGCCTCAAGAAAGCTGTATATCACTTACTCTCTGGTCTGCTCTCTTCGCTAGTGTCTTGGTTTCCTGCCATGACTACTTCACTCAACATTTGCATTTTCTTTTTTTTTTTTTTTAACACGTAAATCAAAGGTTTTCACAAGGTACTTATCAAAACCATATAACCATTTCAAAAGGCATTTCAGTATATCACTGAAAAAACGTTTAGGTAAGAAGTTTTCAACCACCGGAAACAAAGCTGATGAAAAATGATGGAACTTCTGGTGGTAAAAAAATCACAAGAGGTAGATGGGAAACCTGGGATAGGCAGTATTAGTCGTGAAATTACCAGGTAACTGTGACAGCAAGCCCTCTCTAAGAAGTACGGTCTTTCTCCCACAAAAATATCACCAGAACATGGCTGTGACCTGGGCATCTATGGGACGTTCCTTCTCTTAGTCATAAAAGATCTCACCTGTCGTTTAAATATTCTCTGCAGCAATCCTTTCTTGGGTGGCTCTGGGGGGTAGCTTTTGTTTAGGTCTGGTGAAATAGTACCATTTGGTCCAAATACATTCAGTTCTTTGAAACACTCTGTTTCTATCATCTAGGGGAATACCATAAGAAAGAAAAAAAGAAATTACACATCTGCATTAACTATATTCCAGTAGTTCTAACTTGTTCAAAGTCAGGATCAGGACCAGCAGCTTGAGCTATGTGTTCGGAGAGTTAACAGTTGAATTCCTGCTGGTGGCTATAGAAGGTAAATAGGATGTATGAAAAAGAGAGGCTGAGTCTGCTCTGCATGTTTGCACATCAGTCGTCTTAGAAGTTGCCCCATTAAAGCTTTTTGTTCTTTTCTTTAGCACTGTGGAGAATATTGGGCAAAGACAGACATACTCGCAAAATCCCAGTTGTTACCACCCCTCTGCCCAAGTGGATCTGCTGTTTGATCCAGAGCTGGATTATGAAATCCACTGCTGGCTGTGTTTTGATATCAAACAGAAACAAAGACCCAGATCTGGAGACCCTGGAGCAGTTCAAGGTCCAGAGTCAACTGCTGCAGCTGGGACCTGCTGGAGGTACAAGATAATGGGTGAGGAGATCAGGATCACCAAGGGACGAGCCTCCCAATAGGACTTCCAGCCATCCCACAGAAGTTCCTCAGAGCTGTTGTCGAAACACCTCTGTAGAAATCCAGGAGAAGGATGTACAGTAGGATCCTTGCCAATTTACACAAATATGCAGAGCCAACAGATACAGTCACCTGAACCTGACATCTGTGGCACATTATAGATCTTGAAAGAAGCCATTTGTAACTTATGAAAGCATTAGAGTCTGGCAAGTTACCCAGTAGCTATATATTACTGGAAATATACAGGTCCTCTTAAACCACCTGTGTTAGGGGTTTTATTGGAGTAATTTTACTATGATACATCCTTACCTCATTTTGCCATGGAATAGACACTGATCCTGTGGAAAACTTGGAATAGAAATCATCATCTGTTTGGTCCAGGTTAACTCCTTTCACTGTGGAGAATTGCTCGATGTCTAACACATCCTTGCAGTAGACTGCTCTGGGCTATCTCAGCAGAAAAAAAAAAAAGGAAAAACAGCAAGAGGAAAAAATACTCGTGAGTCTGACCATGTGCTTTCATTCACAGCTTCAGCCAAGTGAGAATGCCTAACAACAAGTGACTATCTGCTTTCTGCTCCTCTAGGCTTGCTCTGCCCGCATGTTTATCATCAAAGGCTGACTCCGCTTTAAGCATGTTAAGCTTCCCACTTTGAAGTCCCGAAAGCATCAGCGCAGCTTAAGTGGGTTTTAGTCATCCACGTACCATATGGTTAAGAGGTGAGGGGAAAAGGACAGAAAGAACAAGAAAACAAAAATCAAATCTGTCAGTAGTTTCTTTTAGAGGGGGAACAACAGAAAACCAGAACGTTTATGAGTGACACGCTGGAGACAGCCCTGAGAAGGGACCTCAGGTAGAAGTGTCCTTCTGTTCGGATAGCTGTGGAGTTTGCAGCTTGAAGGTTTAAAGGAAAGTATACCAATTGCTAAAGAAAACAGAAGATGTTTGGCATTTTTACATTGTTTTTATTAATAGCTCAGCTGCTGGAAGCTGTCCAGAATCACCTCTATTAACTCTTTTAACTTGGCTGCCTTTCTTCAAACAAATAGCCAAATGGCCTTGCCTTTCTAAACGACTTACTTTTCCGGGATGACAGAGACAGGACCCTTTGCAGTGACGCTGCTTTTAGCTCATATTCCAGCAGTCAGCCACAGAAAGCAGAAATAGTCACCACTGGCGACCTGTCATAGCGCGGCCATCTGCACGCCTCCGGAGCTCCCATCAACGACACAGTTATCTTTTGACGCGCAGCAATAATCGAGGGGTGCCTTGTGGCACTAGCCTGACCTGCTGAACTCAAGCACGTGTTGAATCCTACTGTCTGCACATGGTACCATGACTGCACAGCCCAGGGGTCCAACCGTGCAGTATTTTATCTAGATCTGAGCAGTGTGACCAAACAAATCAAGCTCATTCCTGACAGGAGTCCTAGTCGCTGGAGGCTGCATCCCTCTGCATTCCTGACAGCTGCAATCCACAACATTTTTGTGGCGACAGAGTAGTCTAGAAGAGGATGGAGGGACATGGGATGGATTACAACCCCTGCCATTAGCTATATAGCTTTGGGTGATTCAGCTGACTTCAGTAAAGACTTGGAAATCTATGGATGAAATGCCAAATAAATTAAATTAGGGGCAGCTCTTGAGTTCCCAATAAATAGCCATAAAAATTTATGTGCCTCTGCTTTAGCAAATATGTCTATAAGAGTTGCCTTCTAGGCCTCACATGCCACAGTTAAGCTTTTAATACACTCTGGCGGATCCCAAATTTGAGCCCAGAATTTTCTAATTTTCTACATCAGAAAGAAGTAGTAGCTTGTCTCCTATTTCTTCCCACTAAAGCAGGTCGTAACACCATGGGCTAATTGGCAGGAATAACTAGGCCACATAGTAAAATGCAAAGCAAAACCAGAGCAGCTAAAGTAAACTTTTGTAGCATTCAGACCACTTTGGTTTGGTCGAGCTTGCAGCAATGTGAATGAGAGCTGCCAAGATGTTACTTTCCTTAATACATTAAAATGGCAGTGTTTACTTAGAACCATATGGGAACTTTAAGGATAGAAGGCCTAGCCAGAAAGAGAACCCTGCAGGAGGAAAATAATCAGATAACTCTGTGCACTGGGGTAGAGACCAATACCACAAAAGGGTGGAAAAAGCTTTGTTCTTGCCAATGCAACAGAGACTTTCAGTGTCTGCAATTCTGGTGTGTAAAACCTGAGTAAGGACTCAGGGCTGGGTTTTGTGCCCCATGAACACCATCAAAATGCTCTCTCAGGTCCAAGTCACTTCCTCTGCTTGAGGTAACACTAGATATCTCAACCTGGTTCAGACTCTCTGTAACAAATACCTGTTTTCATGATGATCCAGTCCATTCCTCAGTTCCGTAGAGCTTTGCACTTTGCAATTCTGGTTTCGCCTCAGCAAATATATCTATATATCTGTATGCATACACGTGGCTTTCATTGCTGATTGTTCCAAGCACCACCTGGTCCTGGGCATACTTACTCTCACACTACTACCATCGATAAGGGAAAACAAAGGTTCCCAGTTTAAAGTTTGGGAACTGAAGCATGAGCAGATCAAGCGGTGCCTCCAGTGCCATACAAGACGACTGTGGTAAAGTGACTGGGAACGAATCAAGGCTCAGGTTACCACTTTATATGGAGACGCACCCACCCTGCATGTACGTGTCTACAGAGCGGCTCTCCTCTTCCTCCCAGCCTCCCCACTTCGGCCCTACTGCTTACCACATCTTCCTAGGGCAGCTACCCATGCAGGGAGTGATGACAGCTCTAAGAGAAAGAACTTATTTTAGAAAAAAATCTCTTGAAAGAGGCCACTGGGGGGTTATCCTATCGTACTTACATCAGGGACAAAGGGAGGATCCAGCATTCCTGCTTCTAACCTCTTGAAATTCATGCTCTTGAAAAAAGGGTGCCTCTTCACTTCTGTTGCACCTTCCCCTTGACATCCCAGCCGCTGCTTCACATCTTTGGTGAGGAGCTGAAACATGCCAAGAGGAATGGTAAGGATGTCAGAAAAGCAAGAGCTCCACAAAGCTATTTTTATCTTCAGTTGGTTTTGAATGTGCCCAGAGGGAAGTGCAGAGGGGAATTGTAATTGCTGTTACTTAATGGCCAAAGTTAAACGGATTAGGACTGCACTGCTCTACATGCCGGTGAAATCCTTTGAAAATTACCTGCTGTAAAGTGTTTACAGTCAAAATAGAGACTGTTGTTTCTGCTTACTTTCAGTGAACACTTTCAAGAAGAGGTCTGACATACCCTAATAACATACATAGATGCATATTCATAAGTCCCAGGTGCTTTTTCTCAGTTCTTTTTTTTTTTCTTGTTGCTCTTGTAAGAATAATTTTCCAATGTTGCTTAGGCTGGGTGACTTCACTATTAAATTCTATTTCTCCCCACCCATTGCAGTATATTCCAGTACATCACATGACACATTGAACCAAGCCTTTGTGCTCATGGGCCTATCTCTGCTGAACTCAAGGGGTGTTTTGTCCATGGAGCCAGCATCGGTAACCATCCTCAGCTCAGCCTTGTTTGTTTTCAGAGAAGGGCAATGCACCACCTCTACCTGCTACAGCAAGTCCTGCCTGTTTCCTGGGTACCTCTAATGGAGCAATGAACACTGACTGAACGCAGCATCCTTGGCCCATTAGATAAACAGGTCCATGAACACAAACACAAGCCCTGGAAGACCTTGTATGGATGGACTAACTGACCTGCAAGACAACAGTTCAATGGAAGCACAATTCTGGCACAGACTAGTTGGTGGATGAGGAGACAGAACATATAGCCAAATCTTCACCAAAATGCCTCTTTTCTCAAATCATATGTGTAGAATCAAATAGGCTAAATCAATGTCTTAAGACATCACATCTAAACAGCTCAAGAGAGGCATAGCTCAGAACATAAATGACTGGTGCAAAAAGACCATCACTTGGGACAGTGACCTTTCTAAACGTACCACTGACCTCAGGCAATCTGCTGAAAAGTGAAGGTTCACAGATTTGTTTCCTGTGTTTCCTTCCATTCATCTTTGAGGAAGCCTGCATGATTGTCTTATACACAGAGAAGGGAAAATATAACTCTGAACTCACTATAATTTGCCCAGAGATTTCAACTGCCTATTAAAGAGATGCATAACATGGGCCCTAGTACAACAGAAAACTAAGCCTGCATTGAAAACAGTCAAGGCTAGCTTTGCCGGAGTCTCTGCTTTGGGGGAAAAGACTACATACTTACACTGCAACATCATGGAGGAAATAAGAATACCGGCCCTTTTCCACAGGAAGGGTATGCCTCCTGGAGCCGGGCATGCAGCCAGGCAGACATCCCACCGCCCAGCACTTTTGGTACCCTGATTTCCAAACGGCTGCTGAGGGAAGGGGCTAAGCCAGCCTGCGTTGATACCAAAACTCTGCGGCTCGAGAAGGGAAGGGAGAAGGGTAAGAGCGGGATGCCCGGCGCGGCCCCGCCGGAGGGGAGCGCAGCTGCCGGGCGCGGCGGGGCCGCCGGAGGGCAGCAGAGGAAAGGGCAGCGCGGCCGGGCAGCGCGGCGGGGCCGGGGCGGCGGCCGGGCGGCGCAGGGCGGTGGCGGGGCCCGGCCGCGGGTGGCGAGGCGTTCCGCGCCCCTCGGGGAAGGATCCGGACGAGTAAGCCGCCTTGGAGCTGTGTCGGTGACTTTTCCCTGGGGCAGGAGGGGACCGGTGCCTGGGTGCCCAGGGGAGGGAAAGGTTCACCTCTCACCTTCTCTCCCGTCTCCAGCTTTGCTGCGCCAAAGCAGGAGCTAAAAAGCAGCGATGTCCCCTCGCCCCCCTCCCCAGGTGGGCTGTGCAGATCGATCGCACTGAAAGGATTAGCAAAACTCCCTGGGACTGCCTGCCCACGGCGCGGGGGTTGGAGGGGGCTCGGCGTCCATGCAGGACAGTGGGGCGGTTTGGGTTCGCTGAGCATCTTCGTCCGTGAAGGGACTGCGCCCTTGGGAGTCCGCAGTCAGCAAACTGAGCTGTACCTTGCAGCGCCTGGCTGGGGCTCACTTAGGAGAACAAGAGGCAAATGGCTTTGAGGAGAGGAAAAGAAATGCTTCAGGAGATCAGGTAGACAATCAGGTGCAGCCCTGCAGGAGGTTGGGAACGGGAAGCCAGGCAGCTTCCCTGCTAAGGCAAGGTTGTCTGGGGATGCGGCTTGTAGGCTTTGAAGCTCAGGGCCCCTCACTACAAAAAAGACATTGAGATTCTGGAGTGTGTCCAGAGAAGGGAAACAAAGCTGGTGAGGCGTCTAGAGCACAAGTCTTTTGAGGAGCGGCTGAGGGAACTGGGGTTGTTTAGTCTGGAGAAAAAGAGGCTGAGGGGAGACCTTATCGCTCTCTACAACTACCTGAAAGGAGATTGTAGAGAGGTGGGGCTTGATCCCTTCTCCCTAGTAACAAATGATAGGACAAGAGGAATGGGCCTCAAATTGTGCCAGGGGACGTTTAGATTTCTTCACAGAAAGGGTTACAAGCATTGGAACAGACTGCCCAGGGAAGTGGTGGAATTGCCATCCCCGTGGGTATTTAAAAGACAGGTAGACCTGGTGCTTAGGGACATGGTTTTGTGGTGGTTTTGGCAGTGTTAGGTTGATGGTTGGACTTGATGATCTTAAAGGTCCCTTCCAACCTTGGTGATTCTGTGATTCTGTATGTCCCAGTACCCTCTGGTTGTGTTGCTGTCTCAGCCACATCATCTCAGTGAGGAGGAACCTTGAAAGAACTGTTTGTTGCTAATGTGAGGTTGGTAATCTTGCCTCTGGTGTCTGGCTAGAGCTGGGTTTTCTTGTCCTTATATGTTTACAGAGTCACAGCTCTTTAGGCTTCTCTGAATGCTCTGCTACCCCCTGGGCATCAGTGGTTTTCTTATCTGACTTCCACAGTCTCCTCAGTTCTGCAGTTTTGCTGGGGGCCTCATTTCCAGCCTCAGACAGCAAATAGCTTTGGCAATCAGTGTGCCCCGTGTATGCAGATGCCATCCTCCAGCCAGTCCTAAGCAAGCTACAATGGCAGAGGCCAAGCAGCTACAAGAGGTGGTGAAGGGGTTTGTGGGACATGAAAGAAAAGTCTTCTACTCAGCTCTTTCTGTCTCAGCAGTAGCAGCAGCAATAGCCAGGGGAGACTGTATGGATTGAGGGATGGAGGGAAAGCTAGTGGTTCTGGCCACAACAGCAACTTCCAGCTTCCAGATAGCAACGTCCCTCTCTTCCTCACAGTTTCCTGTGCCTCTGCTGCTATCTAGGTTGTGACATCTGGTCTGACTGGTCACCATGACTCGTGACCAGCCAGACCAGATGTCACAACCTAGATTGGTTCATAGATGGAGAACAACTTGAAGAAACATCTCTATGCCTTGCCATCATCTGAGCACATTGATTCACATGATACAGCTCCATATTGATCCAGCTCATAGGAAAAGATATTTCTCAGGGCACTTCTCTGGAGCTTGCTTTCCCTGGGTAGAAGGAAAGAGGGGTGTTTTGCTTTCAAATCTTTGCATGAGATTTTGAGCTCTCATGGTCTTGAGGCAAGGTTTTTTTGTTGTGGGGTTTTTGTTTTTAAATCCCAACAGGCATATGGATTTAGCTTACATGAAGATTGCTTTGGGATTTCCAGTCAAGATCTGGTTTGCTCTATTGTGGCTGGGCAGAGAAGACAGAAGTTCTTTTGATCTTCTATTCTCATGTTGAGAGGACTTTCCTGACAGGTGGAAAGCAGAATCTGAAGGCAGAAGGACCACTTTTACTACCCATGGCTCTGATATACTTTTGGAAATGCTGTCTTGAAGCTTTCAGGAACAGTGCTGCTGAGAAGCAAGTTGGAGTAGGAAGGGGTAGATTTGGGTTTGCCTGTAGATGATAAAGGAGACCTCGGCAGTTTCTGCTCTACAAGTCAGCTGTGAAGGGAAGAAAGGGGGTTACTTTCCTGTCTGTGCAGCCAGTAATTCTCCTGCCTCTTGACTAAGTGGGAAGACCAAGCTAATCTGGGAATCTACCCTTGCCAGGCTGTAAATGTTAGAAGTCATTTGGAGTGTGTGGTCAGAGGATAGGGTAGTTGAGGATAGAAAAAGGCTGGCTGGGTGTTCTGGGCTCCTCCATGGTAAACAAGGGAGTATCCAGTAACCTCAGATGCAAGAAGGAAGTCTCTGGAGCATGAATGCAGTTGGTCGTGGGTGGCTGGCCACTGCAGGCTGAAAGATTACAAAAGGGAACAGACCACTGGGAATAGGCTGGGACTGAAAGACCACAGAAAGGAGATGATTCCCCTGCAAAGCCCTGCTGCAGGGGAGCAGCTGCCTGCCTCTTGAGGAGAGTCCCAGGACACTCCAAATGGAGAAAAAAATAAGAAATTCATGGAATTTGGCTGTAGCTGCAGCCAGCTCTAGAGATGGCAGCAGGTGAAACCAGACACTTCTCCTGGCTTCTGTTGTGGATATCAAGAGATAGCATGGACCACAGTATTTTCCAGAAGGTAAAGTACATGCTTTCTCCAAGGAATAATGAGTCTTGTACCACTTCCTGCAGCCCCAGCAGCTTTCTGCAATAGTAAACCTGCATAATAGCCTGAAATATGCATCCCATTTGGGAATCTGACCAGGGAGAGGAAACAGAGATAACAACTGTATGTTTTGAGTCATCTCTACGCTTTTGTTTAATTCAGTTTCAAAGGTTGTATTTAATATGAATAGAGAGCAGAACAAAAGCAACAACTACATCAGGCTGATGACAAGCCCTCCTGGGACAGCAGTGCAGATGACCCAATCAAACATACTTTAAGTGTAGTTCTACAGCCAAAACCTATGCAGAATTCACAGAGCTTCAGATCTGAAGATGGCTTAGGCCATCCAACCATGCATGAAGTTGATACCAAGCAGCAGAGCTTTATTTTCTGGTAACAAAGGCTACAGATGACACTGGATGTGTGTAAATGACAGCAGGATTTAGTCTACAGACTTATGGGCAAGCTGTGACTAGAATAGGATTTTCAAAGAAGAGTCTTGAGTAGCAGTGGTGAAGTTACATTAAGATCTTTTTCTTGATATAAAGAACTCTCTGATACTTTCATGTCAGTCATTTCATCCCCACTGGGGATTCAAACTCTGCAATGTCTGAGACTTTTTCCACAACTTTGTTTTGCTTCCTTTACAAAAAGAAACAACTGTTGTGAGGATTGCTAAAAAAAGCCAACAGTCCCCAAAGCGCTGCTTTATTTATCTTCATGTGATCAGTCAGATCATATCCAGATCATACCATGTAATAAATAACTCAAAGTCCTAAGATGTTTGTCCTAAAATTACAGGAGTAAGGGAAACTTTTTGCAGGGTAAGGGTGCAAAAAATTGATGCTCATGAAAGGAGAAAAGGGGAATGGTAAACCCCCTTCCATTGACCCAGCTGATCAAATAGTTTAAGGGATCACCTAGATAAATTTCAACCTTGAAACAGAAGTAAACACACTATGTTAAACAATTTTTAGAGAATAGAAAGGTAGTGCTGTGATGACCTCTCAATTACTAAATAAGACAAGACAGTGGGAACTGAAGATGCCAGAATGACATCTTGCACTGCTTATGTTTATGAAATCACAGCCCAATCTGGCCAACTGAAGAGTCAAAACTCTCTCAGGCATGGGTGACAATTATCTTATTGCAAAGGCTTACTACAGAAGATTTATTATTATTATTACCAATAGCAATAGCAACGATAATCATTTGAAGAGCACCTTGATGTGTGTGGGGTGCCTCTCAAGACAGATGAAAGAGCAGTTATTCTCAGGCAGCACCGATAAACTTTAAGGTGTCATAATGCGTGAACAAGTTGGTTTCCAGGGATGAAAGCAGAGAGGAGGGATGAAAGCAGAGAGCAGGGATGAAAGCAGGCAGGAGTAGTAGCAGTATGACGACAGTTTCTGGTGCTGAGTGAGGAAGAGAAAAAAATTACTTTTAGGGAAAAAAGAATCCATCGTCTTTTAGTTGGCTGGAGAGGGACTTTGGGAAGGGAATGGAGATCAGGACCACAGAACAGCTGAGGCTGGAAGGCGCCTCTGGAGATTGTCTAGTCCAATGTCTCTGCTCAAAGCAGAACCACCTAAAGCAGGTTGGTCAAGGCCATGTCCAGTTGGGTTTTGGATATCTCCAAGTGTGGAGACTCCACAGCCTCTCTAGGCAACCTGTTCCAGTATTTGACTACCCTCACCATGGAAAAGTGTTTTCTGATGTTCAGAGGGACCCTCCTGTGTTTCAGTTTGTGCCCATTGCCTCCTGTCCTGTCAACGGGCACCAAACTAAGAGTTTGGCTCTGTCTTCTTCGCACCCTCCAATCAGCGATCTCTTTTCTGGAGTCAAATGGGAGCTGCAGGAATAAGAAGCAGCAGGGAAAATAGTCTGCAGGAAACAGAGACAAACAGGACACTGACAGAGTGAGAGAAGAGCACAGCAATATGGGCCTGTCCAATACTGTTGTCTTGAATGCACTTCAAGTCGCATCTTTGGATGCAAGAGTGCACTTGTCAGGGAAAACATGCATGTACATCAATGAAGTACAAGTCGTAACAACAACAAACAGGGAGCATTTCCTAGAAAGACTGGATTTTTTCACACAAAAAACACACCATGAAGCAGTTATGTTATATGGGAACTATGGGTTGGGGAACTTCCCAGAAAGCCAGCTGCCCCTGTTCCTAATTATTTATTATTCATCTCTGTTTCAGTCCAAAATGAGGGCTGGTTTATGGGAAATGACTTACAAAATGAAACATGGAAATATTGGATGGATGATGATTAATGGGAGCTATGATATGTGCCTGCAAAAATGCAAAGGGCATAAACATCCAGGAGGGGATGGTTGACATGGGGTGACACTAAAGGGTTTTCATATGAATAAACGCATAAAGACAATATATTTCCTGATGGAGACGCTATTAGCTCATGGATTAAGCTTTGAAGAGAAGGTTAGGACACAAGGTGGAAAACCTGTTATTCCTTGCTCCTGCCCTGAAAAGTCCACTATAGGAAAGCCTTTTGTGTTGGATCTTTGTGAAGGCTCAAGTTGGATTTATGTACTGCAACTTTATGCTTCATTTTGCAGGTATGATGGGTACTTAATTATCCCTTTTTTGTTTCTTTGTTAAGATGCTGATACAAAGCAGCAAAGTTCTGGTTTTCAATATAAAGAGCAAAAAGTATTTGAGAAAATTTATCTGAATCATGGATTTTTAAAAATATCACTTGATAAAATAAATGACTTTTGGATGGAAAACCACAAATGCCATCATGCTCAGTATCAGAAGTAAGGCTCTTCCAGCCTTAAGGCACAGTAATTTTAATGCATTAATGCTCAAAAATGACAGGGTTATCTTTGGATCCATTAAGAGTTTGCTCAAACCACCTAAATAAACATGCCACGTGATTGGACAGTGAAGCAGTAATGATCAAGTTGTCAGGAATGATTTACATATAGTTCATGGTTCCCTGAGGCAAGGGAATGAACTAGACGACTTCCTGAGGTCCCCGACTCCCTGAAACCATAGACTCTATGGCTTGAAGATGAAAATGACCGCTACAAGTATAATGACTTTCACTGTCTACTCCCCTGGGAGTGGTAGGTCATGTCCTGCACTATCCCATCAATGCTACATTTAATTCTTCTCAGCTTTAAGTTCTCATGGGCTTGGTTATTTTCAGAGTATACTTTCATTGTATTATGCCTCATGCCTGCAACTAACTACAGAACAAGCAACAAGAATATAATTTTTGCCTCATGACATTTTCATTTCATGCTAACAACAGGACGTGCACAAACTCTCTGCCACTCCAGCAGATGCTGTGCCTCACCTGGTGGGAGTTGAGATGCTACTAGAGAAGAGATGGCAGGCTGTTTGAGCACATGAAATGGTCTGTAAGAGCCTGTGGCTGTCCTAGATCCTCCCACGCCGACTTCACTGGGGGCTCTGAATCACAGATTAAGGGCAATGAATGGCCTAGAGTATCTATCAAGAGTGATGTCAGTTAATTACTACTGCTGGGATTCAGCAATGAGTTGGTGTACTGTGAGTTAATGACTTCCAGGCATGATACTTGGCAATACTACCATTATTATTTTGCAAGGAGACTTCAATGTCTCTTCATGAAGCCAGCCAACCAAAATGTTGTTGATCTGCTGCTTGCTTGCCTGTTGCACAAGATATTGGTGAAACTCTCACTACCTATTTGTTGACCTTTCTTTCCCTTCATTCTCTCTCTACCACTATACACAGATATGTCATTGTCTCCAAAGGAGACTTCACTCTTCAGCAAACAACATCAAGAAAAAGGCCACATCCCTTTCCAAATTACAATTCAGCCTTCTAAAGATGGATGTCGACAAGACATTGATGAATTCAGACACAACTTTGAGATTTCTCAGAGGGTTTGAGGATTTCCATTGTCAGACATGGCTATTGTGCTACGAAAATGACTCCCAGCTGAAAGAGTGAGAAAACATTTTAAAGGACAGCTCAACAGTATTAAAAAAAGCTGGATACCCTGGCACCCTGGGGGAAAAATTGTTAACAAAGTTAGTGAGATGGGGTGGGACAACATTTGAGTGTCACAATAATTTCATTGCATAATCTTTGTCCTGCTTACCCCCAGCTCTCACCAAAGACAATGGAAGCATGGGGTTTTCAGTTCCTTGCAGGAGACAATCAGAGTCTTGCATCATCAAGTCCTTTTTATTTTTTCTACAAGATTATAAAAGACAGAAATGCATTCTTGGCTGCAAACTAACATTCAAAGTCTCCGGAGAATAGATACTGCTCCCTTGGCCATAAAACTTTGGAGAGGACTCAAGATGACCGTGATGAATCTCATGGAGAAGCAAGCCCAAATAAACACAATTTGAATGAATAGAGAATGCAGTCATCCCATCAACAGATGAGCTTGGTTAGTCCTTGTGTCTGCAGTCTCTCTATGGTACTGTGTTACTGCTCAAACCATGCCAGATACAGCCTCCTAATGAAGCTGCCACACTGGGCCTTCAAGCTCCTTACCATTTTACAGATGGACTTGGCCTCCTCAGAAAACTTATGGGAGTACACCTCTTCTGTCTCCAGCACTCTTCTGTCCACTTCTTCCCTCTTCACCTTCTCTTTCCTTCCACGAAATGGTGATTGCCCAGCAATCATTTCATAAATGAGACAGCCTAGCCCCCAGTAGTCAGGGCTGAGTGTGTATCTCTGGTTGTTCAACACTTCTGGAGCTGTGGAGCAGAAAGATGTGTCTTGTGGAAATGCTTGATATTTACATGGGCAAAAAAATTAAATTTCTAGAAGTTCCATTTTGGTGACTGAAGACACAAACAAAGAGAATGGTGGCTAAAATACAAAAAATACCTCCTGATTTCTGTTGATGGCATTACAGAAAATGCAGCATGCTACATGCCATGTTTTTTTCTCTACATGCTACATGCCTGTCTTCTGAATTCTCTACCAAGTCAGACCAATTAAAAAAACAAGAAGTTGAAGCTAAGTATTAAGCAGAGGCCTAATCTTAAGAATCCTTCCAGATTTCTCCTTTTAGGGAAGAAATGACGTACAAACACACATCCTCTAAACAGCAGCGACATTTCTTGAAAAGCAAATTCTATCTTTTTACTCAATTTATAACTTACTTTTTTCCCTCCTTTAAAAAACAAATCCATTTATTTCGTGTTGCAACCACCCAGTGTGCTTTGGGCATATAGTCACTGCCTTGCAGGCATGCTCGTTTCCGTACATGGCTACAAACGCACGTATGCACGTGCTCACAAGCACAGAGTCTTAGTGTGCGCACAAACTTACACTGAGATAACAAAATTTAGAAATGACAAGTGATTTGTTTGCTTTAATTAAAGTCTCCATATGGTATAACAGTGGCTCATCTCAGCTAGTTTCTATTTAGTCAAATAAGCATACGCAATTTTTATCCAAGAAATATGCCCACCCAGAGAATGCATGAAAATAATTACACTGAATTTAGAAAACAGATCTAGTTAAATCAGGGAGCGTGTTTTTTACCAATGCACACATCTCCACTCTTCTTACGTGCAGCCTCCCCTGCACGTAGGGGAAGACTCAATATGACTGTGGTCAAGATGACCATAGGTGCAGACTTACCCATTTTATCATAAACATACAAATACATTTTAATATTATACAAAGTAGCAACTAGAAAGAAATCTTTCTTTTATGCACATAACCCTCCTAAAATAAATCTATGCTAAAATCACTAGTATCCCAGTTGTTGTCTCTTCTTTTAATTTTATTTGCTGATTTAAGATTATAGACCAGTCTCATTAAGAGCTGCTGTGGTCCATCCTTTTGCCTACTTCCGATTTCCACTAGCATGACTCTGTGGTGGGTTGCTGCAGGGAACTGGACCCAGCTGAATATGAATCTTTTTTTATTCTTTTTATTAAGCCTGCATGGCAGAAAGATCTCAAAAACTCAAGTAATCTCCAGCAAATTATCAAAAAATAAGCTACTGAAGACTTACCCATATATCCTACTGTTCCTACTCTTCCACGGATTGATTCACCCTCAGGGATTTTAACAGCTAGACCCAAATCAGATATTCTAATATGGCCTGGAAGGAAAAAAAGAAACAAAACAACACAAAGCAGATATAACAATATAACCCAAATTAGTGCAAAACCACAACTGTTGTCATTGCTACAATACTCTTGCAATTTACTGTTCAGACATTTTAAGAAAAGAGTGCTCTGTATTGCTGAATTGGAGCAGTTTCATTGATAAGGAAAAGAGGAATTATTAAGGACATTACGATGCAGTGAAATTAATTTTAACAGTGAGGCTACAGACCGGAGTGAATTGTGTTAGTTCTTTTAAAACCAACCAAAAAAAGTCAAGGAGAGACATGCTGTAGGGAATGGTGTTGAACTGATCGCAGGGGATGGATGGGCTGACATAACTCTGTAACTGTCTGATGGCTGAAGGGGCTACATCTGGTCTGTAAGTCAGCATGAGATTTGATTATCGCTGCCTTCAGCAACAGTCGGGTACCTGGGTTGGCATAAAATGCCAGTTGGCTCAGCAAAGAATGAGAGTACTTTTGAAAGGGGAGCGGGAAGCACAGATGTGGAAATCACAGCTTCCTTCGTGTTGTGTCAGCCTTGCAACAATAAGGATGGAAAAACAATGGAAAAAGGCAGGCAGACACTCCCGGCAAAGCCGCACTGTCGAGAACGGACCCTGCTGAGCAGCACGGCTGCTTCATTCCGCCCGTGGGGTGAGCTCCAGCACTTCACCCACCCCGAGACAGAAGTGTTAGTGTATGCTGAGCCTCTTAGTCACTGCAGAGCATCATTTGTCTTTGTGCAATATATATCCTAAAACTAACTTAATCTACTTTACTGTGAAAGCATCTCTGTAAACCTCTGAGACTTACCATAATCATCTAGCAGGATATTTTCTGGCTTCAGATCTCTGAAAAGGAGAGATAGCAGTTATTTGTATGAAGCTGGTTTTGAGAACATAACCATACGACAGCATGCGAGTGCATTTATTACTAGTAATAAACCAACTGAGTGTCAACTCAAACAGCAAGGAACTCATGAAACCAATACAACTTTCTACAACTTACTTCACAGATAGACTGAAACCATATGCCTTCTTCTAAACTAAAATTACATTTTTTCACTAAGCCAAGCTTTTAGTTCCTAATCCACTCTATAATGGACTCATCCATCTAGTCCAGTAAGTCCTGTAAACCAAGCCCAGTAGTCCTGTGTGTTGTTCAATCTCTGTCACATTTTCTGTTATAAAATCTTTTTGTTAAAAAGAAAAATACTTAAAATCTGAAAATATTTTCTTTGCATATGAAATAGCAATCTGTTGGGCTCAAATTTTCCATGCTTGGCATCTGACTCAGACCAAATATGTGAATGTGTGTACATGCACTTGTGCACATGTGTAATAATTTCAGCGAGTTTGGAAAATGAGGGGCAGAGGGGGGAATGCTGTGCCCAGACTAAGATTTTTCTTACAAACATTTGTGAAACTCTAGTGCCTATGTGGTTTGGAGCAACGCCATGAAAATTGGCAAGGTGGTCACTCTGATGTCAAAGATGTGCCTTTTACTGCTCTTGTAAAAAAAAAAAAAAAATTCCCGAATCTGGCCAAGTTATAAACTTCTGAAAAAAATAATCTCAGTTTTCATTTATTTAGCAGAGCCTTGGCAGGTCATTCTTCCAAAAGGTTTGTCTGCACCAAACCCGCTCCACCAGTCGCGGCTCCTAGATGCTGCCCAGGGCTGCCACGCTCAGGTCTCCTCGCTTGACCAAGGCTGTTTTCCAAACCTGCGGAGCTGAGCACACCTTTGCAGCCGCCGCTGCTGTTCCTGGATGCGGTGGGCTGCTGTCGGTCCTCCCGGTGCTGCTGAGCAGGGTCGAGGCACAGCCCGCTGTTTGTGCCGAGCGGGAATGAAGCCAGCCTTCATGGGATGGGACCGGGAGGTGTCAGAGGGAAGACAGGGACGTGCCGGGCAGGGAGCGTCCCAGAAGGGCCGTGTGATGGGAGCGGGATGTGCTGGCCCAGGAGCCCGAATCAGGCACGAGCGCGGCTGGGTGAGGCGGGGAAAAACGTATTGCTGCGATTCACAACATCATGCCCTGACTTTTATCTGATCGACTCCTACTGAAACACAACGTTTAGCCTGGTGCAAATCCAAGAAGTGCTTGGCCTCGGCTTTTTTTAAGGCCTCCTTGCATTTGTGAACCAGCTTGATTCTGTTAGCTTCCCAGCAAGACGCGTTTCTTTTCAAAGAGCAAAGGGAGGGGGGCGTACCAGAGAAACCCTCGCCCCAGGAGATCAGTGCACTGCACAGAGCCTGTGCAGGAGCCTGCCCTGCGTTTCAAGCTGTACCACTTCAGTGTTGTGAATTTTCCTGTGAGTGGAGAGGGGTATTTTATAGTTTTGACAACGCTGAGATGAAAATTTCAAAACTTGTCTCATTTGTATTTATTATTTTGAGGAAGAACATAGAGCGCTGTGAACAATCTCCTCTCCTTGCTTGCTTCAGACCCTCTTGACCTCTCAAGATAAACTTCACTGGGTGCCCTGTGGTACCAACGCTGCTTTTCAAATAAACAATACTGAAATATGTGAAAGGCAGCTGAATGTAGAGAAGGAGCTGTGATTTTGTATAATATACCACCATGGGCTTTCCCTGCCTATCAGCAGAAGGTTTCCAGTGCTGGAGCAATACAGTCAAAGGCATTTCCTATTTATTTTTAAAAATTTAGTCCAAATCCGTTAAGAACTATTTCTGTGAAGAACTCAAAGTTCATTAGTTACTTCATCTTCCACTCCAGCAGTTATTAGTCCTCCTTAAAGCTGTAACTGTGGCCAAATGACACGAATCCTGCATGCAAGTTGGGAAATGTCGTCTTTGAGAAAATGAGAGAGTCCACGAGGACTCTGAGAACAGCAGTTCGGTCCTTACGGCGCTCTGCGATTTAGGGCAGTTAGGGCGATCTTTCCTTCGCCCCAGACATCAGTTGTCCTTTCTGTTGTCGGATTTCTGGTTCCTCAGGATCAAGGCTGGCTTCCTTTGCATGGCCAACACTTCCAAGTGCCAAGGAGGAACGTGATTTTTGTACTGAAATGTCTAGGACAAATAAAACTTCCTGGTGGACACAGTTACATGTAATGATATTTCCCGATGGTACAGCTGCCCGTATGTAAACTAGGCTTGCCTAAATATGCTGAAACATAAACTGCTGGCACTGCGCCCATGCTAGAAAGGCGATGGCACATTGTTTGGCTGTACAGGACAGCATAAACAACTCAATTAATCGTGGTGCACAAGGCTTTTACTGTATGTTTGGGTAATGCCTAAGACAATATGATCTTGACGCTGACTGGAGCTTCCAGGCATGGCTATAGTATATATATAAATAATTTTTATATAGTACATATAATATACACATATAAATAAAAATGTTAATATATATTTATATAGATATACATAATCCAAGGAAAACCAGCAGGTTTTTATGTTTGCTTTCCATGAATAATCGACCCATTGACCTTTACTAACATGATGCAGTTGAGAAATGTAACATAAGCGCCATGGAATTCTGAATTAGATAAATCTGACGCTGAGCCTGGTTGTTCTCTTGGGTCATGTCCACAGCACGCGTCACCGACCCATGAGATGGGGATGTATTTTCCAATGCCGTGTTTTGCTCAGAAGCATTTTGTTCATAGAAAATGAAATTAAGTCTGAGGAATAAGTGTTTTGATGAATTATTCACCTTGAGAAAGCAGTAGCATTTAGCTGCTATATTTTATTGACCTATGTAGCGCTTCTCATGGGTCCCAAAACATGCTGCAGTATTACAAATTAGGGGTCTCTGCAGATGCTCCTAAAATACTGCTAGAAAATGTCACCTATAAGGGTATAATATCATTCATCACCAAAATGAATGTGCCATCTGAGGTGTAAACCAGCAGCTCTTCTAAGAGTAACACGAAAACAAGTGCTTACGGAAGTAGGATGCCATTTCTCTCAGAGTCACGTACTGCTTTAGGTGGCCAGATCTAATTTGTTTTATTAGAAAGTGGCATTAGTATGGCATTTTAGCAGCCGTGTTATGGATGTACCAGTCATTTTCATCAATAAAATAGGCTTGTGATCTAGTACTTTTTAAAGAAACACTGTAATACCTCCTAAAACTTTTTTGAATGTGTTAGGATGTTTTTTAAAAAGGGAAGCCAGACACGTCACTCCTTATTTGATTTTCCAATTGACATATAGACAGTTAATTCCATTTCGTTCTTTGGGAAAAAAATCTCCTTCTTGGGCCAGCACCAACTAAAGCAGCATGTTATCTGCCTGCCCTCCATATGCCAGCTAGCAAGATCCGAATCACAGTCAGGCAACCAAGTGGCAGTTTCCTAAAGATCTCCTCCAAGGAACAACAATATCTTAATGTCTACGTATACGAGCATATGCATAATGCTTATTATACATGGACATATCAAATGACTTAAAGTGTGGCTTAGTTTTTAAAAATAACATATTATTGTCTATTAATCATTGTCCTTAGAAGTTCTTTCATCAATTTACAGGACCTCTTCTGCTGTGAATGCCAGCAATAATGATTTCACAAGCTGGGATGATGAAGACAAACATTAAATGTTGTTTACAACTACACTGGTCATTGATTAAAAAAAAATAAATCCTCATGGAGTCACAAGAACTCTGTCTGCAATCACCCTGCTTAACCAGCAAGTAAACCCTATGATGTCCTGGAAAAGTGCTTGTATAGAGCTGCAAGCCAGACTGGAAGCTGAGAAGTTGAAATTTGTCCTTCTTGAAGCTGGCTGCCTGTCACCGTGCCGAGCTGTGCCCTGCCCGCTGGCTGCACCCGCGGCCGGTGGGATGCTGCCAGCAGGACGCCTCCATCGCACGGCTGTGAATGTGACTCCTTCCACGGCTGGCAGGCTACGGCCACCATCATGATCCAATCTAGCTAATCAAACTAGTTCATGTCCTAGAGCGTAAATCCATTCCCTGCATCTCAAACACGCTCTTGCGCTAATTGCGCTCCTTCTGGGATAGAAGAAATGGTTTTTCCACATCTGACATGCTGCAGCCTCTAATGCAATATAATCTAACTAATTAAAATAGAAGCTTGAATAGAATGATCTCAATTTCATACCAACTAGAAACTAGATTGGTTAATGAAATCCCGTTAAAGGAACTTTTATAATTTTCTATGTCACCCAGTGCACGCTGAGGTAGGGTTTGGGGAGCTTTGTGTTAGTTCTGTATAATTTAGACAGGATGTCTTTAGGAAAGCAACTGCTTCCTTCCATGATTACTGAGTCATACTGTACTTGTACAGGGCTCTGCAAAATTTCAGCCAAAGCACGTCTAAGCTATACAGCACCCCAATGAGTAGGGAGGATGCAGGCAATTCTTTTCTACCCAGAAAAGATGTGCTAAGACTCTAGAGAGTGCGTACCTGTACACAGTATTTTCTCTATGTAGGTCTTCTAAGCCACAAAGAATCTCTGCGGCATAAAACAGAGCTCTTTCCTCCTCAAAGCCTGGGTTTCCCATGTTGTAGATATGAAACTTCAGGTCACCTCCATTCATTATGGTCAGAACTAAACACAGTGCATCCTTTGTTTCGTAGGCGTAGGCTAAATTGACCTAGAAATAGATTTGAAGCATAGTTGTGACAGTTCCACCAACAGCTAAGAAGAAAGCTCTAACTTTGCATCAAAGATTTTCTCTAGAAAAGGAAAAAAATATATTGACTGAATTTTGTATGGGCCTTACTACAATAGCAAACATACATTTTAAAAGTACAGAAAAATCAGATGTGAGGATTTTAGAGATTTATTTGTTGAATGCACCTATTCGTCATCAGAAACCCTCAAGGTTAATGCTCAGATAGCTTCACAGGCTGGACAAACATACTAATTCCAGGCATGCTTTTCCACGTAAGAGAAATCAAGCGAATCTACACCTCCCACTGCACTGTTTTGCTGGATAGCTGTCAAACCCCCATCATCTCAGTAGGTTCCCAGGAAGGCCCAGATAGCCCAGTCCTGCAGCGGTCAAACAGACCATCGCTGAGGCATGAAGGTCAGTATCACCCCTGCGAGGCTCTGGTGGGTGCCCCAGGAATGATGAGACATGCCAAAAGCTACCCATCACTTTTAAATACGTGCCATTGTCTTTGCTTCTGCCAGAGGTAAGTAAACATCTTGCATCTGTCGTATTCACAGTGTTTCCTAAAATAAGTATGAAGAACACGACAGATGCTGAGATGACAACACCTCTTTTTTAAAATAATCTAAGGCAAGTTTTTACAGAGACACAAGAGCTGGCACGACTCAGGAAAGCCCTACGTCAGGCAGACCGTCTCCACGTCACTGGCTAGATGCTCCTACTAGCCAGTCTATTCTGATCTATTTGGGTTGAATCTCCTTCAGTCTCCTCCAAGCTCATCTCTCCCAGACACTGGGAATTCAGGTAATCACACTGGATAAAAATAGCTCAGCCTGATGCAGCCCTGATGCAAGTCAAGGCTGTAAAATTCATCATGTTCTCGTGGTAGAAGCAGGCACCTTGTTCGGTGCATTTCTCACAGACCAGAGACTAAAATGAGACCGGGCAAAGGTGCATGGAGCAGAACTAAGGTGCAAAGCGAAGGGAGTCAGCTTCTGGCACCTCTCCCATAGCAGGAGTGGGGAGAGACATCAGATTCGAGAAGAGACAGTGCTCAGCAGGTGAGCAGGGAGCTGAGCGCTAGGGAGTTCAATACTCACTACGAACTGACTATTGACTTTTTCTAAAATCTGCTTTTCATTTAGTGCCATGGATTCGCCTTTCCTCTTTTTTATTCTCTTCTTCTCTAATCTCTTGCAGGCATACATCTTCCCTGTCGCTCGGACTTGGCAAGCGCAGACCTGCGAATTAAAGAGAACAATTGCTGGGTAAGTTGAAGCGAACGCTGTGGCTGGGTTGCACTTTACTCCTCACGATCTGATCCGATTTAGTCCTTTTAAGGTTAGAGACGGCGGCCTAGCGAATAAGGCACAGGCGGGGGCAGCTGGGGAACGGACTACTGTTTCCAAACCTGCTGTGTAATATTGGTTTAATTATTTCACTTTCCTCCGCCCGCTTCCTATCCCACCTCCTTTTGTCTGCGCTGATTGTAATCTGCTCAGCTAAAGCCTGTCCTCGCCTTCTGCCTCCGCCGCCGAGGCAGCGACCTCCAGCCATCGGTAAAATACAAATAAGGGTGTGACCCTGATTCCGCTGTGAACGCAGCAGTCGAATACCAAATAATTCTCAGAAGTGTTCTTTTGAGATTACAGTGTCATGAGAGGTTAAGTAAAACTGTCGGCGATTAATGAAACTCGGCCTCCGTCGCATCAAGGCTGCTGTAACCTGCAGGGCCTGAGAAGTAAGAAACACCCTTAACAGAAACTTTCAGAATTACTCACCTCCCCAAAGCCGCCTTTCCCTAGTACCCTGTACTGCCGAAACGTGTTTTTCGTTACTGGTTGCCTGGAAGAAAAGGAAATAAAAAAAAAAAACAACCAAACCACACTACATTTAATGCACTCTCTGTGATTTATTTATTTCAGAGCATATTTTTGAAAAGCAAAATAGATAAATATTATATAATCACGTTATTTCAAGGTAATCATATTATATAATATAATACATAATTATGTAATTACATTACTTCACTACTATGTATGGCTTGAACTTTTCAATTCCAACATATTAAGCTGTAATAAAATACAACACATTAGTGAGTCACCAGTATAATTTCTGCTAGCATCTTAGGACCAAGGAGGGTTCTGAATCTCCATTATACAGCTTTGCCCTTTGTTAAGCAAAGAGGAGGCCTGAGAGCTACCAACGAGTTATTAATTTTCATGATATACAGGAATTTTTTAAGGGTAGTGCTGAGCTAACACTATTGCTTTGCTTGGTCTTGAAGCTGAGAAAAAGAGATCCAGAATTCAATCCACCAGGAAATATTTTTGGTTTCTTGACCTTAAACAAAAGAGGAAACTGATGTGAAAGAAGGGAAGAAGCAATCCCGGGAACCGGAGAGGTGGGTTTAGGTCCCGTTCGCAGGAGGGGAAAGCCGCAAGCCGTGCTCCAAGCCTTAGGGTACCTGCCTCCTGGGAGAGCATCGCAGGCAGGAAGGGAGGGAAAGCATCTCTTTCCCTTTAAGGGCCATATTAAGGGTTAAATGAGTCTGCCTTTCCTTCTGAGGGCAGAGTGCTCCCTAATGATCACTAGACAAGATCCCTATATGATCTTAAAGGATTCCCACAAAATTCTGCTCTACCAAAATGGCTCCAGCCTTACATCGAACTCATAATTTGTTAACATCAAAGTTTTATAATGCGACAGAAGAACTCTAGATGCAGCAAGATCCAATTCGGTATCCACTGCTCCATCACCAAAGTTTTACAATTATATTAGCAGTCGATACGAATATTCCTCCCAGCTTTGTTTCCCTCTGGCAGGCAGCCAGCCGGCAGAGGGAGCACAATAACGTGGCCGTTCCCACAACAGTGATGATGAGGTTGATGACAATAAGGAATAAATGTTAAAGTGAATCGTTTCATTTACGCTCGTTATTGTTTTTAAAAGTAGGGGAAGAAAAATACGCAGAAGGCCAAAACAAGACGAGGAAAAGAGGCTATTTTCAGGCTTCTATGAACATACTGCAAATGCTATTGGGGTTAAGAGCAACAATTAGCAGTGATAACGACACGCTCAGCAATGTCCCTGGAATAAACGGACTGTTTGACTCCTCCGTTGGAGCCAGCAGGCTGTCAGAAGGAGCTGCTGATCGCTCCGTGCTACTGACATCTCTTTGCTAATCCTAAAAACAGTTCTCCCAGCTTCTTAAGCCGGATAGGCACATCCAATAGCTTGTCACGTTTGTTGGGGGAATGGAAAAAACAAATCCTCAAAGCATTTGAGAAAATTCCTTAGCCCAAATGTGAAAATAGATAGGAAACAGCCTGGCTAGAGATGAATCATCTGTTGGGGTTTTTTTAATTGAAATGGAAGAGTAAATGCTGGATTCAGTAAAGATGGCATGTGGAGCATGTCTTGGCATGAAATGGCTCTCCCCTCTGCCCACCGCTTCCCTTCCCTCTTGTGCAGCAGCTTTGTAGCTTTCCAGGGAGAGGAACTGGCACAGCTCCTTTGATCTCCGAGGCATCATGCTGACACACACCGCTCATGGAACTGGCCCTAACTCATCTGCCGTAATTAATTCCATTTGTGGAAACTGGGGCTTCTCTCAACTCAAGGTCACTGTTACCCAGCAGTGCACGTCTGCTACAGCCCTCAAGGAGAAGGGAAAAATTTCCTTGCAAATTAATACCCACTAAGGCTGCCTGGTTACTAAATGTGCTCAGAAATGTCTAGCCAATAAATATGGTGTGAGGACCTATATGCCATATTTTGGTCTGTTTACAGTGATTTAATAATTGTGATAACTGGTCCTGACAAAAAGTCACCATATTCAGAGCGTAGCTAAACAGAAAAACAACTGAAGTTGCTGAAAGTACTTTAATTATACCTAATGTCCCTAATACCATTAAATGGCCAAACACTTGAGCTTTAGAAGCCCAAACTGGCTCCCTGGTGTTTTGGGGTGGATTTCTGTTTTATTCTTTACGTCCCTAGCGAGCAGCATCTGTTTCAGTCTTGCCTGGGCACAGCATTTGCAAACGCAAAAGCCAGAGACTCGATGTGTGTCTTAGGTTTAGCGTTCTAGATGCACAAGGGTAGGTTATAAAAAAGTGCAATGTGTCTTTCAAGCTGTGCCATGAGTTTGTTCGTTGTGACAACGTCTGCAATGAAATTGGCCACAGACGTTTCTCAGACTGCAGGAGATTTGGATTCCTATTTTTTATAGGCTGTAGGGCTTGCCCTATTCACTTGCGTGCCCAAGCATACGGCGCAAAATAGGTGCCCGAGCTGCCTGCTGGAGCATGTCACCTTCAGGAGTGTGGTGTCGCTACGAGAGAAGGGAGCGGCTGGAGAGTATTTATGGGTGTAAGCACAAGCATGGATGATGAAGGAGCGCTATATATATCCCAGACACCAATCGTGCTCCTTGGATGGTCACAGCTGGAGACTCAGCTCATGGTTAAATTGAGTCTAATGCTAACATAACCGTGACTTTTCTATATGGCATCTTCCTGTGGCTAAAGTCATTACCTCTTTGTGAACCTTCTAACAATGAACACTTGCAAACAAATGCTAAAATTAGGACAGCCTTCTCGGAGCTCTCTAGGAGAGCTTCCCTGGAATACAGCTCAGGGAAATGGGGAATGAGTCTTGATGGGACTTCTTGAAGGAGAACAGTGAAAAGAGCAAAAGAATCGTTGCACAGAGAGGGCCATAAATGGCAAATGTTGGGATGAGGCACAGTAATGCTGAAGAAGGGCCAAACTGTCTTTATCTTGAAGGCAAAGGGAGCAAATGTACTGTCTCAGCTGTCAGATTTTGACCATATTCTAAAGGTTTTGCATGGAAAGTGAAAATAAATTTTTTGTATTCATTTTTTATTTTTAAAAAATTATAAAATAGTGACACTTACCTTTCCAACCACTTCCACTGGAGAAACCTGTCGAAGTACATGCTGTTTAGGTATTCTTGGAATGGTTCCCCACTGAGGTGATCAAGGACAGATCTATCTCAGATGAAAAGGATATATAAGCATTTTATAATCCTGAACTTGGAGCAAAAGAGAAACAAAACAAGAGGAGAAAATCCAGACTTCTTGTATTGTAGAATTTGCCAACAAAGGTTGGACCAGATGATCTTTGAGGTCCCTTCCAACCTGGTATTCTATGATTCTATGATTTTACTTCTACTTTACTTTGTACTTTATTTTACTCACGGTTTCAATCTAGGAACAAAGTAATATGTTTGATGTATTTCGTAAGAGGAGGCCTTATACAAGCTGAACAGTAATATATACTGGTTTTACTTGCTGAAAATTAACAGGGCATCTCCCACTGGCTTCAACGGACTTTTACAAAGGCTGTTAGTCACTACACAACAAATGTATTTGCTTCTGTTAGTAAATTAACACAACACCCTCAGGAACTGAGCTTCTAAATTTTGGGGGATGTTTACATCTGGATTGAAAATTTCTGGCTGATGCCCATTTCTGTCAAAGAGGGACCATCAGAGGTGTTATTTTGAGAAAAAAAATAAATCGATTTCAATGACTGCTATACAGAAGTAATAACTGTGATTAAAGTCAAAGGGCTTTTCCTAAGCACAGCTATGTGCTTTGTGGAGTAAAACAGTGGAAAATAAGTCTGAACAGGGATGTGGATTTGTTTATGGATCAAGAAAAGAATTTTGGGGCTCACACAGTGGATGCAAAGTCTTTTGCATAATCAAAGGAATAAAGGAATTAAAAGGCCAATCTGTAAATGTGAGAATTAAATATGTTACTTGTGGAAGGCAACAAGCAGCCAGAGACCAACAGACATCCCATGAGGAAGGCCAAGGATTCAGAGCTAAGAAAAGATGGGCTGAGCTGAGAAAGCTGCCTGAGATGAAGGTGATCATGTTGTTTAATAGGGGGTTCTTGACCTGCTGGTTTTGGTTCCTGCCTGGCTTGCTGGGGCTACTGCATCCACCTCTGCTGGCAGCATTGGTGGGGACAAAACTTGGGTTTGGGTGAAGAATGCCCACAAGAAATGAGTAATTCTGTCTTGGTGTATACAGACACTTTTGTGTCTGTCTAAGTATATACAGACACATTTACAGATCTTGCTGGAGGAGGAAATCCTCTCTGAAGGACTACTCTGGTTTGGGAATGGATAATCTATGTCTTACCCTGGGGCAGTTCTAGATCTGAGCAAACAATTCACCATGTGTCTCCTCAGTTTAGTTCCTCCCTGTTCATGAGCTACTATTCATAAGTTTTTGGAATTTCTCAGCTGTTTGAATTTTTTTTGGTAATTCTTGCACCATCAATTTGGAACAGGCAGGTAATTGCACATATTCAGTATTCAGAAGTCAAATTGTTGTTGTCTTCATTGTTGTTGTTCTTCATTTTCCCCTAAGTAGGTTCAAGCTTACAAAATAAAATAATGAGCCTTAACAATACTCAAATTCAAAGCCAAAATTATAGGGGAAATTGGAGGGGGACAGGAGCAGACCATCAACATACTAAAGGTCAAAGCAGAAGTTGGAATTATACATGGATTTCTCCCCCAGACTGATCTTATCTGTGAAGTCGTGTCTGAAACTCATCCCCGTTCCTGCTCCTACAGGATAGCAAGCTTCATATTTGTATGTATGCCTCCCTTTTTTGGTCTGACTGTGAACTCTTCCAAAATTAACATTATTCAGTACATTTAGTAAATACCAACAGCAAGTTTTTAAAACTTCCTTCTGACCCCATTTCAGTCCATGTGAAATGATCAGCATATTTATTAACAAGGTCTCAAACCTGGCTCATTTATCTGTTTCAGTTGAGACGAAGGAATGGCTGCTGGTGAATATGAGCCTGAATTAAGTGGTGTCCAATGCTAGCCTATTCCATTCAGTTAATTAAAAGCTGCACGTATTTTAAAGAACAATAGCTGCCTTTCAGCAGTTGTTTGCTTTTTAGTTCCCCTCTTTGGCAATAACAAAGTGCATTTTAGAGGGAACTGTCAGCTTTCAAACCGATTTGAGAACTGGAAACAGGCATCAGGGGGGTTTGTGTGGAGCACAGCTCTGCCTTTGTCACTGGGACTGGCACACACGACTGGTGCGAGTTATACGAGCATCTCTACATGACACCAGGCCAATGCAAGGGAACTGGTTATGTTATAAGAGAAGGCCAGAAATAACCCCCATCTCCTACCAACGCAAAGAATAACTGAAAACAGAAAAGGTCAATGAAATGAGTCAAAACAATGAATGACAGCGGAGCGAATTTTACAAATCCCCATTACATCATCCAGGGAAAACAAACCGTGCTCGGCCAGAAACCACATGGGCCAGCTTGCGATGATCCCTCCTTTTCATATTTTTATTGGTTTATGATCTACTGGCGTGAACGTGCTCGGGTCAGTGTTTGCAAATGCAGATTGCATACCTGGAGCTTTAGCACATAATAGTACAAATCGCCTCGCCGCTACAAAAACTGATAAGCCTTTTCCCAGACAAAGGATGAAATAATGCACGTTCATTTGAACACCACAGACAGACAGAAAGCATTAAAAAAGCCCCATTCTCCTGGTGAAGATTTTCTGGAAAAGCTACGCGGAGCAAGTTTGCACATTCCTCCGTCTAAATGGACTGTATAGCCACTTAATTTTTATTCACTTTGAAACAGAGATGTTTTCTTTGGATACGTTATCATTGTAGCTCTTTTCACACAGCATGAAATCCATGGCTGGTTTACTTGGCTGGAACACTCTGTCAAATACCTGAAACACTAAGTGCCTGTGTGTAGTGTATATAATGGCATGGAAATATTTATTATATTTTGTTCAGATGAAATAACTTCACCGCTTGTCAGCGATGCCTCGAGGATTATGAACGTAAGCCGAAGATACAGGCTTCAGGTTCAGATTGAAATCTCTCTTTACCTGACACATTCCTTACGAGCTGCTGACTGCAGCCCTGCGATCTTTGGGTATCGTGTTATACTTACTTTGTACAGTGAGAGAATAGCTCTTTGCCGGGGCTGTTTTCGAGTTTCTCCTCTGTCTGTTGGATAAGATCTTGACTGACTTCGGGAACGCAGGCTGGAGACTGGGGAGAGAAGAGAGGGGCACATTATCTCCGTGATGAGGTGCAGAGTCTCCTCTCTTAACGTGTAAAAGACGCATTCATTATTTATGCCCTGAGCTGCTTCCATTCAATTCCAGCGGTTGTGTAAAAGCAAAGGAGCTTTACGTCAAACAGCAGTAAAATAGGATACCGTGGCAACTCGCTCCACATTCCACTCTGTCCTCACATTGCTTTTCTGCCTTCTCCCGTACCTTCACCTCTTTGCCCAGCCTCATGAATATGCAGGACCCGCTCCTTGCCAATTCTTTGAACTGCTCCCTTGCATCCCATGAAAAATGTGCTGGCCCGAACTGTGTACAGGCCATTCTCTGAAACAAAAGAGAATTTGCCCAGTGTTTTCACTTCATTGATGATTCATTGTGCTGTCTGAAATATCCATCTTCTTTTTTTTTTTTTTTTTACCAGCTAAGGAAAGCAAGAGCAGGGCGCTGGTATTTATTGATTTAAATATAAATAATAGAAAAAGATGCTTGCAAAAGAGTCTGGACACCTTAATTCATCATTAGAAGGACAAAAATAATCCAGCAGTTTTAAAACAATCGTGTCAATAAGGAACTCTGCCAACCAAGCACATAAACTCCTTTCACCCTCTCCTCCCTTCAGAGAGAACGTACATTCAGCCCCTTCAGAAAGATCTTACCAAAGAGAGCTCTTTTGCAGTATGCCCTGATGGTTAACTAGTTTGGGACCTTTGGGACTAATTATCTATAAAGACAGTTTTTAGGCAGTCCACATTCTTACTCATTGACAGTATACTGCAATTGTATAAAAAAGTATACATGCCTCTGTGTGTGTGAGTGTTGTGTACACTTATTTATAGACATTTCTCCTATTCACATGAAAGCCCCTTTATACAACCAATCAGATTTGGGTATTTTCAATAAATCCAGCCATAGATGACAAAATCCTCTTTCCTTGCAGAAGCCTTAACACTCGGTAAGGTTCCCCATCCATGGCCACGACCACCAGATGTGCTGAGTGAGTGGGTCACAGAGCATCATCACTCATTCCTGGCCAGATGTTCTCATTAACTCACCCTTAGCTGGGATATCTTGGCGAGCGCTGAAATGCATTGCGGGCAGAGTTCAAAAACACTGGGAATAAGGACAGAGGAAGGGGCAGAGGTGGAGCCAGAGAAAATCTCCGGCACGGTGAAAGCTGAATTAAGTCTTTTATCTTTTCCTTCCCACTGCTGAAATGTGAATATGATCCTGGTTGTGACACGAAAAACTAAGTTTGTTCCACTTGAATGTTTTTAAATAGGAACATGGTTTACAGAACTGTCTGTGCATGCTGCGTGACGCAGTCTCAGTATTCAACCTTGACAGACAATCTGCAGAACGTGCTGGGTATCTTTGACCTCACTGAAATATTTCCTCATTTCCTCCATATAGTCTTCCATTTCCTCAGTGAAAGATATATAGGGAACACCCACTTCTAATTGCAGACAGAGTATATTGATAGTAATTAAGAAGTCTCACAGTTTCTTGAGAGGTAGATGAGCCCCCACATCATCATCTAAAAGATGAAGAGACTGAGACAAAGCCAGATTTTTCTCAGCTTGATTGGCCCCTGAGGCTGACAGGAACTGAGAACTGTAGAACAAATCGCAGTAAATCAGACAACTTACAGAAATTCCTTACTGTAGATGCCCATGACTAAATCTAAGTCCCAGTTTTGGTTCAAGAGAGTAAGTAGAGACAAGAGTGAAGCAGCGAAAGAACTAGAAAAAAACCTCAAAGGTTCTGTTTTCCAGTCCTACAGCTGCTGCATTGAAACTACTGAGAAAAAAAAGGGAAAAAGAAAAAAAAAAAGGGGGGGGGGGAAAGGCTTTTAAAGGAATATTCAGATAGGAACCAAAGGCTCATGATTAGCAGTTATTCAGTTGATTTTGGCTAGGAACCATATGAATTAATACCTGTACTTTATAGTTTGCACACTCAATGGGGTGTGTACACAAGCTCATTGGCATCCCAAAACTTGTACGTGGCTGCGTGAGTCCACTTGTCGTGGTTTGGGCCAGAGTGGCTCAATCCGGTGGAATGACAGATGCTCTCTCTCTCTCGCTCCACTCCCGAAGGGAGGCAAGAAAGAGAGAGAAAAAAGAGACTTAAGAGTTTAGAAGGAACTAAACTACTTTAATGAGATATTAATAATAAAATAATTAAAGATATACAAGACCATATCAAGCTCCCAGGATGACAGTCACGTCACCAGCAGGCACTGGGGAAGTCCCAGACTGGACTCAGTGACGGACAGGAACTGGATTCTGGATCTGGATTCAGGATCGGGATCAAAGGCAGATGCAGAGACAGAGTCCTGCTCGGACGCCGGCCACTGAAGAAAGAGAGCTGACCCTTTGATCCCTCAGCTTTTATACTGAGCATGAGGCAGATGGGATGGAATACCCTGTGGGTCAGTTTTGGGTCACCTGTCCTGTCCGCTCCTCCCCACAGGTGTGACCCCTCTAGGCTTTTCCGCTTCCCACTCTCCAATGGGGCAAATAACAAAGTTGGCTGGCCTTGGCTGTTATAGCAATAAGGATAAGCAAGAGCCTCTCTGCATCCCATTCCTTGGCACCAACTATAAACATGGGTCTTATCACTGAGAGTGAACAGTTTTCTCCACAACATGCTGTTAATTTCAGCAGTTAGAAGAGGCCTAGCTAAAAAAGTAAAGTTACTGAACAAAATTGGTCCTGTTTTACCTCAAACCAGGACACCACTGACCGGAGACCTGGTTATCTTGAACATCTCTCTGATTTATAGGGTACAGAAACACCACTGAATTCCATAGTCTTTGTACCGCTGTGAATCAGGAGTGTCTTCTGACGTGAATGGAGTTGCACTTAAGTAAAATTGATACTAGGGCCTCTACTTGAGGTTACTACTAATTAAATTTAGAACTTGTTCTACATTTATAGGCTGAAATTGAGATCCAAAAGCTAAGTACTAAACCCAATAATTAGTCATTTAGACCAAGTGACCTGATTCTTGCTCATGCCAGGCAACTTTATTTCCCATTGGAAATTCATTTCCCAATGGGAAGTAAGCTGCCTTGAGGTTAGTGTTGAAGATCATGCCCGTGATGCATTATTATAGTAATAATTCCATTGAATTTTGTCTGAGATCAAAGTATCATTTAAAAAAGAATTATAAGCATCAGCTAACTCTTTTCATAAAGAAGAAATGAAATTCTTAAAGGGAAAAGGGAGAAGAATGAGCAAAAGAAACTGTAAGACAATGTGGGAAGTATTTACAAATGGCATGTACTGTGGTTCCCCTCTCCAAGTTTGTGGGAGATACAGTCACCACTTGGTTTTGCAAAACCACTCATTGCTGACCTTTGAATCTTTGCTTCCTCTGAACACGTCGAGAGCAAGCTAACAATATCAAGGTAGGTAAAGACATAAATACACTGACATCCTCTACATGGACTAAAGCCTTACAGTGTAGTACAAACACTTTACTAGACCGCTTCATTTTCTATAACAAAAAACCACTTTTTTTTTCACAGTCTGATTTTTTCCAGGTTTTGCAGGCCCAGCCAAACATTTTGTGTCATTATGCAGCCCTTCCTGGTGTTCAGGGCAGAGCAGCTGCACCACATGTATGGAAGGAGCATACCCAACCCTTTCCAACTCTGCATACAGTTCTAGGGAGTCTTTGTATGATCCTTCCTGAGATTTTCCTTGAGAATTCATAGTTCCCATTGCTCCCATTAAACACCCATGACTGCCGTTTTCCCTGTTTGAGTATTGTGCATACCTGCAGCCTTCAAATGTTCAAACAAAGTCAGAAACAATTACAAGCCAAAACCCAACCCACCAACCTACTTTTGCTCCCCTGGAGAACAATTAGGTAGTGCAGGTTATGAGTGCAAGAAAGCATTTGGATCCCAAGAGCGAAAGCTTCCAAAGGTAACACTTTGGCCTTTTATGGAAGAAAAAGTTGCTTCTTCCCTCGAGAGGTGCAAAAGATTTCTGCAGCTCCGATGAAACGGTTATTAACACTGTTGTCCCACTGCATTATGGGTAATGGCTGTAAAAGCAAATTCTGCTTTTACAGGGGAACAGAGACAGCTTTTCCAATACATTAAATGTCCTGTGACAGCTAGGAGAGCCATACAGCGTGATTAAGACCATTACATCTGAGCGTGTGACAAAGAATATTCTGCTAACTCTTCAGAAACACCTGCAGAAACCTGTTACGTTTTCTTGTATTCAAAACAAAACACTGAGTAGTTTTAGCAGGTACAGTCCTGTATTTCCCCTAATGGCTATTCTGTTTCCTGAAGGCAAAGAAAGTGATTCTTGATGTCACTTACGATAATGTAAATGATGCCAGAAATGATGCCAGTCAAGTCAACAGAGTAACACTAGGGTGAAGCTGATGGAACCGAAACCAGATTCATGGCCCAAGACTCTGGCAGTGCAAAAAGTGCTTAAATTGATCCAACAACAAAAATGTCTCTCACCACGTTATCCTTTTTGACCAGACAGTTTAACAAAAGTCCTAAAGTCCAAACTACTTTCACCAGGTTTTAATCAAAATCTCCTGTCTCCTGTATCTTCTCATTTATGGCCAGAAACTGAAAACCTTCTTATAAATATTTTGCTGGCAAAGCAACATCTCAGTTTTATGATGCCCTCTTGTTTAATTTTTAAGAAAAGAATGCATCTAGGAATTGGATTAGCAATTATCTGAGAAACAAGAAATGGATATTCAGTTACTTCTGAGTGCCATTAACACACTGAGAAAAAACTCTCCGCTTCTGAATTTTGTTTTTTTCTGATTTAAAAGACAAAAGAGATCCTCCCA
The DNA here is from genome assembly GCA_008921705.1 of Burhinus oedicnemus. NCBI lineage: Eukaryota > Metazoa > Chordata > Aves > Charadriiformes > Burhinidae > Burhinus > Burhinus oedicnemus. Next base: position 1,496,417 of record VFFE01009051.1, read on the forward strand.
GCTGCTCTGCCATTTCAGTAAACGGCATGAAAACAGTTGAGGTGTCACACACTTGTTCAAGGTTAGTTGTGTTCATGTCCACAAAATTTTGGAGATTGCTGTTCCTTCCAAACTAAGCCTCTGGGCCTGCAAGATACTTTTCATGTTTTGCTGAGAGGTTGAATGCAGGTTCTCCCCCTTCCTCTCCTGTTCCCTAGGATGCAACCACTGGCAAACAGCACGGTGGCTAGGTTTGATGCTGGATGCAATATCACCCATAAATAGCAGGTTGTTGGCGAGAGCTCAGAGCATCACAAGCTGAATGCAATCTGGTCTTTCCTGCACTACCACAGCTGTCCCTGGCAGCCTGAATGCCAGGAGACCCACATTACGCAGCTCTGTGTGTGCCACATCTGGTACCGTCCATGTCCCGGCACTCAGCACCTCGCCGGAGTACTGAAAATAAGCAAAATCTGATTCAGATCAGATGAAAGCTTCCAGGCTGTGTAACTCCCTATTATCTGTTATTTCGAATGTCATGTTGCATCGCTATACTTTAAAATGTAAACTCTCCTTTTTTGACAGCTCTGTAAGTTTTGCTACAGGCTACTTCACTCAGCCTTTCAAGTATTTGTTGACCTTCATGGAACACGACAGCAAACAAATATGCCTTCTCATAAAATCATCTCTATACATTTTGCCATGGTACTTAGACCATTTCTCTGATGGCATTTCTCCTGTGACTGTGTGGAGGACACCTGACCTTGTGTCAATCTATCAGCTAATCAAATAAAACAAGCTGAAATGCCAGCAGTATCAAGAGAGGCATTCAGAAGACTTTCTCTGATACTTTTACTTTTTTGTTACAACATGTTATTTGTTATAATTTTCCTTAAGACAAAACTTCTAAATGTTTAAAAGGTATGACTTTGGTCAAGATGCAGTGCACTATAGGTGTTGCTTCCGAGTCTGCGGAAGCGAAAGCAGACAGCCAACCAGCAGAGGTTTGCAACTCCAGTGAGCAAACGCATTTTCCTGACAACCCAGCAGTTGGGGTTAGTCTTTCCGAAACTGGAGTGGGGTGAGCAGCAGGTGTCTCTGGGTACCCGATTCCGATTATTTCCGATGGCTGTACGTAGCCCAGAGCAAATACGCACACAACACTAACCTGCATGTGCAGAGTTGGTTTATTGTGTGCAACGCTGCTGTTTCTGTGGGAAAAGTGCCCAGATGACAAAGACAACTAAGAGGGATGAGCTGAGACTCCAGCAAGGGACACGTAACCAGTCAGGGTCACCACCATTTGAGAAAGCTATAGAGAGCAGATGAGAGCACCAAGTGTCTGGAGGGTTGAGAAACATGCTTGGAAAAAAAATGCCGAAGGGAAGCACTGAGGAACTAGATTTGTTTAGTCTGGAAAAGTAAGAGTGAAACATGATAAAGGTCTTTTAATATAGAAATGTTTTTAATAAAGAGGGCAGGGATCAATTATTCTGCTCTACACTGGAGGAATGATGTGAAATAATCCACTTAATTGGCTACAAAGGCTTTTTTTCTAATTTTCCACACCGGAAAGCACAAGAAGAGGCATATGAATTTTGTGGGATCTGTTCTCAGAGGTCTGAAAGACCTCCGAGGGCAGACAGACATCTGTTGATGATCTAAGTGTATTTCATCTCTGTTCAGTGCAAGAGGCTCTTGAGCCCTCTCCCAGTCCTTTGTACCAATGATTCTGCAAAACGCCGGACTCTGTAAAACATAGGCACATGGCATGGCCTTGAGAACAGATGAGGAAAGGAGTTTGTATGTTGAGTGCTCACCAAAGGAAACCTGGAGCTCTGAGAAAAGGAGTAAGTATCTTCTTTGCAAATGAACAGTCCTGCTTCAAAGATATTTGTCCCAATCATCATTGTCTCCTACAAAAAAGAAATAGCTGGCAGAACCCTGAACTTCAGATCAGAAAAAGGGACTGACTGACTTCGTTCAGACTGACTTCGCAAGAAACAGAGCAGGTCCGTAGTCTGGAGGCAATTCTTTATCCTCACACAGTGCCTTTCACCTGAGAACCTCGAAATATTAAAGCTTCATTGCATGATTAAGTCTTCATGAGCTACGTGGCAATCTCACAGTATTTTACAGAACAGTGAACAGGGAGGTTGAGTTGTGTTTTGCAGAAGAGTTGATTATCATCTGTGACTGAAAGCAAAGTCTCACTGAGATAAATGAAAGCTAGAGATGCTCAGATTCCTCAAGTCAGTCCATTTGTAGCTTGCAATTAGTGAATAAGGAACAGAAACCTAGATATACAGCCTTTCATTTTATACCAACTCATGCCAGTGGATGTGAGTCATCATGGTTCTTAAAGCACGACTGTTAATCACTACAAAAATTATATGAACCAGAAAGATACCACACTCTTTAGACTGAACAGACTTCACACAAACTTTTGTTATAAACACAACTGCTTTCCTGGCAAGTTTCAGACTTGCAGCCATGATATTGAAACACGATGAGTTATCTTAAAAGTCACTTGCATAAAACAAATAATGTGCAGCATATGTTATGTCTCAGGTTATGAAAACATTCCACAACAAACTAGCTTAAAACAATTAAAAATGTTTCAGTCAATGGACAAAAGTTCAAGCCATAACTTTTCTTGAGCTGTCTCCGGTTCCAAGCACTTGTGTCTTAATGATATGTGTATTTTCAGATGTTGACAGCAATTTTCCACGTATAATCTATTTGCAAATCTCCACACAGATTTGCTACTAGTAGAGACCTCAAAACTACGGAAGAAACTGGCTAAAATGAACTTTGGTGTGAGCTGGTGCATGATGGGATGAGAAGAGTTCATACACAAAAACCTGGAAATACTGGCTTCATCCAGTTGTTCCGTTGCTGCATTTGATTTGCTCTCACACGGCCGTGACCTAAGACCAGCAACGGAGAGTAATGGTTTGTGTCAGGGATGGGAAGTCTGCCACATGCAATGTCACTCCTGCTGTTGCTTTTGCACAGTCATATCCTTCTCCAGATGTTTGAGGAAGGCTCAGCTAGCAGGGGGAGTAGTTACCAGGACAGGTAGCAATGGTATGACTATCAGTGGTGACTGTCCTCAGTCTTTTGAGGCAAACACTCATAAGGAGTCATAAGGGGGACTGTAATCAGAGTAGTTACTAGAAAAAAGGAGAATAGGTAGATATATGCACGTTATGCTGGTAGGTGCAAAATCAGGGAAAGACAAGTTTATGTGTTCAGGTAATGAATGTTTTCAAAGGGGAAAAGTAATGGAAGACAAACCAAAGACCATGAAATTGTGCCTCTTTGTGCCTCCAAGGCTGATCTACTACTTGTGACTAGAGGTTCAGCCCAAGAACTGGCCTGTGGTATCTCCACTGGGGTCTGCACTGCTGCCCTCAGAGCATAGCCCAGCCTCTGCTTGCCCCACTGCAGGGAGAAGTCTGGAGCCACTTTGGGTGACTTTGATGTCCCCCCACCTCCCCACTTTGGGCAGGGGTGGGCCAATGCCAACTGGGATTCAGTCTGAGCTACAGCCTGGGGAGTACTGACCATGCAGCTGGTGACCGACAGAGAGGAAGTGTGAAGAGGCTGACAGTAAGAATCATAAAATCATTTAGGTTGGAAAAGATCTTTAAGATCATTGAGTCCAACCAAGAAATGCAGAGGAAAGCAATGGAGAAGGAGATAGAGTGCCTTGGTGGTACTTTGATTTTGGGAAGTCCAGGTTAGGCACGTGTTTCAACCTGGTGAGGGAAAGGTTCCCAGCACTGTCACAGCACAGGCAGTCTCCTGATGCTTTTTGGTGTTATGCACAAAAATGTTGGAACATTCTTTTTTCTTGCCCTGTGTCTGATCTTGTCTGTTCGGTTTTAGCTGTATATGTAGTAAACAGCCAATTCTACATCAGGAGCAGCTGCAACATTTTAAGTAATCAACTTCTGCATTTTCTTTTTATTTTTTTTCCTACCACAAAGTCATCTGGGTCCGTATGAGGCAAACCAGTAAAACACAAGGCTTCATAATTCCAGGATATTTGCTTTGAGATGACAGATGTAGGAATTGGCAGTGAGGTGGACGGGGAGCATGGAGAGCAGCTGTGTTATTAGTAGCGATTTATCCGTTACAACAGCGTGTAGACATTATACCTGAGAATGGGGGCCCGTAATGCCAGGCATTACACACACATGTAATGAGAGCTAAAGCTTCCAAAGCAAACCAGTCACAGTAGCCCTGGGAGTGGGAATGGGGGCCAAAGATATGAAATACCTCACCTGGGATGATGGAGTGGGTCAACGACAGAGAGACAAATTGAACCCGACCCTGTTCTCTGATCAAATGGCATTTTCAGTAGTGAGGGCAGGATCACTTGCTGGTAGCTAAATGAAGCAAATCAGCAGTGCCTATCAACTGTGGGGTTTGTTTTGTAGCTGCAAGCTGATGTGGAGTCATAATGAATCTGTTTTCCCTCGTATTCTACTAAACTATCAAAACACGTGTTGACATACAGAAAAATACAATGACTGAAGACAATAGAGCCCTCAGCAAACAGCTGAACATGTTCTTCTGCCTGGAAGGGTTGTACTAATCCATCACAAAAAGCAATGCTAACCACCTTGCTTCATGAACTCATTTACTGCAGTAGATCTGATGTAGCTTCAGGCTGACTTGCTTGCTCCAGATTCGCTGGGCTGCCTCTTGGTCCTCGGCAAGCCCACGGGTAGCAAAAGGATAAGTTTCTTTGCTGGGCTTCCAGTATCATTCCTCTTTGTTGCTGGGGTACAAGTTCCAGGCTTGAACTGTGCCCGTCCTTGGAGAAACTCAGCGACCACTGAGGTTTCCTTTCTGACAAGTGCATAGAAAATATATGAAGCATTTTTCATGGCTCTCCTGGTAATCAGCAACAGGATCTGCTATCTAGCTATACCTTGTTTCTCCTGTTCTCAGTAGACCTTTTTGTAGCTGCTATCCCTGAAAGCAAAATGCTCCTTTCTAGAAACTGCATTTCTCTTCCTGATGGCGGCAAACAAGCAACTGCCTTGCAAATTCTGCAAGTCAAAACATTTCCTACATGAAGATCTTCAATCCAAAATGTGGTTTCCTTGGAATGTTAAATTATTTGATTCAGAGCAATACGGGAGTGTAACCACAACGTGAGTTTCAGAGCAACAAAGGAAGAGAAAAGATTGCCTAGATCAAGAAGGAGAAATTCCTTCCTGGCTCCTATAGGTGACCAGAGGAAATCTTAAACACTCAAAGCCCATAGAAAGTAATTTTGAAATAATAAAGTGTCCCATGAGACAAAATTTAGTTGTTTCATCAGCTTCTTTTGCAAGCCCAGTGAATCAGCTGCAGACTTTATACTCTTCAATTAAATAAAAACACTCACCACAATCCCAACCAGCTATGGGGTTTTTGGTACAGCTTAGTTTAAGAACCTAAACTGGTCACCATGGAAGATACGCTTTTGACTTCAATTAGTGAGAAACTAGGCCTCACAAGAAGTGCTTGGCAAGATATTTTTCAGTATCTTTAAACCCTAGTCCTTCCCCACCCATACTTTTTTAATAATTCTTTGGAAACCTGCTTATAGAGGTTTCTTTACCAAAGAAACAAATTTTTCCTCCTTTCTGTAGACACAGAGGTTTATTGGCGTAGGGGGGCTCATAAACTAGCCAGCTGAAATTCTTTTATATAAACTTGCTTTAAAGCGAGGGAATGGAAAGTATGTTTTACCTGCTGTTGCCTTTTTTTCCGCTTTAAAAGCATTTTGCACACAGATTAAAGGATGAAAACATAGATGAAATAACCAGTACCAGCAGCTGTCAGCAGGATGAGGGGGGCAGCTTATGAAACAGAATAGAAAAGAAGTCTAATTAATACCAACCGGGATTTTCTAGCTACCTAAAAGTTAGGTTACTCGCACAATCCTTGGAAGTGTCCTTAGCTCAAAAGGTAACCTCTTTTGTTGGCAACCCAACTGAGCCATTGCTATAGTGCATTATTACAAGCAGCCAGATGTTTGATAAAGCATTTGGGGAAAAGAACGGTATTCTCACCATTAGTGGCAACGAAGATGACAGCACAATTTTGCAAGCTTCTGTCCTCAGAAAGTTTTTTTCTCTCGTCACGTGTGCTTAATAGGTTTGGATAGCATCCAGTGTCCAGCCTCTTATCAGAACCTTTCTACCTTTTAACGTCCTCCCGCACTGATGGATAGCCTAAACATTAGCAAGCAACCTTATGTTGCAATAGTCATAGCTTGGCTTCCTCTGGTAAACCAAATGTCATTTGTTCCATTAAAAAAAATCCCTAAATCTATAAACACTCATTTACAACCTCAACGTTATTGAATGGCTTTCTTGCAGGAAAACAAACAGATCCCTGCTTGAATTCACTCCTCTTAGACATAAGCCTGTAAACATGAGTAACCCTTCCCTCGCAAGCGTTCCTCACGCTGAAGTCCACGAGTTATTTGCTTTGCACGAAGGCAGCTCACGCGTGAAGGCCTGATCCAGGCTGCACTCAAGTCTGCAGCTGTAGTGCTGTCAGCTGCAGCGGGGATTTTGCAGAATTTGCCTTCATCTTTTTCTATTAGCAGGTCAAAATCCTGAGGAAAGACCTGAACGAAGAAACGAAAATCCAAAAGAGAGTTCGGGAAGGCTTTGAAAAGGGTTAGGAAGTGAATCAAATAAACATCAGGCAGGAACCAGTGGCCCACTCACAGAAAGACTGGAAACGCCCACGAAAGCAAACAAAATCAGTACCTAGCACTGCTGGAAACAGGGCATTCCCTAATCACCTGTGTCACACGATCCATTAACGATCATATGGTAATAGCCATCAGCAAAGAATTGAGAGGGAAGACATTTATTGTAGGAGATGACACACTGTTTGCAGTGGCATATTCCGCTCTTCCTCAGCTTTGCTTGTTGGACAAACAGCATCTGTGCCAGGATAGCCAACTTGCTATATGCTTGATATTTGACTCAGGTCAGAGTCTGGCTTGATTAAAAAATAATAAATTAACATACAAGCTGAGGCTTGGCATGCAGGTTAAGTGAGTTTTGTAAGTGTAGTTGCATTACTGGGAAAAAAAAATTAAACACGAATAGTTTGAAGTGCCACATTTCCACAACTTAAACATGCTGGTTATTTTAAAATCAATTGGTAATCAAAATACTTTCTTTAAATTTTAATAAATTTTAAATCCTTATGGTAATGCTGTGATTCCTGGTTCCAAGTTAAAATAACACACTCCAACATTATTAGCTTAGCAATTCTTCTAGTTACATCATCCCAGCCAAAGGTGTCAGCCTCAGGCATCTCATTTGAATTTGCCTGGCCCATTCTTGTGAGGCTACTCAGCTGCTGAAGCCTCTAGATGTTCTTCCAGAATCCTAATTTCCTATTACAAGGGAATCGGATGAGAAATAAGGTACGTTTAACTTTCTTTTTCATCATGTGCCTCTTTATTCTCTTCAGCGTTGGGATCAAGCATACGGTTACGTGTCACTGCTTCTGAGTTTAGCACAATGAATCCTGAGCTCAGAGAGACGTTTGTTGACCCGTTACGCTTTTAGCTTCAGAAAACCAAAGCTGAACAAACCAGAAAAGTTGCTGCAAGGAGCAGTGGGTGGCCAGAAGGTGTTCAAAGGGTCCCGGACTACTGAGAAATTGTGCACAGAAACCTGTGTGAATATGCCACGCAATGTAATTTAATGTATTCTGCATTACACCTAGCACGGAATTCATCTCCTTGCACTTTAATCATCTAAAAAATAAGGCACTCAAAATCTCCCTGGGCTCCCTGTAGTCAGCAGGCAGGAAGAGGCACCTCATCTCTCCTATTGGAATGCCTCCCTGTGCTGGGACAACCAAGGCTGCAATGCATGTGTTGGAAGCGTAAGAAGCGGGACTCACCAGAGGTCTACTGTAATGTCACTCTGTGCAAATGCACAAAAGCCACCTCTTGCAGATTTCTGGATGTCTCGCAAGCCAGTGTTTCAGGCAGCTGGAAAAGGCTGAATCCTTTTTCTCACGTGGGCAAAATTTTTAGGCAGAAGAGGCTGTTTGTGAGAAAGCTGAATGAACCTTAAAGGCTTAGAATTAACTTCCCTGCCCATTGGCTAATCCATATGAACTGAGTGTAAGTGATGAGGGGTATGCAGATAGGATAGGCAAAAGATGACCCCCTGAAAACAAGAGGAGGAAACTGTAAAGAGCATATTCATTAGTCAAGGGCAGACAAGTACATCCTTCCCATGCTCAGATAATCCTGAGCAGACTGCTCTTTATTTGCACAGTGTCCTCAGCCCTTTCGGAAGCCCTGGCTCGTCTCCGAGAGGAGTCACAGCAGCCTGGGGGGCCTGCCTTGCCTCAGCAGACAGATGTGAGCCAGGTTTACACGTATGGTTGACATCAGTTCGCTGAAGCAAGTTTCCATTTTCCAAAGGGTCAAGTCAGAGTAATTCCAGCAAACACAGGGAAGCTAGAATGCTTTTGCCCACTGACCAAGTCATCCCAATGATTTTCCTGACCACAAACGACAAACAGTTAAGCAGCACGTGAACTTGGGAGTGTAACCTCTCCAAAACAACAAGGAAGGAAAAGCAGAGCTTCAACTAATAGCACTGCTTAGCGTAAAACCAGTGTAGTTAATGACTCCAGCACAAACCTTCAACCAGTCTGAGCAAATGCATTGCAAACGCAGCCCTCCTTAAGTCTAAAGGACAGGACACAGGACTGCCCAAGGACCTATTCTGGGACAGCATCACCGGGACAGAGTAGACACCGTGTTATTTCCATAGGCTCTCATGCAGTTTGGCACCATTGCAAGAGACAAAAATCCTCAGTAAGTGTTTAGTTAACTAACATTTGTATTATAAACAGTGGGTAAAGGATGAGGAAATAGGACTTGAGCAAACCGTGAGAAAATGCCTTTTAGTCTGAGACCACAGCAAAGGGACTCCTGATCAAGGCAACACTGTGATTTTTTAGATTCCTCTGCCACACTATATTACAGTTGGCCCCAGTGACAGAAGAATGCTTATTAAAATAAATTCTGATTAGAAAGCATTAATTTGAGTAACAAGGTTGCCATTCTGCTGCTCAGATATTTTCCCAGAATTGAACTTCGGAAAGATGAGTTGATGCAGAAAGTACGCTGAGAAGGTACTTTCCTGGACTAAGACATAGTGATCAGCAGAGATATTGATCGTGCTGTCTCTGGAAAAACAACAAGAATTATGTATTGATTTCTCTGGAGACTGAATTATGTATCGATTATCCTAGCTGCAAAGCAGAGGCCTAAGTAATGCTATCATCTCTGGCTAAAATGGTGCCCGTAGAGTAGCGAAGTCAATAGAAAGGGGAGATGAGAAATCCATTGAGTCAAAGGGTAAAGTCCCAGGGCAATTAATTAAATGGCAAAACTCTCCTTGGCTCAAGTAAGGCCAGGATTTCTACTTAAGTATTTAGCATCCTGAAAAGTCTCCTAATAGGAACCCAAAGGACACAGTGAATAACACTTCGAGCAAGTAAATAATTCCAGCCCATCCTGAATCCGTGTAACACGCTGTGTTCAGACAGGCACTTCATTCATTGCTTACTTCAACTGGGTCATTAATGAAATGCATAGGGTTTAGAAAAATTTGAAAACTAGCTGTGGAGATAAGTCTTGGACCAAGCCTTAAGGGACCATCCACTGTAGCCAGTGAAAAGCGATATTGTGTTGGCCTTTTATCAGCGAGATAATAAGCTTACAGGGGGACACAGATGACTCCGTGGATATAAGTGATATAAGCTGAATTTGTACGAGAGAGGTAACAATGTAGAAAGCAGTCCCTGAAGGCTCACCTTTCAAAGCACAAAGCCTCTGTCTCATATTAAACTCCGCAGATTGCTTTACAGAAGCTTAATGCTACCTCCTTTCAGAGCTTCCCTTACAGTGACATTCAGCTTTTGTTTTGGCCATTCCAAAAACTGATTATAACATGTTCCCTAGAAGGCATTTAGTAAAAGTAAACAGTTAGAGGAAGAGGTCTCAGTACTTGAATCCAATTCTTGGTACGGTATGACCTGCCCTTCCAGGATTCAGCCAGAATCATTAAAAAGCGATACATAAAACTTTCCTTATGGGAGATGGAAGGCTTTAGTGATCAGCGAAGATGATGACTCACTCAGAAGCGCAAGTGCTGAAGTTTGCATTTATTTTGGTGGTGAAAATTGGAAGGGGGAAAGAAATCTCAAGGAGAGAGCAACCAAAGGCAAATATCCTCGGCATCAAGATTAAAGCAATGGTGTGCAAAAGGAAAACTACTCTTTGCCGATGCACAGAGCTGAGAGAGGGTGTTTGTGAGCAGGAGGCTGGCCTCAGCTGCATGGCTTTGTCCAGCAAAAGGGCTCATATATCATTTTAATTTCATCTCACCCATATTACATAGATGTTTTCTTCTGCAGAAAAAACTGATTTGAGAGAAGAGCACATTTTAGCCAGCAGACAAGTGGAAGGCCAGGCACTGCTGATCAGCCAGTTTCCCTTTCACAGGACTTTTCCCTCCCTTCCTTATCCTATAATTGTTCATAAAAACAAAGACATATTTTCATTTAGCAAAATACCCGTTGCTAGCCTTAGACTGGAGTAAGGAGGTTATTGCTGGGTCCGGCTAACCTCTTGCAGCAAAGAAAGAAATCACAAGCATGGCCTTTATTCTCTGCATTTCCTGGAGGAAAGGAGACCAAACAGGAATTCAGATAAGAAAACTAATGCTGTTGCTGTTCTTCATATTCTGTGAAGCACATTAATGGGGATAACTATACACATTAGACATCCTATTCGGTAACATTTTTAGTACCCAGCTGAGTCCAAATATAAACTATAATGGCATATGGAGACCTTCTTAAGAGCCATTTCAAATCAATTTTGGTTTATATAGCATCTCTCAAAGTATCTCAAGGTGATTTACAGTGAAAAAGAAAATAATGGGCTAGTGATTTAGTAGAGTAAGGCATGGCAGCTGTCAGGCAGGGAGGCAAAACTGCTGCATGGAGATGCAAAACTCTAATATAAAAGCAGTACAAGGGTAAACATATCGCTTTGCTCTTCCAGTAAAAGATGCAGCCAGGTAATGAAGCCAGGCTGGGTTCAGTTTAACTCAACTATTCCACAAAGCACTGAGGGCTTTTCCATCTACAGACAGAACTGGAACCAACAACTGAAACATTCCCACTTAACTGTTGAGATTAGGAACAGCCAGGAAAGAAATATTTGTGACCAATTCCTTTTAGCAGTTTTACCATCATATTTCACAACCTCAGAAATTTTAGACTTCCTGTGGGTTGGACTTTTGCCCTATGGGCTTATTAAGTCAAGAAGGCAGCTTTAAGTGCCTTTTTCATGGAAACTGTTAAAGCCTTTCTTGAAGAAGCAAGACTCTAGTCAAGAAACGTTGTTCTTCCCGGTGTGGCAACCATTGTGCTGCTCCTGTTGAGCAAAGGCAGCCTGCAGGAGGAGTTCCCTTCAGATTACAGTACTGAAGTGGTATGTGCCTTTGTTGGGTCTCTTCCTCTTAACAGACAAGGCCTTGTCACCAGTGCTCATCCCCACATGGCCCCTGAGGATTAGCCAGCTCACAGTTGGACCTCCTCAGAGAAGTAGGTTAACAGTTCTTCAGAGCGTGTTTCAAGGATGGAGGGTGTCTTCAGCTACAGGACACCTCTTCTGTGGGTTTTCACTCTCCTGCTCACCACTCAAGTGAGGCTGCTAAGGAACTCATGAAAACACTTGTATTTCGGCTTTCTCAGCATGAAGATCACATGTACTACTTACATTTCACTCCCTTTAAAACAGTTCAGAATTGCCCGACGGTTATGAATGTTTCAACGAACTTCAGGCAAGAGAAAGGGAATACTAATGTCTTCCTAGATGAGAACCTGAGTACATAGAAACGTAGAACAGCTCAGGCTGGGAGGGACCTTTAAAGATCATCTGGTCCAACCTTTCATGGGAAAGGGAGCCTAGATGAGGTTATCTAGCACCCTGTCCGATAGCATCTTGGAAACCTCCAGTGGTGAGGACTCTACCACATCCCTGGGGAGGTTGTTCCTACATGCCACTTCTTCGAGAGGCCTAACCCACCCATTTAGGGTCCCTTCCAGGTGCCACGACACATTCAGAATTTATCATCACTGTTGGCTGTAGGCCAGGGAGACGGTGGAAGCCTGACCCGCTCATGCTGCCCTTGGCGTGAACCATGACAAAAGGCTGCTAGATCTCTTCTCAACTTCCCCAGCGAGCAGGTAGGGGCTGTTCAGGATGTTAAAGCTGCAAAGCACCTGAATCATTACTTGAAAAAATGCTTTCCCCCTCAACCATCTTGGCAAGTGCTGAGCTTGTTCAGCGGCCTCAGGGCCGATGCTGAACGTTGTCACACAGAGCTCTCCATTCAGGAATTCACGGCTCCCACAAGTTTGAGCCTGCTAACTGCACAGCGCCGTGTAGCACCACCTTGCAGACAGTGGCAGCGTGCGTCACAGGAGGCTGTAAGTACTGGTGTGATGTCTATTCATCCGGGGAAGTGTTTTCTTTTCCTTTCTGCTGTGCAAGTAGTATATGCTTTATTAAATAAAGTGCATGTTCCCTATGCAAATGAATGCACTTTAGAATGATGATATACTGACACATTGTATGTTAAATATGTATGACATTTAAAATTCCAAGCAAGAACTAAAAATCATTTATAAATATTAAAGAGCACGAAGTCTACTTTTTGTTTTCATTTTTGCTTCTGATCCTGCACTCTGGGAAAAATACTCCTCACATTAGAAGACTGAATTATCCGTCCAAGAACGAAACCTATAATTTTATTCTATCAGTCAAGCTGTATGTCACACTATTTTTATATCAAGACAATCAGGTTCTTTGAAGCACAGACACACACCTACTTGAAAGAAGTGTTCCTCTGAAAGCAGAAGACTTTGGAATCAGCGGCAATTTGTATCTTTCAAGGGACTGATAACTAAATGGAGAAATGCAGCTCCTAATGAAGAGAAGATTTCTTTGCTGGCCAGGATGATATTCCATTAGGACATTCGGGTCCCGATCCATCCCTCTTGACTGCAAGCATCTAACCTGGCTTCAAATCACTGACTTCCAATGGCTTAAAATCTGTCCTTTGGAGGTTCTTATTTCTCTTTCTTGACACAAAAGGACAGTAGGCCATCGGAACTCCTAACCTGAGTACCTTAATTAGGTATCTAAATAGAAATGAAATTAATCCAGGCCTTGCTCTAGTTTTTTAAGTATTTGTTGCGTGGGAGACCAGTTAGAGAATCTAGTATTCAACCCATTGCTACGGCACAGTCAGCCTCGCCTCTAGGAAGTGTCTTCTGCTATACAGGGTTTAAACATCCCTCTGGGAAGAAGCAGAAGTTTCCCTTTAAGAAAAAGAAAGTGCAGCAAGACCAATGCTGACATTAAAGCACCACCACCAGGGAGGCAGTTTTAGACCACAAATGAAGGAGCACAACTTTGTGTTTCCTTCTGCCGAAAGACATTAAGGTAACTTGCAAGTACCAGAAAAGCTTCAGAACAGACTATAAATATCCTGTGCCCGTGTTATGTATTGAGAAGCCAGGTATACAGGTCAAATATGAAGTGCAGAGCATGGCAGAGAATGGAAACTCCAGCTCTGGAGTCCCAGTAATTTTCCCTCTTGCAACACCAACACTTTTTCTTGAAGAAGCAACTGCCCTCAGATTGGTCTTCACTGCACATTCACTTACCTCAATAAACTATTTCATGTGCTTCTGCTGCACTATGGGGATGCTGGCAAATGGACAAGGATGGCAGGAGTGCCACGGGACAGCAGGGAAGGGATTTGGCATCTGGAAACCTGCACCAAGACCATCTGAAACAAAACAGTACTATCCTTCTCTCACTTTACTAGTCCTGCTATCAGCAAAATGCCTTTCTCCATTTCCAGATGAGAACTAGGGCAGTGGGAAATATTTTCTTTCAGTATTTGTCCCTCGTTCCTCCGTCGATAGAAAATTTAAGACAAATGGTCATTTTGGTGGATTTAAAAAGCAGTGGAACTTCATGCCCCTAATGAATGGGCAGCAGGAACTCATACTGGCAGCGTTGAATGGCTGCACATGAAACTAGCCAGGCTCAGTAAATGAAACCAGACCCCAAAGTGCAGTCTGAGATAACCGAAAGTATGCACTGAAATTTATTGTAGGAAAATGACTGACTGGAAAAAAAGTGGTCTGCTCTGCCCCTACACCTCCAAGACATATTGTACCATTTAAACACTTTAGAAAGACATCTGCCAAAAATGCAATTAATTCTCCTGAAGGTCAAATGTATTTCTCTTGTAAAACAGTTGAAGCAGCAATTGTACATCTTGATTACTCTTATGAAAGCAACTTAGGAAAAATCCTAGGATTGTTCTCGTGTTTGAAGTTGGATGTTTATTGCTTACTGGCAGTGACTTTTCTTGCAAAGGTTAAATGTGGTCAGCAAATGATCAAACCTCCCCCAGAAAAGGGTTGTCCCAGTGCAGCCTGTCCAAAATTCCCGCAGCAGATTTGTAGTTCTGTTTGGAGTGCCACCCTGTGGACACAGCTGCTACCGTGAGCTCCTCTCCAATGGACAGCCCCGAGATCCAACACTGAGGAACCAACAGCGGTGGAAACAAGAACTGGTGATAGCACCTCTCAGCTCCAAAACACATGTCCCATGTCAGTCTTGCATGTCCTTGGCTACACTGGGGCAAACGGTGGGGGGGGAGGAGTGGGAATTTTTGTACCAAAATACAGTGTCTGTTACCAAAGACCATTTTTGCCGGTACTTTCTACACAACTCTATATGAAATGCCACCACGTCTTTTGAGCTGGATAGGAAGTAAACGTGACATCGGTTGGTAACAGCTGAGGCCTCTTGCATTACACCACAGATTTAAGGCTTTGCACACCGAGAAGAGACCAGAGAAGTGCCCTGCTCATCCACAGATGAATTAAGCCCCTGGTAAGCTCAAGTTCATCCTTAGAAGTCAATTGCTGGATTGGATTATAATTTTTTTTCTCGCTGACTGTTTGTGTAAGACTTGAAGGTTTATTCACTGGAGATTGCCACTATAAATTTTCGGACTCTGGTTTACAAAGCCTATAACAACCTTGTTTAGCAAAGGTGTGCCTTGCAGCATTCCTTCAGTAATGCCACTTTGGCTGCCCCTTACCTCTGGGGTGAGGTATTTCATCATGATTTCCTTTCCTTTCTCTCCCAGCTTTTCATCTGGAGCAATTTCATATTCTGCCTGGAACAGATATTAAAAAAAAAAAAAAAAAGTCAATATTTGCACTCATATTTCACCATTATAACTTCATTTTGGATGTGGCCGTAACGGAATGCTCTGTCTGAAAAACCTGAAGGATAAATACCATTTTCTGATGGAAGTAAAACCCATACACACAATCCTATTAAAAACCTTCCACTATATTTTGACCAAACCCTAGTGGTGCGTTTTCTGAGATGATGGCTCTTAATTAACATCAATAAAATGTAAGTCATTTATATTTTATAGCCTTGCCAAGCCAGCTTTCAGAAAGCATTCAGTGACTAGAGGTGGCAACTTTATTTGGTTTTGCTCAAAGTGAAGATGGACACAGAAGGTAAAATTACTTCTTTGAGTAGCAGAGAAAGTGAATGTTTGTTAATTCTTGCCACAGTGGCGTTTCAAGCACCAGGTGAACTCCTTCAGTAGATTGTCTTTTTGGTCGAATGTGTTCTTCCTATTTATTTATGTCTTCCCCTTTGTTTAACACGTTAATCCATGGAATTTTGGATCCATGGCAGGCATTTGAAGGAAACGTGCAACACATGGGACCCCAGTGGCTAAATGACAATGACAAGTTCTTAGAGACATTCCCACTGGGCACTCCCCGGGATAGAAAGCTTTAGCCTTAGGATCAAAATATTTTCCAGAAAAAAATTAAAGAAGTCGACAGCCTAACAGCTTTCATGACTGCTCATATTAGAAAAAGGATCCCAGAAAGTCCTGCCAAACCAATTAAGTAACCTGGTCCAATACAAGCTGTCTGAGATGATAAATGAGGAGGAAGTTAAAAGCAAAAAAAAAAAAAAAAGGTAAATCAGACTGAACTGGCAAACACTTGGAAGAACAAATTTCAGAACCACTGCCCACTGGAAGACATATGTACTGCTCTGAGCTTGATGCAATAAATCCAAAGGCAGGCTGTAATGGATACCCTAGCTAAGCAGACCTAGGAATGCCATGAAACCACAATGTAGTAATAATGCTATTACCCATCTATCTGGCCAGTGCTGATTTAGCTCTTGCTGCTTAAGTCTGAAGCTACGTATTTATACACATACATAGCAGGTTGTCTGAACAATCCAGAACTACAATCTGATTTGGTTTGGGAAATGACAATGTCCGCAAATAACAGAGAAACCGGTATTGCTGATGAAAAATACACTGAAAGCTAAAATCCACAAGTGCAGTACTTCTCTTTTAGTGATCATTTTGGGGATGAACTGATTACATTCTCATAAAACTTAATACAAGGGTTTAAAAATATCTTTCATCCAATTTCCTGTCCTTTTAGATGGTATCTGAGTATGGGTCATTTCAGCTCTTAAAGCACAGACACTCTCAAATGTTTACAGCATCTTAACAGCATTTTTCTCCATGATTTCTTGCTAGGGGATAAAGCAATGGCAGAAGGAACAAATTTTTAAAAGGTCGAAGTTGCATCTTATTTGGACCTTACAGTTTATGGTTAGGTTCACAGACAAACTAGGTGTTTTTTCTATAAAAGAAAACAGAAGCCATGTATTTTAATAAAAGAAAATAATTGTACTTAAATGTAACTTGTCTGTGCAGAAAGAAGACTGCAAAGAAAGGAGAACTCCTTGGCATTGCCTTGGCATGGAAGCATCTAGAAGGTCTCCTGAGTCCTCTATTCAATGCTATTTACAATTTACCCAATAATGACCACTTCTTTCTCCTTCATTTGCTTTTAGACTCTGGATCCTGGTAATATATTGGGTCCCTAGTAAATAAAACCTGATTCAAAGTCATCGTCTGCCATTTGAATTGCACCAGGGAGATGTCAAAAAATTTGACGTCCTTTTTGCCACAGATAACCTATTATATTTACATCCCATCCGAATTGTACAACAGGAAGCAAATCAGGTCAGATCTAAAGAAGATGGAAGTTTAGCCGGAATTAGATCAGTGTTTTGAAATGCAATTCCTGATGGGATCCAACATATGCAGAGCTAAATGTGCACACACACACAGAGAGAGAGTGTCTAATTCTGTCTCAAGATAGCTGGGAAGGAATAAAAGGAAATTAGACTTGGATGTGACATTCTCAGAAAATGCGACACTGTGTTGGTGAAGGTAGGAAGTGACAGACAAGTGAGGGTGTGAGAAGGAACCATAAGCTCCAACTGTGAACTGTGTTGATTTCACTGTAGCTCAAGTACTAGAAGCCCGCTTCGTTTTGTTCCTTATTATTTCTCCCTTCAGTGCCACTTTCGAGCTATTCAGCAACAGATACTGGCACATTTTCAGGCACGGACTGTTATTACAGGAAGGATTGCCCATGTAGACAGACAGAGTGACGTCCCCATGCTCACTCTGCCACATGCCTGGGAAGCATACCAAGGTCCTCAACTCTCAATCTTGTGCTTAAATCACAAGATACGTCCCCTTCTTCCACAATACTCAAAAGCACGGCTACAGTTTGCAAATCCCTAATTGCTAGAAATAACATCATTACTTAAAATCCATGTGGAACAAAATATTTTCCATTATTCCTTTGATGAATCCAAGCATGTGTTTCAAGGCTCCTGCTCTGAAGTCTAATAGCTTCTCCATGCCCTAGTTAGGTCAGACAGGGCCCTATTCATAGCTCATAAATGAGGGGAGGATTTACGATCACCCTGACTGCATGGGACGAGCTGCAGGGAAGGCTCTTTCTGCGGGCAGGCGTGGATCCTTCAGTCCAAATGGCGAGAGGATGTGGGCTGGCCGCCGTTTGTTGCTAACTTTTCTTTTGGCTGCTGTTTTGGAGGTAGTAGTTACTTCAGTGGCTCCTGCTTCCCTAGAAGCGACCCTGGCTGAATGAGGGTACGGGGGTGCAAAGCGTCCATCCCTTCGGAGCAGCTGCCGTTGGGATGGGCTGAGTGAGATCGGATGGGAAAACGCACTTCCACTGGGAAAGGGAGCAACGTCCAGCCTGTGGCTGGCTGTAGGATGGGGCTGTGGGCTCAGGGACAGCCGAGCAAGAGTTTCGGAAGCTGGAGGGTGCCGGTGACCGATGGAGAGCAACGCCAGGGCAATGGCACAGGGACCCAGGGGGGCTCGCATCAGCAACCTTGATTCCGACACATCATTTTATCTAGTGTTTGATTTTCATTTTAATATTCTTTGAGCTCCTGAAGCTGTATGGCTTAAAAATATGTGAAAATTGAAAACCGGAGCCAAAGGGATCTCTCCACAGATCTGGGAGGACTCTCTCCCACGGCAGGTAGCTGCTGGTTGCCTGCGGGAGCAGGAGTCGGTCCCTCGTACCCACCAGGAGATGGAGATGGGAACGGACACTTCCACCACAGCAGTTTTGGCTTCTTGGTATAAGTCAGGAGCCGTGGAGTCACCTTCTGAGCATCTGCAGGAGCCTACTGGTGTCTCGGTCCCAATTTTACACCTCAGCTTTCTCAGCTCTGTCCTCTGTTATCTCTCTGCTCTAGCTCCTGCTCACTCCTTCCTGGGACTCCAGGCTCTGCCCTGATATTGCGCTGTGCTCCAGCGACTGCCCGTGCACTTGCCTCCGCTGCAGATTTAAAATCTGTGACTGAAAACTGGAAGGCAAAACCCAAACAGCTGGGATTCATAATAACTCGCATTTCTAAATGAAAAGTGAACTTGAAACCACATTTTTCATATTTAAAAGCAGGGCAAAAAGAGCCCTTTTGACTGTTTAAAAACACATTTTGAGTTAATGAGTTTGTTGATATCAACAAACTGGCATTTCTGATGGAAAAAGCCTTGAACAGCTTTAAGACACACATACACAGATGGTTTATATAGCATGTAAGGGACTTAACCAAACGAAATCTCCCTAACAGCGAGACAGGGTTTTTACAAATGGCATTAAATGGATGCTCGCTCATCCTTTTACCCCAGATAAGCGTAATGTCTAGCGAAGCGTTCAGCTGAAAAGTCCACCCGAGGAGATCGTGCCTCTCACACCCGGCCCCCATGCTCGGATAGCAGAAGCAGAAACAACCTGGAGAGGCAGTGGGACTATTTCCCTCCAGAGGATGTATTTCTGTGTGACTTCAGTGCAAAGAAATACCATCGTACAGCTTAAAGAGAAAATACTGTCAGGTTATTTTCCCCTTGACCAGAATTAGCCACGGTCTCCTCCAGTCAATCTAAATCTGGTCCACATTAACATGTTAAAAGCCCTCTCCTGGGGAAAAAAAAAAAAAAAAATTTAAAAATGATGCATGTGATTAGATGAAGCAGAAAAGGGAGTCCAGAAGCTAAATCCTTCATTGTAACAGCACACAAAATTCACAGGAGAGGAGAGGGAAACCTCAGGAGCTGGCACTCCCCTGGAATGTGCCATTGAAAAAGGGACAGGGACAAGACGTCCCCGTTGAACTGCCACCTTCTTGTGCTGGAGGCTCGGGCTGCAGGGACGGAAACGCGTCTTGCTAGCAGATTCCCTGCTCACTGATCTGCCTTTCAGCACAGGAAAAGTATCCTCTGACACTTTATTTTAGTGGCTGTCTTTCAACAGCTCCAAAGTTGCATGATGTGGCTAAAATATTTGTAAGCACAGCAAAGCGTGCTTTGGGGCTGTGCGTGAATTCTTTGTTAAGGGCTTATAGGGGAGCTGATTTAATCATAAACCATCTCCATTCAATGATGATAGTTTATGCTCGCGTAGTTCCTTCATCTGAATGGCTACAAAAGGGTTTGGTGAACTATTCGTGGGAGATCTTTGTGTTTACACGCACACAGATAAGCACGCAATGCATTCAGAGGCACAAGTTGCAGCCATCGCTACTTCTTACTAGATATTTTACCTAGTCAAGTCAGGACCTCTGTCATGAAATTGTTTGCACAATATCTGTAATACGAGATGGCTCTCTGTCCTTATAGCCTTACTGTACCGGCTAGGAGAAGGGGTTGAGGTTGCCCCATTTCCCAGACAGACCGCCACACTGATGGCCACTTACTGGTCCCACAGCAGCGGTGGGAACCGAACACCCACAGCTCCACCAGCACTGCACTGTGAAGCTCTGCGTCTCTCACTTTTTATTGCTTTTATCATTTAATGTTGGGGCCTACTGCTTTCAAACCACATATCTTTGTAGTCTGTTTTATAATTGATAGATTGTGGCTAATTACCCAAACGCTGCTCTCAGAAAACATATAGAAGCATCATGCCTCTGAGCACTTTAATCTCAATTATTGGTTGAAATTGGCCAAGGTATTCACAGGTTTCAGAGGGAACTGGCAGATACACACCTACGTGCATGCAGAATTTAATGATACAAATCCTTTTTTCTTCAGGAAGCAGCTGTTCAACTGCACAGACAAAAAACCCCAGATGCTGCTATAATTAGATTTGCAGGACACTACATCAGACCAGGTTAGTTATTTCACCCAACAGCTGAAATAAGTGTCCAGCAAAGAGGGGAATTTTTTTTTCCGTTTACATATTTTGGTCTGCAAGGTCTGGTTGATTTTACCAGTCTTTGGAAGCAAAGGTGTGAGAGAAAGCTTGCAAAACTTAGTCTCACAGAAGTATGGGAATGGAGGTTGTTTGTAGGATGTTGAGCATCTGTCTCGGCTTTTGGTTTCCTCCCAGGAGACCCGATCGCTGCTTTCTTTGCAGGTAGTTGAGTGCAGTGGTTAAAAAACTGTATTAAAAATTGGGAGGCATCAACTACTGGCTTCTGCCAATGACTTACTGAGTGACCTGGTGAAGGCACTTTGCTCTGTAAAAGAGAGGTGGTCCTACCTCTCAATGTGCAAAAAGCTCTGTGAGCCTCTCATGAACAGCTAAATATTTCCCTCTGTAATTTTTCTCTTTTTATTTGATATTACACAAAGGCTAAGTTTTGCATCTCATGGTAGAAAAATAACTAAGTCAAAAGAAAATGGAGGCTCTTGGCTTTTTCTGCTTGGGGCTTGTTACAGCAGGTGGTCTCCAAAAGGTTTCACGTTCCTGGTGGTCTCAGAATAGGGCTGTAAAGTCAACCTTCTGGTCTCATTATAGGACTTTTTTGCCTAACGTAGGACTTGGCCTGAATCCCACTACTCACTCAATGCGGTGTGACCCCGCTGGGTGAATTTCAGTAGCAATCATCCAATTTAATGGCTATGAGCTGTGCTGCTCGACCTTCACATTGCCTAATACAGGGATTTTCATGGGCTGGGAGCAAGCTTGTACAGAATTTGAAATCAATAAACAAAGGACACTGCTGTTAATTATCGTTAAAAAGAACAGAGAAAGAGTAAATATTCAGACCTCCACACAGCCAGGCATTTTGTTTATGAAATCCTCGTTACTGCCAGTCTGAGCCTAACTGGGAACAGATCGCTGGCCCAGTAAAAGGGCAGCTCGAGTCTGCAAAAGCAACCTGGGGGTGGGTGCAAAGCACACCCTCACAAAAGGATTCAGGAATATCAGTCTGGGATTGCTCGGAGAGGGAGCTTTAAAACACAGCCAGTCCCACCACAAGCTTTCACAGGACCGGTGTCGCCTGTGCCGCAGGGATGCTGGGAGGACACGGAGTTTCAGTGCTTGGCACCACTCCACGGGGTTTCGGGAGAATGGAGTGACACAGTGCCCTCAATTCCCACAGCTGGCACTGCTGGGAGAGGCTGGGAGAGACTGGGAGAGGCTGTTGGACAGCGCTGCAGCCATGAGCCCACGCCAGCCCGAAGGTTATCACGCGGCTGCTCTGGGGCTGGTGGCACTGGGGGACACACACACACACAGGGGACAGTAATGTTTTCTTTTGCCCAGATGTTATTACCGCTGTCAGCTTAACCAGTACGCCCCGAGGGCTTGCTGCCAGGCGTGTGCAGGGCTCGCACAATGTGGGCTTGTTCTCCGCAGCCCCTGGGCGCTGCTGGAACCAAAATGTGATGCCTGCCACTGCGAGGAGGCGTGAGAAAAGCACAGAGCCTCGCTAACCCTCTCCAAACTGAGGACGGCTCTGTCTGTTCCCTCTGAAATTAAAACCACTTGGAAGCAAGCTTTTGTGGCTGTCTCCCAAAGGATTTCTGCGGCTTCCTAGAGGGACGGCCATCACCTGTCTCCTCGGGGCTGTGGGCATCACATCTTATGTGGCATTCCTGCAGGGCTGCCCCCAGATGGGTGCGCGGTGTTTCAGCAGCAGCAGACACCTCACTACACGATGCTGGTTCGGTGCAGGACAAACACACCCAGGGTACCCGAAATGTCCTCCTGCCCGCCGGCCTTGAGCACGGCTGCACAGAGCATTTGTCAGAGGTAGCAGTTTCGCGTACCTTGATGGCTAAACCTTTCACTGGAGAAAATCATGACCACTGCTAGGAACATCTGTTAGAAGTTGTGACCAGCTAAAACTGATTTGGAAAGGGCTTTATCCAACGCTTTCTGTGATGCTGTGGATTTGCTGTAGATGCTGCAGTACTAACATAAACCTTAAGTGACCATGTGTCCTCTCCTAGACTCTTACTTTTACAACTTCAGTGCAATCCTCACATCTCCCGATAATTCAGAATAGCTTCACCATAGTACAAAAAAAATAATTTATTCCTGTTGGTATGCATAGTTTTGCTTTTGATGGTCTGTGTTAGCCAGAGAGTGAAGCCCCCTGGACACTCACGCTCAGCAGTGACAAGCTCAACTTCCTCTCCAGTACGATTTAGCCTTTTGGCTCATCAACACCCTACCCTTCCGCAGACTCCCAGCAAGAAAGCCACGGAGAGACTTTGCCACTGTGAACAGCTTCTGCTGGCACTACACATGGCCAAGTGCTGCCAGATTGGGAAAGAGCATCGGGTGCCCCTGGGGCTGGCGGGGGTTTGCTCAGTGGCCGGGTTATCTGATAGCTCACTGGGGTGGAAAATGGAGCAGATTTTTTTCTTGGTAACCTCAACCAAGTCACTTCTATACCTTGTCCCTCTGTTTTCCTACTTGAAAAACCAGGATAACAATCAAGATGTCCTCTGTAAATCACCCTGAAGTCTACTGATGAAAAGGCTTGGTAAGAGATAGATATTAGTATTATCATACTCCTCATCCTCTCTTGTCAGTCCATTCATCATCTTCCCTTTCTTCCCAGCACCTCCCAGCACTGCAGGCTTCACCCACACCAAAAGATATTACACACAGCAGCTCAGCTTGCTTGGGTGTTGACATGAAGGGAGGCTACGCCAGCATCGTACTGGGGTGCCTGTCCTTCTCCCGCTCCCGTGGCTCCCGCTCCCTGAGGCTGGTACCAACCCCGTGTACCACCAATGATGCTGGGATGCTGACGGGGTCAGCCCCGTCCGCTGCTTGCTCAGGTGCGCTAGACACAAAATCACGTCCCATGAAACAGTGGTTTCTTGGGGTCAGGGGAGTCTCCTCTGTCGGGAGAGCGCTGCGAAGCACCCCAAAATATCTCAAGAATTGACTTACCACCGAGTCAAGGAACCTAATGCAGCACTCAAGCTCGGGTCGAGTTTCACAGAACTGCCGAAAGAGAAGCCTTCCGATTGGCTGCTTTTCACATATGCTGCAGTAATCTCTCTCTAGAGGCAATAAAGAGAAGAAGAGAAGCATGAAAGTGAGAAGAGTTTCGCCTTTTGGGTTGGTTAGGAGTTTAAAGCATTGCAAGTGAGTGCAGAACTACGACCCCAAATCCGAACTGCCGCCTTCTGCCCGCCACCACGTTTCAGGTATCCAAATCACAAACATAATTAATGGCTTTAAGACTCAAACAAGCGAGGCTCAATTTTATAGAGCTGATGTTGGTAAAAGTCCCACAAAAGCCATTCAGCTATTATGAAAAAACAATTTCACATTTTTCTGTGGTGGAAATATATGGACTCTGCAAAGGTACCGCTCAGACTGGTGGTGTTTGTGGGACTGTGGGGAGCAAATTACAAGTCCTTGAAATGTGAGTCATACACTAAAGGGTAGGAAAAACTGGAATTTGTGGACACCTTCCTGGATGCTTCCTAGATATGCAGTAAAGTGCCCCTAATCTCTGGAAACACTCAACCCACTCTCTGCTAAACAATTATTGCAAACTATGTCTTTTCAAAGGTTTCAGAATTTCTGCTATTTACTCACTGAGCATTAACGAATAGATGGAGCATATGGCATCTAGCTGGTTTCAGTTTCACACAGCACTCCTTCAGAGAACTCTATTTCCTCTTAAAAGCCATGTTTAAATGCTATTTCCCTGTGCTGGTGCATCCAGAACCAGCACTCCCAGTAAAGCAAAAGGCCCTTTACCCATCACAGGGACTATCTGCAGGAATACATGGGAGAAGGGCCAGCATCGTTAACTGGCATTGCACCAGTACAAATGCCGAGGGCTGTGGATAGTTTTCTGGTGAGAGCAGCAAATCCCCCAGCCTGTTTGGAGCAGCAGTACTCGCTCGAGACACGTTATTCCTCTAGAAGCACACACATGTCAAACAACATACTGTGTTTCCTTGAGCGTTCCTCTCACCACCCTCCTCGTTGCCATATGGCACTTGCTGTTATTATGGAAACAACCAGCTTCTAAACACATAACATAGCACTGCAAACAGACATACGAAACCCACACAAGTTGTCAGCGCCTTGGTTACTTCTCTCTCAGGCCTGGAGTCGCTCCTGCAATGTCTTTTATTCCCCTTTTGCTTTGTCCCCTTGCATCCTTCAACTCCATCCACCCCAAGGAGAACATCTGGAGGCACACGGCTGCAAGGGAGCCCACCTTTGCCGTGGAGGCACCCAGCCAAAGGGCTTGGTCATCACAGGTTATGGTCTGGGGACCGTGTCCTGCAAAACTAAGACGTTCCTCCTGAACAGAAAATGCTGTACGAGATGTTGGACTTGCTGACCTGTAGCTGGGTGGCAGGTGGGCTGGAGCACCTGATGCTGCCTCTCGTAAGAGGAAGGAGGGTGCTTGCCCAGTGCTGCGCCTCTGGGCGGGTATGGCTGTACTTCAGGAACTGGGCCCTGAAGCACCTACACAGTGGACACTGGAGACGTGGGTTGGGGCTAGCTGGACTGTGCTTCTCAAGCAGTCTGGAGCAAGATACCAGCACCATTGGTGGCTGATATTGCCTGTCCATTTTGGATCAGGATATCACTCAATCTGTCCAGAAGATTGCAATGCTTTGATACCCTCTAGCAAACCAAACTGGACTGAAATCCCTGTGTAAATCCTAACTTGACCACCAGTCTATCAACTATCAGCAGCAAGCCCGTGGCACTGGTGTGTTTACATGAGCTGGAGCCTCCAGTGTGGAACATCACGACACAGACACCTATGGTGAGAAAGCCGGGGGCTCACTTGGACGCTGAGCAGCAGCCTTGGGGCTGTCCTTGCGAGTGGTACAAGCTTCTGCGGCTTGACCAAGTCACTTTTTTAGCGGGAAGGTAATTGCTGACGGAATGTGCAGACACGCACAGCGCTAAGGGAAGGGAAGGAGTTTGGTAAGTGCCCGAGCGGATCAAAACCGCGACTCACAATGTCCCAGAGGCTGGCACGAAGTCAGAGGCTGCGCAGCTCAGGTGAGCTCTCCCGGGAGGTCTGGAGGTTGAACTACATCTGTCTGATGCTGTTTTCTGCTACCTCGACTAATTAACTCTTCTGAGGGCACGAATAAAATATACACCCTGGATATCGGTAGCACACAGCCTGCCTGACTGCAATCCCAAACTCGGTTCCTCCAAAAGCCCAAACCCACCGCAATCTCCTCATGTTAAACAAGCAGTGCAAAAAATGCAACTGTATGAATTTGTAACAGACTAAACGACAAAGGAACAAATACACTAATCAGCTAGTTTGTCCTACATTTTCTCTTGTACAGCTCTATTTGATGCACAGCGGCAACGCTTGTTGTACAAAATGCAGTCAGTTTATCAAAGTTGTTATGATACGGTGACACTGCAGCAGAGGATGCTCTTCTAACAAAAGGGCTTATGATACCAGCTAAATAAGCGTGCAAATTGCACACCCAATGACTGTACTTTATAGCATAGCAGGAAAAGAAAACAAGCAGCTAAAAACACTATTACATATGTGGATAAATGAAACATAAAGAAGACATGAGCGCAGACTTCCTCCTGCGGTACATAACTTGGCCAACACGTGAGAAGGGGGACCCGTTCGTAATGAGGAAAAAGGAAATACCAAAAATAATCTCTGAAAACACAAGAGCCAGAGCAGTTCCCTGGAGCCATCCCCTCCTCGGTCATGTTCGTTTAAGTGCTGGATATACCAGTACAGACAATAAATACATGATGCAACTGCTTTCATTCCTTGTAGGTGACACAAAATATTTTCTTGGGCCCTGATCCTGCCATTGGCCTCACTAAGTCAGCTAAAGGAGTCTGCTCTCAACTAATTCTTGGGATACGTGGGCCCTGGAGTGGACTAAGAAAGAAAAACACCTCTCTCAGCTAAAGCAGAAAAAAGGAGTGCGTAGTTTTATTACAGTAAGGAAAGAAGGAAAGCAGAAGTGTTTTAACAGCGTGCTGCGCCCCGGAGACCTGGCTGAAGCACCCCGAGCTGCGCTCGGGAGCTGCTGCAGGAGGGGAGGGGACGGAGACCCCTGTGGGTGCCGCAGCCACCCGCTCCCCTGGGCTGGGGCTCATCGTCGTGTCGCCCGCGGTCCGCCTGCCAGTAAAAATATCCATCCAGTTTCAAAAGTTTAAAAAATAGAAAGAATGATTTCCTGAGGAAATGGAAATGTTAAACACTTGGAAGTGAAACCATATGCTCGTGATGATGAAGTGTAACTAAAACAGCTCTGAGAGCGATATCTTTGGTAGTCAGACCCTCCTGCTTCAGCGCGATCCTGTTTAACACCTGCAAAGTCACCCAAAATGGGGGTGAAAAGCTGGGTGGGTCACAGCCCTAGGAAAGCAGTCGCTTCTCACTGATGCTAAGCTTTTCATCTAGAAAATACCACTGGCAAATAATGTGCACATGCAAATGAATTATTTATCTTCCTAACAGAGTAACAACACAGACTAATATAGAAGAAGTATTATATAAAATGCCATCACAAACATTCATAAGATAAATGAAGATATAACATTTATTCTAAATTCTACTGACTCATTTTTCCCTTTTCTTTGTAGCTTATGTATTGAAATACTACTTTAAAGAGCACCCAGTACACAGAACCTGCCAAAATAGTTCCACCTGCATACAGATAACACCATCACCATTCAAAGTCTATGGCCAAATTTGTTCCCCGACAGATACTCTGGTAAGGTTCTGAAAAATATTTAAGCACGCACCTAGGAAAAATAGTCCGATTAGTAAAATTTCATACTGATCAAAACATGCCATCGATGAAGTGAAAAACACAAAACAAGGTATTAAAGTTGCTGCTGATAAAGTCTCTGACTTCCAAGTAAAAGGGGAAAAAAACAGTATTTTAATTAGATGAAAATCTCCCTGTGCCTTGTGAAGATTTTTTTCATCTTAATTTCCCATTTAAATACCTAGCATTTTTTTTCCTGCCTCAAAAATATCACCTTAGCAATTTTGGAAACAGCGGTCTGCAGAGCAGCCGGGTCCCCCCTCCTCTTTTCCATTTGCAATATACCTGTGGGTTTCGATGGCTTAGTGGTGAGCTACAAAACTGGGTGATGACTCTAGGTTGAAAACCAGTCTTTTCTGATACTGCTTCACTCAGCGTAAACTGCAGCTGTGGCTGCTATGGCAAGTTGTACTTCTGTTTCTGGGCAGGAGCCCTCATTTCAAAGGGCTACAAATCCAACACCTGCAACCAGCTGTGAGGTTTTCTCCCGTAGATGTCTGCGTGGAGGGATGAGCTCAGTTTACATCTCACTTTTCAAGTCTACAAAAGCCAGGAACATCTTTTCGGCTTTTTGGTCATTACTGGTGTGGCCAATGATTGCACTTATATACTATCTATTAAGTAGCATTTTCTTTTCCTTTTTAACATGCTGGAATCCCAAGAGAAGATATTTCAAAGAAATGCATTGGAGAATTGCCAAGAAGACATGCACCATGCTGCTGCATGGGAAAATTTGGATTTGGCATCTTGATCTCTGCTCTTCTTGGCGTTAAATCAGTCTGGATTACAACCGACTGAGATCCAAATGCAAGGTAATTCTGCTGCCTAAAAAAACCCAAAAATGAAAAACCAAAAAAAACCCCACCCAAATCAAAAAACCCTCCCTCCTTAACACCTGGAAACTCCAAAGTGGATGTAGGAAGAATTAATTGTTCTTTTCCTGCTCACACTCAATGACCCCAGATGAGAACTCATCTTCCCTTCCCAAATTTTTTTGCTTTAAGGTGAATTGAAATCTTTCAAACAGATGTTGTTATGAGTCTATTATTTGTCTGCCGCTCTCCGCCTCTAGCCTGCTTTAGGCCAGAACAACAAAAAGCACACCAAACTCATGGAAGAAAGCTTTTGAACACGAGGGAACCCTCAGTCCCTACACTCAAGCTGGACAACAGGGAGCAGCATCAGAGCCAGAAGGGGCTAGTAGTCAGTTCGTAAGACCGTTGGCACACCAAAAGTAAAATTTTCTTTTCCCAAGGGGCTGAGGCCTGTCAAAGCAATTCCCACCAGCCCTCCAGCCCTGGGGTGGCTGGAAACTCCAGCTAGAGACGTCCCACAATCGCACGCCTTCCTCCTCATTCAGACTCGGAGTAGATGCTGCTAAAACAGATCCTAACCACCCCAGCCCAAATCTAAAACCACTTCTGGGTTTTTTTTGCCCATCTCTGCTTTCTACATGTAAGCTCTCTTACAGGGGCACACAATGAAAAGGAGGACAAAAGCAGGAACTAAAAGCAAGATTAAAAAATATGCAGCATGACTGAACTAAACAGACTCTCACAGTCCACGGTACAGTGTGCACTTGTAGCAATTTCCTTCTTTTTGTAAAAAAAAAAAAAAAAAAAGGACAAAAAAGACCGAAGCCTTTAAAGTTTACAGAATTTTTTGTGTCCAGTCAAGGTACTAATGGAAAACAAATTGCATCTTTAAACACTGAATAACTCCATTTAGAGCTATATTAATATAAATACATTTTTCATTTAAAATCAGCAAGTCTAACACTAGTGCTTATAAATATGTCTTATAATTTACTGCTGCTCTTCTCCAGCCGAAAGTGGAATTACCACTGTCTACATATAGACTTAATAAACAGTACATACTAAACTGCCTCATCTTTGAGGCTTATGAAAGTTGCTTCTTATCAAAGGCTCCTTTGTGGATGCTTTAAAAGGATTTAAATTGCTTTGATTGCATTATTAACAGTGTCTGTGTTGGTCTTGTATTTCAGAATAATCTGGAAAGCTGGAACATTAGCTCTTGCATTCTACAAAAGACGGTTTTCCATCTCTAATAAATATGCTTCAATACAAAAGATAATCCTTGTGTTCAAAAGTAAGATCCTGAGATTGGCGACGTTAAGACTTCTGCAGACCCGCTTACTACCTTCTGATTTTTCCATGGCCTTCAGTACTGGCGATGTCACAGCCAGTCAGAACTTCATAAACTTTGTTGGGAAGCCACGTACTTGCAGTGAAACACATATCAGGTTTCTTTCTTTGAGAAACTCAAAATATGGGCACGTTTCTGATCAATAAACATGGATATTGCTCTTTAAACTGTAGAACCTGCCCAACTACACGTACAGTAAGGTAGTGAGGGATCTCCTTTTCATCGTGACTACTTGGGAATGTTGCAGGAATGGGAGGAAGCAACAGAAGCAAAGTTTCATGTCCTTTTTGTCTGTTTTTTTTTCTGGGGTTTTGGGTTGGTTTGGGGTTTTGTTGGTTTGTTTTTGTTTTTGTTTTTTAATACGGAAAACTGTTGTTGAGATGATGAGGACTCTCCATTTGCCCTGCCTCCAGCAATGCATTTAAAAGGTGAGGCAAGCCAGATGGCTAGAGAATACAAGACGGGAATCAAAATGCCTCGTTTCAGTTCACGCAAAAATTCCCAGGAACTGTGGCAGATAAGTCACGTTATAAAAGCCCAGCACAGGCAGCGAGGCTCCCGTGGGAATTCAGTTACCAGTACAACTAATACTCTGCATCCTGCAGACCTCTGTGGCATGCTGTATTTCTAAAACGGGGCTAACGGCACTGCCCTACCTCAAAGCAGCGTGGCCAGAATAAGTATATTAAAAGCCTGTGAGCCCAGAGCGCTAGTGGATAGCCCTGTGGCTCCTCGCTATTTACTTGCAATGCAAACCCCCGGAGCGGAAATTTAGTCCAAGAGAGCACAGCAGAGTCTTTTTATACATTAACCGCTATACTGCTCCGTCACTTCACCTGGCACTTCACAGAGATTAAAAATGACGACGTAGCCCCTGTCTTGGAGAGTGTTTATCTTGGCAGGGCCGGAGCGGCGCAGGTGCAGGACAGACGCTCTGAAGCCAAGGGCTGTGATGAAGTTGTGTTGCTGGTGGCAAAAGCACACCCCCTCTAACAATAAATATTTCATCTGCTTTCTTTATTTTTAATCAAATAAGGAAATCGTTACAACTTGTGACAGGATAATGGCTTGATAGATTCCTTATTTTAAACAGCAGCTCGTCCCGGTCTGCGGTTAAAACCAGCACTTCATCGCTGTAGAAAGCTCTAGACCTTACACATGAAGCCCTGGGGAAGAACACATTTTTTGGCCTTGCTTGATTTTTTCCCCTTGAATTTAGGATTTTCTACAAAAAAACTTGGAGACCCTCATCTATGCTGTTATGGCGAGCGTTGCTTTGGCACTGGCTATCCAAGTTTAATTAATTAAAACTACAAATGCAGTCAAGCTTACTTGAGACAATGGAATTAACCCAAACTGGTTTTAAGTCCTGCCAACTTAATTTTCTCTGCTTGTCAGCTGCCTTTTTTTAAACAAACAAAATTTAATCTCCTGATCATCAAACATCTAATATAATTATTCAGATGCAGACAGTGTTCGCTTTGTATAACTTTCCTTATTTCCACTCTTTTCATGGTATTAGGCTACAGGGGTAAACTCCACACATCACAGCAGCATTACACTGAAGATGGAAACAGTCCAGATCTTAGAGTTGGACCAATGTGGAAAAAATGTTTGGAGCATATTGTAACAAATTCGCAGTTAAATACACTTCGGTGATATATATGGATCTTCTCATTTGTTTTTTGAAAGCAGCTCATGGAATTTTATTTGAAAGTCAAATCCCACAAACAGTTGCATAAATATGTTTGCACGAGTACTTGAACCAGAACGCCTATGTGGCTTTGTTGATTTTGGACAAAGATTTTGGCAGGAGGGATAACAACCCACCCACCCTTTTTGTAGCTGCAGCAGGAGGATCAAAGGAGATCCTGTGAGCTCAATATAGTCACCGCACAGAAAAACACGACTGGGGTCCAGAGCCTGGGGAGGGACCCTCAACTGTCTCAGGGGAGACGTTTGGTCATCCAGCCTTGTGCCAGGAGCACAGTCAAATGGCGAAGAGCGAATGCTCTGCCCTGAGACTAGGCCGTTCGCCAGTGGAAGACAAATTGTCATCCTAACAAAATCTGAGTTACTCTGCTGAGTTATTCCAGCCCTCCTCCAAAACTTCTGGTGTCTTCTGAAAGTTACTCGTTCAGGCAACTGCATCCTTTCCACATGGGCCACTGACCAAGCCCGGAGTTCAAACACAGACTGCAGATACTGCAGGGTCAAGAGTAGGTTTAGCTTTAGAAGATGGAACCTGCCATTAATGTTTGAGCCCCTTTAAACCATAGAAGCAAAAATATATACTGTTGTGTGAAGTACAGGGTGCAGGGAAAGACAACAAATAATTGTTACAAATAATGAAGGCAATCTTTAAGCCTGCTGAAACGGATGGAGAGATTCCCATCAATTCCAGTGGGTCTTTGATCAAGCCTAGTTTTCCCACCTCTGTCAAGCACAATTTACATGAATAAAACACTCAGTCTGCCTCTCAGCTCCACAGTCAACATCAGCATGACAGTGGAAACGCATGCACCAGGATTAATCGTCAGGAAATCTGGATTGTGAATGTGCAATGGGAATATTTTAAAATCTTTTTTTAACTGAAATTATTAGGTACCATGTTCTTAAACACATCCTTTCTTTTGCATTTGGCTACCAGTTAGAATAACAGTGCATAGAAAGGGAACAAAAAAGCAAAAAAGAGCAGGGGGATGGGCTGACTGACAGACAGACAGACGGACAGGTATGTTACACTTCTGCTAGTTCAAAAATTCAAATGACTGGTAGTAACCACATGCCCCTGGATCAATGCCTTTGATGAGGTTTCCTGCGCACAGTGTCTGAACTGGTCACAAAGCCATTCAGGGCACGGTGGACTTCCAAACTACTTCACATTCATCACAGAGGATGCACCATCACCAAAATTTCCCAGCACTTGAATGTGGTGTTTGTTCTGTAGCCCCAGGGGAAGGGCTGCCCACACCATAACCGTGACTGCCACCCCGACGAGAAATGGAGTTTGTCTTTATCTTCTCAAACGATGTTCAACAATGTCTCTGCGGCAAGGCCAGAGGAATGGAAAAAATCCCCCAAATAAATATGAAAGCTCACCTCAGAAGTGCCCTGGGAAATTCGGGGAATAAACACTTGGTTGTTCTCATTTTGTTCTGCTTTGGACCGGGATGACAGAACTGGATGATTTGTCCTCAAAGAAGGTAGCTACTGAGATTTTTCTTTTTTTATTTGGGACTTTTATATCCAGTCTTAAAGATTTTAACTGAAATCCTGAACTTATTTTCTGTCTAGTGCTGTTATTTAGACTCCTGCCTGGTCACATTCTGAGTAATACGCGCTGAAAGAAAATTTCAGTAGAAGTTGTAATTTGAATGTTTAAGGTTATGAAATCTACAGAACTGTTGCTGTTGTACATAGCACAAAATAAACATCTCGATTCCAGGAAACTAAAGGAGACATCTTGTAAATTGCTTTCTTAAGACGAAAAGGCTTCTGCAAAACTACTCTTTGACTTCTAAACTAGCCTGGGTAGAAACCGAAGCAGCCATCAAGACTAAACCTTTCCCAGGTCAATAAAATGGCTGAATGCATACAGCCACCAGCACAGTCACTCTGCGAATGCGTGTTTAAGCAGCATACGTTGCTGACAGGCACATAATAAAACTATTCACGGGGATTACTAACTCTGCATGACATTCAATAGTCGCTGCAAGTTCTAAACATCTCAGCCATTTTATTAGTGACCTTTAACAAAATACTACATGCTATTAGTTGTTACTTCGTTGCTAAATCTACTTTTTTTTTTTTCCTTTCAATTTTTCTCCCGACGTTTTGAAACCTCAAACTTCAGGTACAACAAAACTCCAGTGTTTGTCAACCCCAGCCTTTAAAAAACTGCAAAATAAGCTCAACAAGCAACCTAAATAATCAAAGAGACAATAACACACCGAGAAAAAAAAAAAGGATCCTCCACAGTTTTAAGGGGTATCAGTGACCTTCGACAATGCTGCTAAACTACCACTTAACTGCATCTTTGGCCCAAGTACAAGTGGTCTACTTATTATAAGACAGACGCTGGCTTTGCCTTGGTTTATACTCACAGGCTGATTTGACTGCCTGCGGAACGACAGGCCCCTCTGAGTGGGCGTGAAGGAGCTGAGCTGCTGAGTAAAATTGATATGAATAGTGGAAAAGAGATTTTAAAGTCATTTAGAAACCCCAAAGACACTAAAAGGAACATGTGCAAGAGGGGGATTGCCAACGGAAAGTATTTTTTTCTCCTTCTTGACAGAAGTCTGCAGTACCAAGGATCTCTTCATACCAAATTATTGAGATGGATGTAGACAGCGTGGCAGCTGGTGTCCAGACACAAGAACCGTGAGCAGCCTTACCCAGGTCTACTAAAAAAAATGCAATTTTAGACAGAACTTCCTCTTCATTCTTATGAAAACTGGGTTGTCATAGAGAAACTAAGTGAGCATTTTTGTAATCCTGAAGTTTATTCTAATACCTGTGTTTTTTCAGTTTATCTCTTTCCATTTTTTTCTGTCATTTCTTGGTTTAGTTTCACATTGTAATGTGAATAAAGTCTTACCCTTACAAAGTGTTTTTTCACCGTAACATTTTGTTTTCCTAAATTTCAACATACAACCACAAATGTTCAGCAGCACAAAATAATGGTGCTCGGATCCACAAAACAAGAAGCCCAGACTATCACCTCCAAAGCTACTGAAAGAATTTCAGTGGACAGAAGACAAAATTAACAAGAACTTCAACTAGGGTTGCCTACCTCATAATCAGTGTGACAGTATTTAGATAGTGAAAACATATTTAGACATTTTACTTCTCACTCGGAAGATGATACTTCAACATCCCTTTGTACTACATGTTAGATCTGAAGAAATACATCAATAACTGAGAACCTAATGCATGTCTGAAGTGTTCTCCAGCACCCTTCCAGCCAAGTGCTGACCCACTCAGACATTGCTTCACTCAAGGATATCAGCAGGAGGTCTGCACACACTGCTTGGTAAAATAAGCAGTGTTAAAAAATCCACTGAAATCTAAGCCGGTTATCTCATAAACTTCTATACCAGACTGTACATGGCAAGGAATAACACTGGTGTGGTAAGAGCAGCATCACAAGCACATGTCTTTAGTCCTTTGGGAAACCTGTTCCCAAGTTATTCTGGTCAAGAAGGTATAGGAAGGTGGGGTGGATCAGGCTAGAAATAAGCATGGGCTTATTTCCACCTGTGGGAACTCTGCAACAGCTCACACTGCCTTTTATCAGTTGGGTGACACCACATTCTCCCTGTGTGAAGCATCAGGTCTGTGTCCATAAATGTGAAGTGATGCTCAGAGATGAAGTGCTCTTAGGACCCTTTTCCTGGGGAAAAAGATCACTATGGGGCAGCCACTTAGATTCTGGCTGCCCTTTCAGTTCTACCACCAAAAAGAGTAGCCTCTTGTGCTTGTACCCTCATGCTGACCTCCAGAATGGATAGGGTAGATGCTGTATATGGCTTTTTGGTGTTTGGATGTTTAGAGCAAGCTGTTGCTTCATCAGCAATATTCTGTGGCCCATCGGCATAGCTAGACTGCTCCTGTTACTTCATTAGGGAGTGCAACAGTTACTGGGAGGAGTTCACAAAATATGGAAGTCAAGATTGCCCTGGGAAATTATACCCGTAGAGATATACAGCCTCTCCTATGAGAGTGAGATATGGGAACACCACGTACGGTGAGCTAGGCTGGAAGAGAACCATCAGCGAAGGGTTACCACCTACGTTCCCAGGACTGATGTGCACTGTCTTCTGGGTCCTCAGGTGAGCCCAGGAATTGCACAGAAGACAGGGATTTCCTCTTCAGCAGACATATTAAATGTACTTCTATGAAAGGAAAAGGCAAAAAAGGGATGGAAAAGAAGAGCCACATGGCCAGTCTGAAAGGAAAGCATGTTTGCAACGACATTGAAACATTAGAGACATTGTTCGAGTGCAGTTCATCCTTGCAAAAATATTATCCTCGTCGCAATGCCAAGGTTGGTGAAAGTATGGGCTAATTGCCATGGAAGTGCTGGGTATTTAGGCTAGACCTGTCATGGGGCTTATTTACTCTCTGCGCCCAGCATTTCAGACACACTCAAGCGTAGTGTTCATGACTTGGCAGGAACTTCTCATTCATGCATTTTCTCGTGGTCCCCTTTGAGGAGTCTTCCTCCTCCGACATTGCAGCGGTTGAAATTTCATTGCTTGCTGAGAAAACCGACACTGATTAATTTCATCCTACTTGCATGGAAGAGGTAAAGTATGCAGGTCTCTAGCCAGGGACAAGGAAATCCCTGCTGCTTGCATGCCACATTGAATAAGCAGCCCATGGTTGAGGCCATTGGGCTTCAACAGTCTTCATTCCACCCGCAGGAAAGCAGCAATTAACTGGAGCAGCATGGGAAGCAAACAGGAAGTAACGCAACACATTCACTTTTGATTAGAGAATTTTTTTTTATAAGACATAATATTCCACAAGGAAGAATTCAGCTGTAGTGTTACATTGACACCCCTCAAATTATTAAAGGAACGTGATTGAGGTTGCAAAGTTAAGCCTCAAAACCTAGGAAAAACCTAAATTAATGTTGCCCGTGTAGCCTGAATGCCATTCCTCACTGTGCGTGCCTTCTGGTACAGTCTTTAATTACATCACTGCAAACTGTTTTTCCCACAGGACCCTCACCTCATTCAACGCGCAGAACGGACAGTGCTTACTTAATGAGCAGCTATTCAGCATTTCGTTTTCTCCTCTGGTTCAATGTGTGGCCTTAGACTTTATTTACTGCACAACAGTCAGGCCTGCTCTGAAGACAGAGTGATTCATTTCCCCATGGACCTTTCTGTGGCATTCTCCACTGAAGCCTTTGAATACTTCACACGTATTCATGGATCTATTTTCACACCACCTCTGGGAGACGAAGAGGATGTCATTAGTCCAATTTTACAGATGGGGAACTTAAACATACGAAGATTAAGGTAAAAAGTATCCACTGATTGGTGCAACTTGATTTCCCTTGTATTTAACTTCACATGCTGTTCTCTCTGTTCACAACCAATCTTCCATTTGCTTCAGTTGCAGAGGTTACTACTGAGACCCAGCTACTCAGAAAATGAAAAATGCACAATTAGAGGCCAACTGTGAAAAACTCATTTTAAGTGACTTGCCTGTCATCACATAAGACCTAGTTTGACCGGAGTGTGTCCCTGTCCAGTTCCCTAGTGTGTTATTCAACTGCTTTGGCCATGAGACAATTCCTTTTGATGCTGCAAATCCCTGTTTAAATTTTTCACACACCTTTTACATCATGCAATAAATGAGTCAGTCATTCTATCCTCCTTTATTAGACAACACAGTTTCATCCCCAGACTAACTCAGTCTTTTGAACTGACTGCATACGGGCTCCTGGGGAAGAAAATCAAGCATGTGATATATACAGAGATAAGAATTTAAGCTGCACAGGCAGTCGTAATTCAAAATCCATTTTAGGTGCTCATCGTTTTAACACATATTTTTGCATGTTTAATTTCCTAAGTTTTAGGGAACTGGAAAACTGAAGGGAAAAAAATTGCTGTGGACAAACAGAGAAGCCCTTGCTCATTAAGAAGAGCTCACACAAAAGGCTGGGAACCTTCTACTTGGCAACTTGAAGAACGTTCTTTTATCACAGTTTTTCCTCAGCTCTTTCCTCAGTTTCCTTCGAAACAGAAGCTCCGTCATGTTGACACCCATACTGATACCCATACCAGCAGAGCCGAAACAGGGACGTCACTGTATCCACTTGTGCTATTGGGAGCTGGGAAAGGAGCTGTAAATTGTGTTAGCTGATCGTTCTCAGTTCTAGGGTCTCTCTGGACCATGATCCCCCATTTTTTTCTTTCACCTTCCCTCCCTAACTTCTCGCGATCTTTCCCAGCAGCACTGCTTCTCCATTCTAGTTCCCCTAAGATGAGCAAGTTCCCTCCACTTCTACATTCAATCTCAATCTTTCTAGATAATGGGTCCCAAATCTCCCCCTCCATTTGATCCCAGGACTTGTCCTACACCAGCAAGATAGATAGCGTGCAGCAGTACATGTGGGATACAAATTTACTGCATACCAGCAGCTCTGCAACAGCTGTCCGAGTGGTCATCCTTTGGGAGACATCTGCTAAGACTTTACATCTCAGTCTGAAGTGGCTAGTTTCTTTCACTGGAGAGAAAAGCATTCAGAGATCCTCAAGATGGAATCCTTCCCTGAACTGCACCCTAGATGGCCTCTTTCCTTTTTGACTAAGAGGATGTATAGGTAGATGAGTTGCAGCAAAATACAGTTAACCTTTGTGAACTCCCTCAGCAATATGCAATGTAACTAACCTCATCTGAAAGTGGAATAAACTATCTCCCACTTAGACTGAATATTTGAGGGAATAGCTGTAGTGTTAATGTTAATTCGCCAGCGCTCATCCCCTCAGTGGACTGATGCTGCTTCTTTGTCTTTCTGATCAATCCTGGCTCCCACTTTCAGGCTGTTGCTTTTCATAAAAAAAAAAAAAAAAAAAAAAAAAAAAAAAAAAAAAAGGCAGCGAAAATATCCCGCATGGAAAATTTCAGTCTACATAACTCTGGCAAAATCTTATTCTTATAATGTGCAATATTAGGCAACCTTACTAATGGATGGTGCTACCCAGCCCACTAGTAACAGCAACTCAGAAGGTTTGGCTTTGGGAGGAGCATCTTTATTATTTATGATGTGTTACAGGGCCAGTTCTGTCCTGCCTGCTGATGTTTTAGGACCTTGACCTGTGAGTAATCTCACTGAATTCAGAAGGCTTGACTGGAAAATTCAGCGGATGCTATCTTTGAGGGTTACATGGGAATCAAAACACAAGCAGCTCCTTTTCCAGAAATTTTTTTCAGCCTAAATAGATAAACATCAAACAGCAGAATATAAGGAAAAAGAAGAGAGACTTAATAAGATTTTTGCAATGTTTTGTATAATTTTATGATTTGTAATAATTAAGCATCTCCATCTGCTTATCAGGGATTAATATTACCTTATTTTCCTTGAACTCCATTTAGTTCTTACATTATGCATAGTCCGCATGAGCTCTCTCTTCTCTCAATATTTCTGGCACAAATAGGAGGCTCTTTGGTAAGGACTCATAAGGTTATGAATGTCTGGACAGCCTGAGTAACGAAAGGCCATTTGGGGCCGAACCATTGACCACAGCTTTAACTTGCCAGGAAGGATAAAACATAAAATGTAAATTAGGTACTAATAACCCATTTTCCCTGTAAATCCTTGATACAGATATGCAGCATGAAGTACAGATTATGTTTTGAGAAAGATTTTGGAATAATTTGCAGTTAAACATATTGTATGGGACCTTGTGTTGTGGCCTCAGAAGAGACTGAATTGTGAGTTGTTACTGCTGCCCTTGAACCCACTTCAGTCAATGGAAAGTTTCATTGGCACCTGGATTTGTTGCTTTGGGTAGCTGCCTAGCTACCAGCAAAACCCAGCACATAATACTGTCATCAGGGAAAGAGGAATGTGCAGTCCAGCAAGCAAGACATGCATGGAAAAGTACATTTCTCCCAGCATGTTTTGCAATCTCCATGCTATTCCCTCCCCATCTTCCTTTCCACTGATCTCATCTGTGGAGATGAAGTCAAGAAGAAAATGTAGGAAGTAGTACTTGCAGGGCAAGATCATTTCACTGCCTGTTGCATGACCAACATCAGCCTTCACATAGCTTTGACCCTCTTAATGGGGCCATGGCCTTGCAAAAAACAGACGTTCAGCTCTACCGTTTGTCAGTCGAGGGACACGAAGGCAACTTGAGGTTGGTTGGCTGTATTTAATTCACACAAGGAATTTGGTATTAAAGCTATGGTGTTGCATTCTGCTACTAATAGTGTGCACTAAACTGTCAGGAAACAGAGTGACATGTTATGCAAGTTACAACTCAGCATTTCTGTCGTGTTGTTTTCAGAATGCACATAAAGACGTGTTCTTCATGTGTGAGCTCCAGCCTCCAAGTACATTAAGTAAGATCGCTGGAGTCTTCAGTTCTCCCCTTAGAAACTATTGTTCTTGTTCTGTTCGCTGCACCCCAACTATGAGGAAATGACGTGTTTTCCTTTTCTCACCTGGGCCCAGGACTATCTAAAAATATAACCTGTGGAACTAGCTTCTGGAATTAATTATGTTGCAGGTAAAAATAAACTTGAAATATAAAATGTCACTTGGTCTTAATGAGATCTATAACTGCCTCTGCACCCCATGGCACACATCTCTTTTATGTGACACCCAGAATCTTGCTACCTTTCAATAGGTTGGTATGCCTGACATGGCTGATTCAAGCCACTGTTCTAAAGCTCAGTAATTTCTACCATTCTTTGCACTTAGAAGATACGATAATTCAATCAATGGTTTTAAAAATGAAATAAATACCCGGGTTTGGCCTGCAAAGAAGGAAATGTGCCAGCAAAGCAGACTGTGGAGGAAGAAGTCTGTCATTCATCAAGGTATAGTTTGGGTTATCTATCAGCCTTAAGAGGGAAACTCCAGTGGGAATACTCAGGAACTCCTGCATAAGCATTTTAATATTGAAAGTAGTGTGAGCTGTGGGTACAGCATACTGGCTACCCCACTCAGCCTCTTTACGAGGTGAAATGAGTGGCTACTTCACTGATATGAGACTTAAAGAGAGGAGAGGAGTAGACCTCTGCTCCATCCTTGCAGAATTGCCTTGCTGGAATAGAGATCTGACTGACAAATTTCCCAGAGGACTAAAGCAGGGAAAGTGAAGTCCTGCCTCCTCATTCACTCTTCCTGTTATTAATTTGTAACTTTATTACTAATAAAGATTATTTTACTGTGCTAATGCCTAATCATGGCACAGGATCAAGATCATATAAGGGGGAGCATGGTGCTAGGCACTGAATAAACACAGAAAAACAAGGCAGTCCTGCCCCGGTGAGTGGAAAGGTTTAGAGAATACGAATAACTATTCATTGCTTTTGGATGCCTGTCAGAGACACCTTCCAAGTCTTCTCAGGTTCAACTGCTACTATTGATGTAGCAAAAGAGAATCATGATTTATTCACGTAAAGGAGGAGACTCCCTGAAAACACACGTTCTGGCAAAACAGAAACAGACTAAACAAGCCTCTTGAAGAAATATGCATTTGAGAAACTGCCCTGATTTAAAAGATATGGTTTTTATCCTTCACCCATTACGTGGACCCATGGCACGGCAGCATGCCGAAGATACATCATGTGATAATTCAGGGACACTAACGCTGTAGAAAAATTAACGATACTGCAAGAGTAAGCAAATAAACCTTGAGATTACAAAGAAAAGAAAAATAAATTCACAAGGTCTGGTGCAAGCTATCATTATTAACGTGAATCATGAATTCATGGTCCTCAGAGGAGCGCTGATGTGCCTCCCCATAAAGCAGATCTTAGGGGCATATTCATTACTAGCAAAGGACAAG
This sequence comes from Burhinus oedicnemus, assembly GCA_008921705.1. Lineage (NCBI taxonomy): Eukaryota > Metazoa > Chordata > Aves > Charadriiformes > Burhinidae > Burhinus > Burhinus oedicnemus. The sequence goes on from VFFE01009051.1 coordinate 1,537,704, forward strand.
CACCACAATTTGCTTTCATATAATGATCCAACAGCGGCATTTAAGTGAGCAGAATATAAACACCCAGGCTGGAATTTGGCCAGGACACTACATTTAACATCCTACTCTTAATAAGAAATGCCATATAGACTGCCACGTCCAAAGAGAGCAGACACAAGCCTAAGTAAAAGATCTCATCTTATAGTCCCCCACACGGCAAACTACATAGACCAGAATTCACAGTCCTGGGCAACATCAAGTGTTGAGTTGACCCTGGCTGCAACTAGCAAATGTGGTATAGCACTTGGAGAACATTTCTTGTGGATGAAAGCAAGCATATTTTGCCTTGGAGGGTCCCAGGTATGTCCCACAGAAAAAAAAATTGTCTGCAAAAGGTCTGTCTTCCTCCCTGCTCTCCTGGCCAGCTTCTCTTGTGTGTACCATCGTGCTCCCAAACAAACTCACTCATAATGTGACGACAGCCTCCCCATTTTTTGGATGCCAGACTTTAAATGAAAGGAAATCAGGGTGTTTGGAAGGTTGTCACCTTATCCTCTGCCAAAGACCAGGAGAATTTTCTTTCCTTTTTTTTAGGAATCGTCAAAACACTTTTGAAACACATAGTCAACGTGGTGAGTATGGCTGACTCACCTTAAAACAAAACTAAACAAATTTACTGCACATTTACTGAATTTCATAATTGTCTATTATTTTTCCTTTTTTGACCCACCCTTTTTTTCTGCTGTCTTTCTGTACTATCGCTTTACATGCTCAGGCCATACTATTTCTGGCCTTGTCTATCTATCTGCCTCTCTCTATCTTTTCTTTCATGCTACTCTCCTCATCTCATCTCATCTCATCTCATCTCATCTCATCTCATCTCATCTCATCTCATCTCACCTAATCTAATCTCTTCTCTTTCTTCCTTTGCTCATATTTCCTTTTCATATTTCCTATTCCTGTTGGCTCCTTCCAACCTCAAAGTTATGACACTAGTGTGGCTTATGGCAATTCACCAACCAAGAGAGATAATACGGTATTTAAGAAGATAAAAATTGAATGCTGGGCTCATCATGGCATTTACTTCAGTTTTGTTGGTCTAATTCCATTGAATTCAACAGAGCTGCAAAGACTGGAAAAATGTGATGACCAAACAGGCTTTGGGGCTTTCGCTTATTCTGTGTGACCTCCGTTATTCCACACAGAACCCCACAGGCATTTGCAAACTAGTGTAGACATGCCTCGTGTGTGCCTGTTTTTACTCATACCATGATATTCCCATCCTGTTCTATCTATAAACTCACAGGGACTAGCCAAACTGTTTATTTTCCATTGATAACCGTTGAAGGACTCTAAAAAGAATTCTATTGCTATTCTGAATGTCATTATCTGAAATTAGCTTGCACTGCTTAAGCTCAAGGAAGTTCACTGATCTTGAAGTTTGGTATCTAGACAAAAATCTTCCTTAAATAGCCCATCCACAGATACAAGCTAAACAGAAACGAAGCAGACTTGAAAAACCTTGCAGAAATCACTTCAAGACACTCTGCAGGCAAGGTCAGTGACTCTGCCATATCATTGACTTATTTAATACTTTTAATTCTCAGAAGAATGTTAAAATACTAATCATCACAATCATAGTGAAGCATTTAGTAGAAAAGAGTCCTTTAACTGTCTGCCATAGCTCATAGCAATACTAGTAGCCAAACAGATGTAGCGCTATATTGTACAAGGGAATGTTCAATTTACCAGGGAATTTGGAATGGAAGATATTAAGAGCATCTGGACACACTGTTCCACATTGGCTGAGGTCAGACTGTGGAATTGTACCTAATGGAGAAACTCATAAGAAATATAAAATTTTCTTGTAAGTATTAGCAATCTACATTTAAATCTACTATTAGAAAGGTATTGGCTATATAATTAATTTGTTACTGTTGAAAGTAGCACAGAATCTGGATTGTTACTGCCCATAGGCTTGCCAGGGCCCTCCAAAGTCAGTAAGTCCAGTCCCCAGTTCTTCCAGGCTGCCATTATCAGAAGACACCTCAGAAGAAGAATTAAAAATGGAACTAAATCCTCTTGGTATGCTTCTCTATTAGACACAATGATATCAAACAGCAGTTTCAATAAGTACACTACTTATAAGGCTTAAATAACAACAGAAAGGGTAGTGAGATTTTGTGTAGATGGAAGAAATGTGCAATATTCACTATGACTGGTGCCTTGGAAAATAAAACTATCTAAATCATGGAGTAAGAATTGAAGACATCAAAGAGTATTGAACCTATGTATCCAACACTCCTAATGTCAAAGGACTGGTCCTTGGAAAAAGGAAGAAAAATTGTCATATCCTAGTTAATTATTTTATAGTGTTCATTCCTGCATGATGCATCGGTTTTGAAATGGGGTGTTAGGAAGCAAAAACCAGCTGAAGTGTTATCAACACTCCAACTGCTTTCTGTCATATACTGAATTAGCAAACAAAATGTGTTTGAAAAGCCTGTCAGTAGAGCAAAACCAGAAAGCAACAATGGACAAGGTTAGAAGCTGGTCAGCATCCTACAGTCATTCAGGATGCACGTAGATGCATTCTACACCATTTACATTTAGGTATCAATATATTTTGCTTCTTCAAGCAAAGTTAAGTAGGTTTACCACTTAGAGAAAACTAGGATTCAAACCATAAGCTTCAATTAGTAAAAGAGACTCTGTAAAAAAAGGTGGTGGAGACTATTTCCAGAACACTCTTCAAGAGTACTTCCTATCTGACTGCTGCTAGCTGACCAAAAAGATTATGGAGAGCTAGCTTCAGAAGTCAAATATAAGTAAAACTTTTAAATATGCACTTATATTTTCATTTATTTAAAGTGAGGAACAGAAGAGTTGCAAGTAGTAAACTCTTGGGTCTGCTGATACACGTTCAAGCAAAAAAAATTCATCAGTGTGGCTACATCTAATTGCTGCCACTACATTCATCCCTACTTATTTGCCTTCACAGTCCATCAGGCAAACAGGTGAATTAAGATGACATCACATGGCTACTGCTGAATGCTTCAGTTGAGTTAAGGTACCCTAACATATATTCCAAGATACTCCAGGAATTCATACAAAGTTCATTGATTTCATTACGAACAGTAATACTATGTAGTTCTCCAGATCAGACAATTCATCTAGCTTTAATGGCTTGCTTCTCTTTTTTCACAATTCAGCATTCTTGTGTGGCATTTTAACTTATGATCTATATTGGTTTATTATCAGATTTTCCTGTATTCTTCACTCCAGCCTTCACATATACCACGTCTTTCAGCCTGTACTCAGAGATGCCCAAAGACTTCTAAAACCTCAGTAAGCAAGGCCCAGGACCTTGCTCACAAAGCTTTAAATTTCCCATGTAGGTATCAGCATTTTAGTTGGACTATATCTCGGTTCCTCAAAACAAGGGAAGGTAAGAAATCACTGATTACAAACTCTGAGTTTATTAGCTCCCACAGTTAAGACAGAGACCACCTTTTATCTCTTGTGTCCGGTATCACATCACAGCTGCACAGCTCTACATCAGCCCGGCTACACTGAAGGCATTGACTTCATTTTTGGATCCCATAATTCTCATTGTCTGTGAGTAGCTGGCAGCTGAGTTCTGGGTAAGAACAGCAATTTCAAAGAGGTCATTAATAGGTCATTAATAACAAGAAATGACTGAAATGAAGGCTTAAAATATCCTTTCTCTAAAATTAATAGGGGCGTAAGTTACACCTGCTGCAAATTAGAGACCGGGAGGTCCAAGTAAGATCTGCTTTGTAGAACTCTATTTAAGTAGAATAGATTGACACTATGAAACGACAGCACTAGTACACTTTGAGATAGCAGATTTCTACGAGGCTATCCCAGCTGCAACAGGCAACAGCATGAGACACCATGGCACGTTCACCCTCCGTTCGGGTGAAACCCTTCAGAAATGTTAGTTGCTCCTGCTACTTCTTTATGAGCCTCTGTTGCCACTCTTTTCTGGCTGTTTCCATGCACGCTGCATTAAACCACCTGCAATTACACCTGTAATTCATGCACTGCTTGGGAAGAGCTCTGGACAAATGGCTTCTCTTTACCCAATCAAGAGATCACGACAGCTTCCACCAGTACAAAACCAGAGTGCCTGTTGTGATGCTGGTTTTGTTCTTGATTTGGTTTTGCCTTTTGATGATGTGTTTCCATGGTGGCATTAATTTTTTACTACTCATCTCAGCCTTATACTGCCGGAGAGATTACAGTTTTTGTATGCACTTTCCATTGCCTTGAATTAGAGCGTGATCTGTTACCACAGCCATAGCTCTGTCGTTCTCAGACTCTTTAACCCCGATCTGTTTGATTCCAGGTCTGAATATGACCCAGAGGTCACATTCCTTGTGTGGACCGATAACCTCCTCTAGACCACAGATAACTATTTGTCCACAGCAGTCCTTTCAGATAGGTCAGCCATATTTATTACAGCACATTGACCACATGGCCTTCCCCTTTTTCAGTGACAGAAGCTGCAGAGCAGTGCCAAGTGGGTTCTCTGACCCCAGGGACTTCCATGGGAGATCCATGTCATTCCTAGCTCTCTTTCATGTTTAGAGCTTTGATGGGACAGAAGGTTCATCATGTCTGGGCAGCACCAGGTATGCTCTAGGGCAGCTAAGTGACAGGCCAATCCAGTATGATTCAGGGACATATCTGGAGCTTGCAAGCCTGGGGTGAGAAATAAAACTGATTTACTTAAACATAATGAAAAAGTCAGCATTTAGATTTAGATTAGATCTTAGGAAGAAATTTTTCACTATGAAGGTGGTGAGGCACTGGAACAGGTTGCCCAGGGAAGTTGTGGAGGCCCCATCCCTGGAGGTGTTCAAGGCCAGGTTGGATGAGGCTTTGAGTAATCTGGTCTAGTGGGAGGTGTCCTTGCCCATGGCAGGGAGGTTGGAACTAGATGATCTTGAAGGTCCCTTCCAGCCTAAACCATTCTATGATTCTATGATTCTATGATTTATGAGAGGCCAAACTGAAGTGGGCTGTTTTGTCACTCAGGTTCAGGGCTGGGTTGGATTTGCCAAGTGGTTTTCTCCTTATGACTGATGAGAAAACTGTGGGCTCTTTACAGTGATTCATGCCTCTGCTGGCTTCCCGCACGCCATCTCCCCTTTCTAATGACTGAGAGCAGCACGATGCTTTTCAATGGATTTTTCTTCCCGGGTGCCCTGTTCAAGAATTGTGCTGCGCAGGGTCCCCGTGACTGTCATTAGCTAGCAGTTGAGTTCCAGCTCGAGTGGAAAACACCGAGCCATAACAACCTAAATACCAGACATCTGCTGTCTCCATGCCCCAGGCCACGTCACTTGCAATCACTTGAAGAGCTCAGTATCAGCTCAGCGGTGCGGGCTGGAGAGCAGCCCAAGCTGCAAAGGCTCCTGGTGGAAGGGTTGTCTCCTCTGGAATGCGCTTCCCCACTTCAGTTCTAACAGCCTGGATTTCGTGCCCTCCAGGTCATCCTGTAGGGTCCATCTGCTTTCCCAGGCTTTTAAGGGGGAGGAGAAATTTGGGAAATCATAAGGCTACTATAGGAAATGCTTAGTCGTAGCATGGCAGGAAGAGCTTGTGCCTTGAGACGTTGACTCAGTGGGTAGAAATTGTATTGATATGGAGTAAATCTGCCCAGAAAGCAGAATGGGAAACTGTTACTGAGCTGAAGAAACAAACGCTTATTGACTTTGCGGGACATAAGATAGAGGATTTTTATAACCTGATAAGTAAAATTGCCCTGATTAAGGTTTTGAAATCTATAAATAAAAAAAAAAAAAAAAAAAAAAGAGAACTAGCAGGAAACATAGATCTTACAGTTGTAAAAGGAAGGGGGAGAGAAAAAATTCCATTAAGGGATTGTTCCAAGAGCCCACTTAAAATATTTAACGCTGATCCCTTTACCTTCGAGCTCCTTAAAAGAAATCACCTCTTACATCACGCCATTCAAAATGAATTACGGTTTCAATTTTCTTTGTTTCCTGCTATATTCATACTAAAGTATTACACTGTAAGCAGGAAAGAATCCAGCAAAAGCAACTCATCTTGCTGTGTGCTAGGAATGGTTTTATTCAGATGGCTTTAATGCTGAAGACAAAGGTCAGTAATTTACCCCAAACAAAGCACTGGAATTTAATCTTTTCTCTGCTTGTGAGCAGCATGCTTCCATGGCCTTCGCAGCCTTCTTCAATTACATTCCTACTGGAAAGTAGGGCTTTAAAAATCCTCTATAAAGGCTGTTCAGTTTTTTTTCCTGAGAGACTTGAAGCTGTGAATACTGTATTAGGGAGCTGCCAAGTTATCTGCAGAGGTCCTCTACCATTTTACCTCTTTCAGAGACGCTTGTTTAATTAACGCATTCCACAAGCTGTAGGACTCCTCGCAGCTGAGGGTTTCTTCTGCTTCGATGCACGATCGTGCTGGAGGATGAGGGCACGCACCGTTCGTGTCAAATCTTGCAGCCCCCTGACCAGCCTTGCCTTGCACATGGACTGCGCAGCCTGGAGAGGCATCTCAGAGCAACACATGAAACCAACAAACTGTGCTTTGAAACTGGGAAGGAAGGGGAAGACAGCTGGAAAAGAACATCATTCAAAATGCTGTAGGATGAGAAACAGATGCTGGCATGGCATTTGTGGAGTTGCGAGTTACACAGCTTATGCTGGCAGTTGGCAAGCTAAACTGGTATCAGACCCACAGCTATGCAAAACCCACCACCACAACTGGCATCCAGGCTGGCAGAGCCAGCCAAGAGCAAGCAATCATGGGCGCCAAAATACTCTCTCTTTTGCCGTTGTACCTCCACCCTGGAAGGCACCAGAGCAGAGCCAGGGAAATCAGACTGCACCTGTCTGGGAGATAAACACAACATTTCCCTTTCAAGGGCTATCTGTGCATTACCTGTCACCGGGACTTAAATTCACTTAAATGAAGGGAAAAAATGGAGGAAGAAAAGCAAAGGGGTGTATTTGCTCTCTAATTCAAGTCTTGATGATCCGTACCTCACAGGCAAAGCCTCCAGCTGAACTGCCAGCGCCTTCTCGGCTCTGAGGCAGTCAAAGGAAAGGGTTTCTGATCCCTCCCCGATGCATGTTGTAAGTGGGTGAGCTGGCAGCAAGATGAGATTCCCTTCCTTATTGCTGCCTACCAAAAAGGGAAGCCCTGGAAAACTGCCAGATCTGGCGACTTGTTAGGGAAATACTAGCTTGCTGATGGGAGGAAAAAAACCGATGAGGCAGAATTCCACATAATTCTGCCAGCTAAAACATTGTTTTGACTTGCATCAGTAGAAGGAAGCTATCAGCTAATTTACACAAAGGATAAAGGCTTTTTGGGAGACGTGATTTAGCATCATCACTCCCCAGCAACTAGTGAGACAGAAGGCTAAAATCACTGGGGCTTAGGAAAAAAACCATAATCTGTCCTTGGGGATGGAGAAGGACAGGTTTTCAACTGGTTTCATCTCATATGAGAAAAGAGAAAATAAAGGAATATCCTACCTACGCTATGAGTTACAGTGAGCAATTATGGAGCTCTTCATATATTTCAGGCAGTCTATAGGTGCTTACCAGTAATTAATTGTGAGTGATGGTTACTTTCCATGTAGTTCAACGGTGCTATTGAGAATAAAACCCTATCCCTTTTTTTGAACCAGGATGGCAGGTCTCCATCAGAGCTCCTTTAGGATTTGGAACAGAGGCCAGTGCCAGAAAACTTGCGAAAACCACAGGACTACAGGGTGGATCCATGTCTTCCCTCTCTCTGTGCTGGCCCTGTTGTAATCCCAGTCTGTACTAATGCACGAAGCCCATTGCAGCACGCAGTGGGAGTAACCACAACCTTGTGTGACCTTTGCATTGGCAGCTCCTCTGCAGAGTTTGAAATTTTGCATTGCTGCCTTCCACTCCTTAAGATCTTACCTAAACAAGTTGATTTTTAACTCATAAGAAAGGCTCTGCCCCCCGAGGAGACTTTGAAGTAGATTCTAAAAAAGACATTAGCCCTAGTCATAGGACTAGGGGTTGTCCATGGCAAAGAACAGGGAGAAAAGGCTGTAATTCTCCCTCACAGCTCTGACCACTGATTCATAGTCACACTGGCATAGACAATACTGGCATAGACAATATTTTTAGAAGGGGTTTTTTTTTTTCCATAGAAGATAATGAGGTTATGGCGCCCCACGGACACCCACAGTCTCCTGGGCAGGGATGAAAGCAGTCTCAGAAGCTAAGAGCCTCTACCTTGGAGGAAGAAAGCCTCCATGGAGCTAAGGACAGTCATGAGGTCCACTCCCAACACAAGGGCTGCTTAACAGCTGCTCTTTTCATGCTGGCTTTTTTCTCCTCTGCCAAGCAGTACAAGCCTCAGGAATACTCCCACTGACTATGCAAAGGGGATGTAGCCTTATTTACTTACAGAGTTTCCCCCTCCAGCCCACCGGCTCTCCTGTCTTCCATTCTCCATCCTCCTTGGGCATAGGCTTGGGGCACACAGAGGCCTCCAGGAGCCAAGTGCTGTCCTGTTCCCACCCCAGGGACAGGTTAGCTTCCTCCCATGTGGGGCCCAACCTGTCACCAGCACAGAAGAATATCCCACCTAGCTACTCATGCTCAGGCTGAGCAGGTTCAGCCAAAGAGATCCGAAGAGCATCTTGAAGTGGCATGGTTGCCGGTTGGCTTTGGCTGTTGGAGAGCTGATCAGCATGAATATGTCATGCTTGGCTACGTTAAATCAAATAGTCCATGCTATTCAGTAAGTTCCCCACCATAGGTTTCTCTCTTTTGTGTTTTAGAGTCAGTACTGTACCTTTGCAGGGTGTCCCTACTTACTGCTTAGACTTCACTTGAGGCTCAGTGTGTTGAAGTCACTGCTCATGAGACAAACTATACCTACGCTGAAAGGTCAAATGTGATGAAAGTGATACATGAGTGTTGCATGTTGTTTGTTTGGACTGATCAGAATATTTCTGAAGTGACTTACACCGAATTCTTCCTGTGCTCAAACTCATTTTTTCTCCATAAACCATGTTTACAAATGCCAAAAATATTTTGAACCAGGAGTTATGAAAGCCTGAAAGCACTTACTTATAGAGGGCTGTTTCAACATTGCAAATACTTATATGTAGTTGAGCCAGGTCCTGTTGCTCATGAGAACAGCCTTCACCAATCTGTCAACACTGCCTTGTCCTAACTTGGCCAAGCGAGGGCTCAGAAAATCAATGTGTTGCGAAGAGACCCTCAAGGTCTCTGCAAATATAATGCCGGTGCAAGGCAGGAGGATGGTTAATCTGGCAGGTACAAAGAAGTTTGTAACTTTGCACAGATTATATTTTTATAGGTCATTTAATACCATAGAAACTTCCCATCTTTTGGAATTAATCAATTATTCTTCTGGAAAGGTAAAAACCTTCACATTTTTCTTAATATACTAAATTTAATTGTGACTTAAATGTCTTGGTCCGCAACATATTTTTTAAGGATTATAAGAGTTCAGACTTTTTGTTGAGCCATTTTTACACTGAACTTTACCAATTCCAGGACAACAAGGAATCCTTCAACAAAATCAGATAGCAATCTCCTTTCTTCCCAAAACTCAGGAGATTTTTCACAGTTTGTATTATACCACCTTCCTCTATAATTTTGTTTCCCTTCCCTACATTGGACTTTCACTCATCCTTTCCATTACTTCAGAGAAGAGACAGCAGTTTAGGGTAGAGAGTTTATTTTACTTGTCTTAGAATTCCCTGGCAGTGATTTAGCATGGTAAAAATGTGATTAATAAGTAAATAAAAGTACTGGCATAACCAGGAACTCTATTCAGAAATGGTCTCAGAACTCCTGCTTCGACCCTGCCAATCGGGGGGTTCTATTTCAACATCAATATTTAGCAGAATTCATGGCCATGCCCCAATTTCTGATCTACAGAGCACAGAGAAATATTTCCAATTATCACCTCCAAAGTGTTTTCAAAGCAGCATATAGCGATTACCTGAAAAATAAACTGAATCTCTCAATGATTTCAGGGATTCAGCCAAACCACCAAAAATCAGGCTTTTAACATTCCCCATGTGAATTCCCCCACGCTATGTCTCAAAACCAGAATTAAAAGGTACGTGTGGGATTACCCTAAAAGCTCTCAACCTCTCCTTTCCTCAAAAGCCAGAAATCAAGGGCACTAGGATAATAATGTGCCAGATTTGCACTAAGGCACTTCACCAGGGGTCTCACCTCAGACACAGATTTACAAGGGGTATGAATACCAACCCTGTTAACCCACAAAATAATTTGCAGTGCCTCATATTTAAAACTGAAATATTGTATTTACATTCATTTCATTGTCCATGTGCACTGTCAGGAAAAAATAACTAAACCAGTGGAGCTGAAGTGCACAGATCAAGGGCCTTCACAATGAAGGAAAAAAGTACACCTCGTGCCGAAGAAGTACACTTTGTGGCAAAGAGTGCTTCAGTAAAAGAAGTGCTACAAAGATAGAAATAAAATTGAAAAAAGAAGTACAATATTGCTTTTGTATTTTTCAGGTATTCAAAATAGCATATATATATATATATATATAAAAAATGTGAATTGTGCTTCACTCAAAATATTTTACGGACTTTGGGGGACTTCCATATAAATAAAGACTAACACTTATTTTCTGGTTTTAAGTAAAGAATAGGATGCTGCTTTTTCTCCTGCCCCTCTTCCACCAAGGAAGGGCAAGAAAGGAGGAAATAAAAGAAAAAAATGTTGGGTTTCAGGTTTTAACCAGAATAATAACTTTTCTAGTGCACACATTTCATTCAAAAAGCCATTTTTTTGTTACAAAACGTTTCAACCAAGGGCTGTGTCTCTTATGTTCGTCTGCACTGACCTGCAGCATTTCAGTGTGCCATACTTCGAGCATGACTGTTTCTAGCAAAGCCTAAACCGAAGCCCGGCCACAGTCCTAGAGGCCTCTCTAACAACTAGCAGAAGCCAAGGCAAAATAATGCCTCCTCTACCAACTACTCCAAATGAGTTATTTTCCTCGACAAGCATTAACGTAGGTTAATCCCATCCCTCCCTAAAAGCCTGAATGCATCCCCAGACGCAAGGATTTCAGGCTGCTCATCCCATGAGTGCATTTCACAGCATCCCTGCGTAGGTCTGGTAGATCTTTTCTCTCTCTTTTCCCTCCCCACAGTTCCCTCCTTGCATTATGAGAGGGCTCCCGTACCATTTAATTTACGGGGAACTTTCTCACTGACTCCAGCAGGGCTGAACAGAGCCTTGCTCTCCCCTGCCGCCTTCTTCTCATCACCACTGGTAGCCAAGTTACAAGTGAGTTCAGCAGGGAGAAGAGTAAGTTTTTATCATAAATGTAGCCCCACCTCCCATTCCCCATATCCAGCAAATGCTAAATTGGTTTTAAAATAAATTTCCTTAACAACCAAGTACTACTATTTAACAGGACCCGTGAGCACTTCTATAGCATTTTACAATTCCAAATCACTGCATAAGTATTAATTAGCCTTAATGACTCATATTACCTAATAAGATAATGAAAAACCCTGCAGCTCACAATATCAACTTCTATTTTCAGCGAGAGATGAAATGGATCTTTTAAAAGGATATATTCTCTTCTAATTCCTTTTCTACATATCCTGTAATAACTTCTGGAAATAATTCAAAGTGTGTCACGGGATTTTTTTTTTTCTTTTTAATTTGTGAAGACTAATTTATTGTACCAGATAGAGTCTTTTGCCACAAAATAAAAATACAGAGGTTTAGCGCTAACATTTCTTCCTTAGGAGGCTTTCTATTGAATGACGACTGGTGTGGACTCACTGTTTGTTAAGGAGATGTGGATTTGCTGCCTGTTCTTTATGGAGAATAGGAACGTCTTTCTTGGTTTCTGTCTGGATTGCCACTGCCAAGGTAATACTTGATGGATTAAGTCTTGTGAAATAAATTCTGTAAATAGAATGTGGGCTGAGATCATTTCAACTCATTTCCCCTGTGTCCCCTTCCCGTCCTGGAAGCTGTCAAGTACAAGCAGCCTGAAAGCAGCCTGGTCTCCCAGTGTTAGTCTTGAGTCTCACTAGATGCATAAACCAGCTTGTTTTTCACATACTTTCTGTGATGGCATTAAAAAAAAAATTGCAAGCAAAAAAACCCAACCCTTCTCCATTCCACCCATCAGCTATAAACTGGATACAGCTAATCTTGCAAGGGCACCAAACATTGCTCTGTTTGTCCATCATTAGAGCACTAGAAACCTATGTTTATGATAGAATTACAGTTGAATCTGAAGGATTTTAAAGAAAGAAACTGAACCAACTGTGGGTTTGTAAACAAACAATATGGTTTTGACGTCAGCTGTATCATTTCATGTGCTGGAACAGTTTCTATCATGCAGCCAGTTCCTGTCCCTGAAGACTATCTAATTGAATTTAGATGTATTCATGATATGGGACAGCACGTCAAATCCAAGAAACTACAGGGTACTGCTGAAGGCAAGGTCTATGCCGGAAAGATTGCATAAGCTGTACTTCGAAGGAGCAACAGAGACCTTTTGGCTCAAGGAAGAAAGAGGAAAGTTGTGTCTACTGTAGAAGAAAGAAAAAAAGGAAGTGAGAGGGAAGGGAAGTTGTACAAGTGGGGACTGTCAAGGGCAAGGAATTTGTTTCTTCTTTAGAAATAAATCAGTTCAAGGGTTTTTTTCTGCATTAATGTTATCCAAAAAAAATCTGCATAACTTTTTCCAGAGCAATAAATCCTATCTGCAGCTTTCGGCAGTTCTAATATTCCTTTCAGTCCTCCTTGGGTTCCTCTCTCTCTGTGCTCTTCCTGTATAGAATCACAGAATCATAGAATCGTATAGGTTGGAAAAGACCTTTAAGATCATCTAGTCCAACCATTGACCCTACTCTACCAGATCTGCCACTAAACCATGTCTCTAAGCACCACATCTACATGACTTTTAAACACATCTAGGGACGGTGACTCCACCACCTCCGTGGGCAGCCTGTTCCAATGGTTGATAACTCTTTCAGTGAAAAATTTTTTCCTAATGTCTAGTCTAAACCTCCCCTGGTGCAACTTGAACCCGTTTCCTCTTGTCCTATCGCTAGTTACTTGGGAGAAGAGATCAGTTCCCATCTCACTACAACCTCCTTTCAGGTAGTTGTAGAGAGCAACAAGGTCTCCCCTCAGCCTTCTCTTCTCCAGACTAAACAATCTTAATTCCTTCAGCCGCTCCTCATAAGACATGTTCTCCAGACCCCTCACCAGCTTTGTTGCCCTTCTCTGGACATGCTCCAGCACCTCAATGTCCCTCCTAGACTGTGGCGCCCAAAACTGAACACAGTACTCAAGCTGCGGCCTCACCAGTGCTGAGTACAGGGGCACGATCACTTCCCTACTCCTGCTGGCCACACTATTCTTGATACAGGCCAAGATGTCATTGGCCTTCTTGGCTACCTGGACACACTGCTGGCTCACGTTTGGCCGGCTGTCCACCAGGACCCCCAGTTCCTTTTCTGCCAGGCAGCTTTCCAGCCACTCCTCCCCAAGCCTATAGCGTTGCCTGGGGTTGTTGTGACCCAAGTGCAGGACCCGGCACTTGGCCTTGTTGAACCTCATGCAGTTGGCTTCAGCCCATCGATCCAGTCTGTCCAGATGTCTCTGCAGAGCCTTCCTACCCTCAAGCAGATCAACAGTCCCGCTTAATTTGGTGTCATCTGCAAACTTACTGAGGGTGTACTCAATCCCCTTGTCCAGATCATCAGTATCATCATCAATCATGTACTCGCCCCGCAGACAACTGCCACAGAGGACATCTCGTCCAGGGAGATTTTCTCGTAGGTACTGCTCCAGCATCAAAGGGACTATCCACACCACAGCAGCACGACTAGCCCTTGAGTCCTGGCGCAATAAGTGTGACCCCAAGGGGCAATGCAGGGCCCCTGGGGCAGGAGCCCCGCTCCATCCCCTACGTACAGGCAGCCTGGGCTGCTAACAAACACCGCCGTCAGGAGCTAACACTTGGGTGACGCAAGAACACCAGCAAGACATCACTTTGCTGTTGCTGATAGTGACTGAAATCTATCTTATGCTGCAGTTATCTAAGGGCACCGATGTGGGAAAATTTTTTTTTCATACAGAGAACAATTCTGACTGCTGAAAAGAAAACCCCATCTGTTGTCAACTGAATTTAAAGGGAATCCCTGTTTGGATAAAAAATTATTTGTGAGCCTATGTGTTTACCAGCTTGGGCCTTAAATGATACAAGTTTCTCTGGAAACACATTTCAATGAACAGTATAACAATGATACAGTATGTTGTCTTTTTTTTTTTTTTTTTTTTTTTTTTTTTTTTTTTATAGATAGTATTTTCTACTCCACTGATTCCAGTTCCTGAGGTTCACAGAAAACCTAGTGCCTCCCAGAGGTGTTGTAGAGCTCCATGCTGGGTACTCGGCTCTGGCTGTATGCACACACACACCATCGGCATCTTCCTGACACAGCTACCCCTATGCCTATATATTTGGAAAAAGAATAGGAGACAATTCCGTTTTCTGTTATTTCATGCCATGGAATCCTGACTACTTGTTGAAAAACTATTTCTCATAAAAATGTACGGGTTTTTTTCCAAGGAAAGCTGATGCTGCCTACAAAAAAAAAAAAAAATCTCAGAAATGCAAACTCTAATTTTAGCCAAAAACATGAGAGCAGCATTAGGTGTAGTATTCAGACTGACACTATACGACAATCACAGAAGTTATAACCAGTTGCACTTGGTTATTTACAGTGGAAGACAAGCTGCAATTCTTTCCTTTGATCTATTCGTTGGCTTCAGGATTACATTTCTAAACCTCACTTTTTAATCACTGTAACCATCAGAGCTGAAGAATTTGGTGGAGAGAAAATTGGCTACTTCTTTGTGGTTTTGATCAGACCGAGCTCTTGATGCCTTCTCTTTTCCAGTTTCAGTGCCTGAGCTTTATGAGTGACACCACCCCGCAGTCTCACATTCTGGGATCTGCACACGCACTGTGTTTCTTTGCCTACATCTCCGTTCCCCACGTCTGACACCATCCCCAGCTGAAGTGGGGCAGGGCGCCGCACAGGCACATCATCCTGCGATGAACATGGATATGCCACATTGTCACTCGGTCTCTCAGAGGCAGCTTCCCTCTCGAGTAAGACTGGAAACTCAGACTTTTCCCTTTCCAAGGGCCACTCACCCATGCGCCTATCTCTGCAGCGCTGGCAAACCTCTGAAGCCAAGGCACCTGAGAACTGCTGGTGGGAAGTCATGAAAGATGTCCCAGCACCGTGGAGCAGAGCAGAGGTGCCCAAGCTACCTTTAAACAAGATAACCGGGGTATAGTAGCAGTCTTTCTGCCACAGGATGGAGCTCAGTGCAGGCTGCAAAGCATTTCTAGGAAGCTGGATAAATACTCAAGCATCGCTCTGTCACTGATGCCCATACTGTTGCTTCTTGATCGCTATCAGTGCCCGTGCTGGCGGCTCAAAAAAAGCTCATTTAGGTAGGTCTGAATCCCACCGCAGAACCTGCACCGGCAATATGCCTCCAGGTAGATAAATTCCAAAGTGACTGAAAAAAACCCCAGGTAGGTGAAGGTCTTCATCATGTCTGGAAAAATACAATATAAAAAAAGTGAGGGGGGGGAAAGACCCAGCTTCTGTAAAAAGTGAGCATGTGAACTGTGCCTTCGATTTTGTCCCACTTTGTTCGCCATCTCTACAAAGCTTTTCTCACACAGAAGTGTATTTTTAACAATGCTGAAAAGAACCTGCCAGAATTGGAAGTTCACGCTACTTTTACCCTCGATAAATGGCACACAAATGTCATGTAAGAGGTTAAATGGCACAGGGAGGATTCTTTTTTCTCTTTTTAAACCAAGCTTGGCAAAATTAGTATTAATGGGGCTGATCTTTCTGACTGTGAAATCTCACTGAATATAAATATTTAATGAGAGAAATGATCAGAGTTCTCCTTCTACCCGAGTACAATGCACAACCAGAAACTGCTTTACTGAAGGAGTTAAAGTTTTCTGCAATAATGCAACAAATCACTCTATGCAACAAACAGCACATTCTGTGGCAGTTTCCCCACAAACTTCAATCTATGGGGAAAAAAAATCTTGATTTATTATATAGCATTTGGACAGTTGCGAAAGAAAATTTGCCAAAGATCAGAATAATCAACTCTTTCACCCAAGCAGTTTTTTTATGGAAGAAAAAAGCACAGAATGGGTCTGAGCAAAATAAATAAAAATTCCACACTTTTAACCAACAGAACCTTTTGCGTCATTCAGAAGTGTTTACAGACATCCAGAATCTTTTATCATCAAAAAGACACCCTGGCCTTTAAAATTACAACTTTTTCTTATATTTTTGTTTACTGATGGCCTTTAAACTAGTGGGTATCCCTAACTTGTGGCATCTCTTCATGTCGTGTTTGTCAAATGGAGGAATTTTTAAAGCTGTGCCTTGCTATTTTTTCCATTCCCTTGAAACATCTCTCTT
The DNA here is from genome assembly GCA_008921705.1 of Burhinus oedicnemus. Lineage (NCBI taxonomy): Eukaryota > Metazoa > Chordata > Aves > Charadriiformes > Burhinidae > Burhinus > Burhinus oedicnemus. Next base: position 1,554,271 of record VFFE01009051.1, read on the forward strand.
TTGCTAAGCTATCATCTGTGAATTTTAAAGAGAGCAGAACACCATCTACTAGCAGCAGCCATCACGTGCGTCACTGTCACTAGTGTCTCGAACACCAGCTTCCATCGATTGCAAGGGCCGCTAATGGCAATATTAACCTGGAAAAGGCTAGCTGCGTTAACACAATTAAATACAGCCGGGAAGAGGGCTGCAAATGGACCCATACATCAGCCATTCAGAGTAAACAAGTATACACATACAAACCTCTCTCAGAGCCCAGTAAAGGTACTAGCGTAGCATCCCTGTTCCGCTTGCCTGTTTAATTAGCACACAATGAAGGCTACTGAATTTCCCTGCGAAAGGTGTTGCGTACTTTGGACAAAAAAGAAAGGAGAAAAGAAGTTGCTTTTAAGTGCAATCCAAAAAACCAGCTCCTTGGCTAAATGGCACTTTTAATAAAGATGTTTCCAGTGTTTGTTTACTTATCAAAACACAGTGTTTCTCTCGGGTGTTTTGATTTTTGTTTCTGTGCACAAGAAGGAGGGGAAAAAAGGGCTTTACTAAGCAAGTCTTTCAGTGAGACACCAGATGATGGATAGTCAAACACAGAGTCTCCTGTAAACACAGAGGGAACCAAAAGGTATGAACTGACTCATAATTGTGTCAACACAGGTCGCAGACCCTTGGTTTATTTCAGCCTTCCTGTTTTTCACAGATTTCTTTTCACACTACACTATTTTTTTTAAGACACAGACTCTTTTCAGTACACCTTAGTGGGGTGCAAAAGCACACACGTTTTTACACCAAAATGTGGGCATCCACACACACACGTAGGCTGTATTGCCACGATTACAACAGCAGCATTTTCCGCCAATGACTTAGGGCTGCACTAAACTGAGCCGTGCCTTTCTTCACAGCAGCCCGTGCCCACTCTAAATCCAAAGGTCCGTCCCATCCCTGCCTCCTGCTTTTCCACAGAGGCTCTTGGGAAGCATCCAGAAAAGAGGAGTACAACAAAACCTCAACAGCTTAGTCCTCCAGTTCAGGCAACCCTCGAAGACTCGGTGTGATTTTCTTCTGGAACGTGCGGCAAAGTGGCCAGACTGTGTCTGACCAAAAGCGCTGGGAGGCTGACACACAGCAAAGAGGTCTGTGATGAGCAGAACCTGCCAGTATTTGTCTTGATCTCTAAACACATTGAATTGAGGTTGTAGCTTTTTCCTTGTATAAAGTTGTTCTCTGCTGGTTGCCATAGAGATTGGAAGAAAAAGCCTCTCTGGGGTCTTTATTTCATTATCAAATTTGGTTGGCACTGACCAGTGGGCTAAGAAGGTGGTAGGGGAGGGACTGCTGGGCAGACACACCGAGCAGTTGGATCCCCTGCAACTCATAGAGCAGCTCAGCTGAGCAATGGTTCAAGAAGGCTGTGTCAGTACATTCCCTCACAAAATCACCTGCGGAGACACCTTGTCACCTGAAACCCTGAGATCCTTAGAAAGGACTTGCAGAAAATAACAAATGATGATGCGTTAAAGCCAAGGGAGTTGTTCTTCCTTGGCAGAGACAATAAAAGAAGCTGCTTAAGGCCAGACCGCAATGACCGGTACTTGGCCTTGGATGTCCATGAGCCACATTGAGCCCAGTGTAATGGAGCTGCACGTGCAGCAGATCCATCCTGACCACCTTGGATCAACCACAGACGTGCAAACGACTTAGTTCTATAGACCCAGAGAGTCTGGCTCATCCAAGGTGTGTCAGATCCCCTGTATGAGCAAGGAGAAGTTTATAAACAGTGATTGTTTGTCTGGAATGTTTCAAACTCAGCTAGATTAACTGAAAAATGGTAAAGCCAGCAAGGACAGGTGACCTTACCCAGGCTGAGCAGTGCCAGCTCAGCGGGAAAGCTACTCAATAAAAATCAGAGTCACAGAACAAGGATTTGGACCTTATTTCTCATCATGTAAAAGTCAGTTTCTAGAATTCCCAGTCAACAGGTAACTTTTGCGAAGCCAAATCCACCAGGAGCATCACAAGGGCTCTTGCCCTGTTACTTCACCGATTCATTCACAAAAAAAATTCAAAAGAAATTACATTTAGGACAAAGCTGACACCAAAAAAAATGCCAGAAACAGCATTTCAGAAACAGAAATCATTGGCAGACTTAATTTTTTTTAAGACTACTCATTTTAGGATATTACACTTTTGTAAAGAGCAAGCATTTTATCTGGTGCTGTTTTCCCCCAGAGGAACCAAGGTTGATGGAACAATGGAGAGAATTGCTTATGAAAATTACAATATAGTAAATCAGATTTGCTTCCAGCAGGTTCTGTACCTTCAGAAATTGTTCCAGGGTTTGTATGTCCGTAGAGTGGACACAAACTGGAAAAACCCACTCTCTTTTCTCCTCCCTCCCCTTCCTTTCTTTACCTCCTTTTAGTTCTACAGCAGAACATGAGGGAAGCAAAACTTACTGAAGGAGACCATGAAAAGAGTTTCAAAACATTCCACATATTTTCTCCGCATAAACATGCTGTGAATTTCGGATGTACATAGTGCCAGGGCACTGTCAGTCAGACCCCAGGAGTTCACCCAAGTTAGACAAATTATGCTGCCCGCTATCTCAGTTGTTACAGTTTCTTGCCTTTCATTCATTCGTTGCCAGTGGCTGGATTTTACGTCACTGTAGGGGAGAAAAGGAGCCTCAATTGCTGAAGTTAACCTCTTGTAGTGAGATCAGTAATAGTGGGCTTTCCAGTGGAGAATTCACAGGGAGATAGATGCTAGCCTTGTTTGCCAAGGCAGCAGTTGAAAGAATGCTGAAGTTTGGCAGGTAGGAGCAGAAGGAATGCTGTGTTATGGAAATGGCCACTGCAAGCCCCCTTCCAAATCTGCAGTGTTTGGCCCACATTGATTAAATGAAGTAATTTAAAAAAAATTTTTACATGTCCTATAAAAAACTACATGAAGTAGTGTTGTGGCTTGAATAGAGGATGGTACTGCTGAGCAAACCTGCCTGGCGGAGGGCAGTGGCTGCCACTTCAAACATCGTATCCAGAGTATAATTAATATTAATCTTCAACTACATCAGCAGTCTCTCTGCTTTCATCAAGTCTCATTTCCTCCCTGATAAAGAGCTACTTATTACACAGGAATGCAGGATGTGATGAGGGGATTAATTTCTGAATGTCCTTTTACAGCCACATTGGCCCTGATATGTATCAAGTCAAAGCACCTGCTCCATATGCCAGGTCCTGTCTAACGGTGAAGTCCCTTTGGCTACTAGAGCCTGGGCATGCAAAGCAAAGGGACTGGCCGCTGCTAGCCCCAAATCCTGCCTTGCAAGTGCATTATGCCAGTCCCTCCTGCCTGATCCCTTTAAGAACCAGAAAATGGTGAGTTTGCACGGCAGCATCATGGGAGGTATATGCATCGCATGCCCATCTCTAAACTGACTCCATTTAATGATGAGTACCTTTAATGCTTCTGCTGAACCAGCTTTGGTAACACATTTTATTTATGCAATATTTCCAAAGAAGGGAAAAGCTCTTACCTATTGTTCTTCGGAGATCTTCACATTGGCTAATGTGAGGGAATTTCAAGATTTCCTTCCACTTTTTGCTTTTGCCTTTGCGTTTCCCTCCACCCCCTGCAGAGAAAGAAGTACCAGGATTAGATTGCTTTGGAGACTATGCCCAGTCCAGAGTTTACCAGCCCAGTCACAGTTCTTATGGATCTCATTAATAATTAAAGCTGAGATATTGTGGGTAGATGTACAGATCGTGCCTGAGCTTGTCTGGGCTGAAACAGACCAAAGAGGTGGCATCTGGCAGAAGATCAACTTGCTAAATTTGGGAGTTCAGGCTTGTGGCCCACCAGGTCCAGTTCACGTGACAGTGCTGAACTCATGAGCATCTCCAACATCATCTCTGCCCCAACTGACAGCCATTTCACGCGAGTCAAATAAACTTGTAAAATTACAGCTCACAGCTTTTCAACATGCATGTCCTTCTGGTTTGGGATGTGCCCTGATTCCATCCCAAAAGAAGTGCCAGAAACTGAAGACCAAAATTCAGTTCTCACAATCCATCCCTCACACTACATATATTGCCAACATGGCATTACCGCTGATATTACACGCTCTGGTCACTACTGCTTCCACAGGAGGAGAACAGTGGGAGAAAATTAATGTAATATCCTCATGAAGAGAAAATCTCTTTTTGGTTCTTCTTCCCCTTTCTCACTCTTCCCCAAGTTTTCTTGAACTGGACTGTCCTTAAGGTGAATGACCTAGCTGGCTTCTTCCAACTCTGGCAGGACCAGATCCAAGACCCTTGGGCCCTCCACACTGATTAATGTCCCTCACCAACGTCCCTTCATAAATACCCTGCCGCAGGCATCGCTGGCATCTCTATATGCCACATCTGGGATTATCCAGCCAGGCTACCTGCTCTTGGTGTCACTCTTTCCTGCTGCCCACACTTGCCTTGTCTCCTCCATCTCTTTTCCCCCCACTCCTCTTCCTCTAGTTTCTCAGTTCTTTCTCCTCCTCCATTCCCAGATGTGTGTTTCTGGTTTGTGTCAACAGCACAGCAAAACCAAACCTGATCCACCTTCGTATATTTTTTTAAAAAGAACCTTTGAAATCTACTGGCTTGATTTGGACCTTTCTATTGCTATTCCCAGATTAGAGTGCCAAACCCTCACAATCACATTGTCCAGTGCAAAGATACTTTTCCCCATTCTTTTAAAACTTGTGATACTTGCTCTCCTGCTTTAATAGCTCAGAACCCCAGCTAGCTCTGGATGGAGGACTCGGGCACCGACACAGCTGTCACAAGAGCACCGCAGCTCTGAGGGTCTGCCTCTTGTCCGCTGTTCCTTGCTTGCAAGGGGGATGCCTTCTGCACTGGGCTCTGACCAGTAAAAGTAGCATTTCCAGCATACAGAACCACAGAATCACCGGGGTTGGAAGGGACCTCTGGAGATCATCTAGTCCAACCCCCCTGCCAGAGCAGGGTCACCTAGAGCAGGTTGCACAGGATGGTGTCCAGGCAGGTTCGGAATGTCTCCAGAGTCGGAGACTCCACCACATCTCTGGGCAGCCTGTTCCAGTGCTCTGCCACCCTCAAAGGAAAGAAGTTCCTCCTCATGTTCAGAGCCCACCGGACTCCTTGCCGGGATCACTAGATGACGCAGTGCCTATGGGGTTAGGCTCCCTCAGCCCAAGCAAGCCTAGTGCAGGCTGCTGTGTGTGCTCTCCCCCAGCACTCGGGTAGGCACTCAGATCTGAAGCCATTCAGCCTAAGACGATGTGTTTAGATTTTTCTTGTCTTTTTTCTTTTTTTTTTTACTGTCATTGGGCATTTTTTCACTCCAGCCCTCCCCTGGGTTTCTCTTTTATGCCTCCACGTTTTTTATGCTGCCAGAGCGGCATTACTGCAGAGGGCAGGAGGTGTGGTGTGGTGCTGGGGGTTTCATTCCCGGCTCCTGTGTGTGTCTGTCCTGCTTGGAGAGGCTGCGCAGCCACCAGAGAAAGAGTGTCCCTCCGGATGCGAAACCCCAGATGCAGACTGAGATTCTCCGAGTCGCTGTCTTTGCTATAATTCAGTCCCTGCACACAAAATCTGATTCACTTGAGTCTATTCTACATGCACTGGCACGTCCAGTGACTAATTCAGAGCTGAGTTAATTCTGTAGAGGGGCTGGTAGAGTCACAATTGCAGATTGCGGTTGTGTTGGGTACTACATGATGTTGCAGGCTAAACCAGGAGAGCATTGAGTCAAAAGGTAGCAGACCACTGCAGAGGAAACATGAGCCTTGGAAAAAATTGTGAAGCATTGCTCTCTGTGGGGCATTTCTGATCACACCTTTGGCGCAGGGGTGTTTCTTCTGCATCTCAGCTTTTATTCCTTTGATTTTGGTGACCAATGGTTTTGTCATCACAGAGCTTGTCTTGAATTATTTTAAACTCCTTATTGACAAAATTTATTGGATGCCTACATTATGCAATGTAGCGCAGAGATATCTGCACTAGCCATGAGGGAACCAGCTTGTTTAGACTATCAGGAGTGCAGCTACGCTACCCTTTCCAGGAACTGGTCTCCGGCAAAGCACCGAGAGCTGTGACTGCCTCCACACTACGCTGCGTTACGCAATGCAGATGTACCCTTTGGGTCTATAATGAACTCTTCTTCAACCTCCCCTCTTCAGTGCATCCCAAACACTGCTGCTAAAGTCATTTCCTCTCCCATCCCTCCAGCCGCAGGATCGGAGGGGCTGTCTTGCTCTCTTCTTGCATCATGCGACACTTGGTCTTGCATGCTGAAGGTCTTAGGTATATACAAGGTGCTGAGAAGCATTTTGTGGGCTGGGATGGGCACTGTGATGGTCCATTCGCTGAGTCTCCCGGAGCGTGCAGCTCTGCTGTTGTCACCAGCGACTGCAGGGGTTGGATTCAGCAACCCAAAGGGTCCTCCATCAGTTTTTGCCTCCCTGAAAGCCCACTCCTGGAATCCTGCACAGCTGCTCCTACTTGCCAGGCTACCATCTGCACTCACCCCTCTTCTCCTTCTCTTCCAGGGCCCCTCCTGCACACTCCTTGGTGCTCCTGCCCTTATGTCTCATCACACTGCACTTAGGCTTCTCTGCCCCCTCCCTTCACACGCTTCTCTGGGGAATGAGCCTTCCTCCAGGAATTCCCGTTTCCTTCTCTTTGAGAGTCATTCTCTTTGGCTGCATTTTCTTCCCTGAACTTTTGCTTCATGTTTTTGCTCACACTCATTTATCTTGTAAACTTTGAGTTCTACGCCTTAATGTCAAACCTCCATGGGAATTAAGTATATATTTACTAGCACTGGGGGAGGGATGGGAAGGAAGGGGAGGGCAAGGGGGGAGGGAAACAGCTGGGCTGGTGTCACAGCAGAACTATCCCCCTTTGCGAGCCACAGGGTTTGAATCTGGATTTCTGGATCCCTTCATCAGGCCGCCAGCTCCCAGAGCAGCTCATCCCACCTCCAGGTACAAATACATGCCTCCCCCTTCTGCCTGCTGCCTCTCCTGCTGCAAAGACCCGCTCTGCTCCTACCAAGGAACAGAGAGGGGGGTGCTGTAAGGGGGCAGGCAGGAGCTCTCTGCTGAAGGTATGAGCAGGCACTGCAGGCAGCACAAGATGCATGCAGCCGCTTGGGCAGCGGTGCTTGCTAGAGCAGGATTTCCAATCATTTCTGGACACAGGAGGCAGCAGGAGTAAGCCAGATGAAAGCATCCTTTAGGCTGCATCTGCTCAACGTCGGTACATCTTCACCCATTGAAGGTCTACCCTCTAGACCAAAGCAGTGGAGATTTCAGAGCCCACCTGCTTCTCCAGCCACCTTTACGAAAGTCCTCGCAAAATGGCTGCATCTTTAGCAGCATCAAACTGTGCAGAGCATTGCAAAATAGCCCTTTGCTCTAAATGACAGCTCTGAGATTCGTGCAGAGATGAAACGGTTCTGCTAAGCTGGGCCAGAATGTTTTTAAAATCCATTTGATGTAAAATATGTATTGATGTATTTACATTGGATGATGTATTTCTGACATTAAATTTCCATCAAAACTGGAGAAGGGCTCTGCGGTCCCCTGTCACAACCGTGATCGATACAGTCAGCGTGTTGCTTCTCTTTTGTGGCCATCCTCCAAAAATAAGCAGCCTTGCCTGATGAATCATTTGCTCTTAGCTGAGCGTGAAGTAGCGTTACTGTTTTGCCTGTGACGTCTTTATGTTAAAGATTCTGATCAACTGCTTTAATCGTCCTGACCTTTCCGCTCTCAGCTTTTCTTGTGGAGCCAGCAGTGTTTGCTGGCTCCAAACGTTAATTCCAGGGGGTTTGAAGGACATAATGCCGTGAGACAGCGGAGACAGGGTAAATTGTTTAGCAGAGCTAAAAGCTAAAAGGGGAGGTTTCTCTGAATGGGTCAGTAATTGTGCAGGTTGCAAAGGGAAGCTTTTCACACGTTGCCTTGATTGCTGCTTTTGCACTGTCTATTCTGGACAGGAGGATTTGCAATCTTCAAGGCAGCTTCTCAGAGCAGACTTGACAGATGTGCCATCTTTTAGATGCGAGTTCCGTCATGTGGTGTTGGAGGGTCTGACTGCTTTCAAATCTTGGTCTGCTGCTGATGAGGAAAGGTGAGCTGCCAGCAACAGCATGAAATCTCAGATCCGCTCCCGTGCGTGAACTTAACAACTCAGCATTTGCAAACCGAAGACTGAAGCTAATTCTCTAACGTGTCAACCAGTCCTACAGGAAACAAAAGCATTTGCTGTACATCCCACCTACTGAAAAATACATGGCACTTTTCATATCATCTTGTGATGCCGGATGGCAAATCTAGCTCTGATCCCTGCCTGGAAGAAGAGAGACATAACCAGAGGCACACGTGTAAAACATTTGTGAGCAGGAGCTACCCTTAGCCTAAGGTGCCTACATTTTTTGCCTCCATTATTCAGGATACACTTACCCTCCAAAGACGGAGAGGAGGTACGAAAGTACCTGCGCATTGTTAAGCCAGTGAGATATTAAGTGGCTTGTCCCAAATCACATGAGAAATCAGACAGAGCAAGGAGCTGAAGCCAAGGCCTTGAGCCTGTTAATTCTGCTAATGACAGGATCAAGCCATGCTCCTGCTCAGCTGATTAAAGATATTTCATAACACGGAGTTAAACATAATGATGGGTGAATTCATTCCAGCATCATGCCTGTAGCATATTCCCTTCGTGCCTCGTGCCACCATGCAAGGTGGCTTTTAAGCATGGCTAAGCTGGCTTCATACTTTTGCTCTGTCCTTGCCCAAGTTGATAAGCCTGCGTCACAACCCATGCTGCCAGGCCTGGCTAACCCAACACCGCCAAACGTTTCATTGCCTTCAACTGTATTATCTGCAATCTAGTTAATCCACAGTTTAGGTAAACTATCCACAGATCACTGAAGGACGACTACAGTTTGTGTCTGCCATTTCGCAACAGTAGCTAGGCTTTCATCCAAGTCCTTCCCAAGAAGAGTACAGAGCTCTGTACGCTCTGACTGCAAGGCCTTGATTACACAGCATGTGAAAGCAGTAAAACAAACTCAAAAAAGTTTTAGAAGTCCAAAAATTGTGGTTAGTGTCCTATTTCCACTCAAAAGAAGTTTACATGTCTTCTCCTCTTCCTCTTGCCAGCCTTTCTTTACTCACTCTCTCCCATCAAAGTGTATGCACCTATATGGTATATATGGAATTGCCATATTAGATTAAACAAATGGTCTGTCTGGTACAGGACAGATTGCAGGCAGCTTCAGAGGAAGATCTTTGAAAGCTGTTTCTAAAGTATTTGGAAATCAGGAACTTTCTCCATACCCTAGTAATTAGATATGGCTAACAAAGCATGAAGGTATATTGCTTCCAAAAATTTATTCTTCTCTTTTAGAATCTATGCTATTTAAATTCAGGCTGTTTTTATGCTCCTGGTAAATGCTCTGGACTGTTGAACGCCCTTTTGCCTCATGTGGGTGTGAGTCCCAGAGATTAATTGTGTATTTGCGAAGGAAAAGAATACCAATTTTAAACTGCTTGTTTTCCTGGAGTGTCTCTGCCTAATGAGACAACATGAATAAAACTTATCAGCCCATCATTTTCCCCTAAGAATTTTTCATATCTAACACATCTAGCCTCTAAGGCAAACAGTTCCACCCTTCTTAGACCTGCTTCACATGGAAGTTCATCCACATTCACCATTCTTCTTTCATATTAGTCCCACCTACGCTCAGCTATACTAGCAAATAAAACCAGTTTATTTTCAAAGAATGAAAGACGCTGCTTGCTCTCTGCCCTTCATCCTGCCCTTCTCATCTGGGAAAGCAGAAAAAACCCCAGGAACCCTGTTTTATCCTTACAAGATCTTAGAGGATACTCCTAACTAACTTGTGCTTAAAACAAGCATTTACAAGACTATTAGGAACCTCTTTATGAATCCCCTTCTACATCACCCCAAGGAAAAGGGGAAGAGTGTGAGGGCTGGGTTTTCAAAAGCAAGTAGGTGTCCACCATCCACTGGGAGGCAATACCTCTGCAAACCAGTCTTTAGAGGCTCTCATTTATAAGATACAACAAAAAGTCCACAGCACGCCCTCAAAAGAGAATCACGTTACGTAGCTCCTCTTATCGATGCTAATCTGTCTTTATCTCCTGCAGCCTCTTCTGATGAACGTGACTCTCTGAATAGTCACAGACCGCGATAACGGTTTTGTGCCCATCTTCCCTGCTGTCACAGCACGTTTGCACATAAATCATCTGGATGTTGCTACAAATACATAAGCCTGACAACCGCTGCGTAAACCATCCTGTTGCTTTTTGGAAATGAACAGCAGATGTATTTCATGTTTAAGCCTTCAGAATCACAGAGATGGGAATTTCATGGGAATTTCATAAGCAAAAATGCAAGCTTCTCCCCAACAGTGTCAAGCTGGCTTTGCAATCTGGTTACGAGAGGACCACAGGGCAAAACATTTTGTATACAACTGGCATCTAAAGTCCTATTAGCATTGGCTTACAGAGGCCATTGTTCATAAACAAGTATTTATTGCAGGAATATCTACCTATTATTTAAATAAGAGGTCAAGTAGTACTGTAAATACTGGTGAGTGGCTAAAACATGACTTCAATAACACATTTTATATGTTAATAATAATGTGTATGTTAATAACACACTTTAATAACATCCACTGCCCTGAAGGGACAGCAGAAGCTAAGGGATAAGTCTTTGAAGACTGATCCTCAGGGCTTGACTATCATATGTCAAAGATATTTTGGTACGACTCTAGGAATATAAAGAAGTCTTCACATAAGCTACCTTTATGCTTAGTCAGAGCACATTGAAAGGATCTTAACTAAACTGAAAAACTATGCCTTTCATTTTTGCTGTTGGTCTCAAGTGGGCGTCCCAAACTGTGGCATACAACACTCCATACAAATCTGCCTACATCCTCCATTGGGTATTTTTAATGCACATTTGAGATTATTTCAACAAGTTGTCTTTGGGTTTTGTGGGCCAGTTCACATATGCTAGGCGTACGTTTCACTGCTACACATGTTAACAGGGAGTTGTTTGGTGATGTGATTTCCCTGGAAGCAGTTTAATTTTCCCTTGCGTAAGCACCTTTAGTTTGTCTGTTATGGCATCTCTCTCTTTTATGCCTTGTATTTTAACTGTACTGTGTTTATCTGCAGCTGATGAATGAACAAAAAGAAATCATTGGCTTTTATGCCACAAACAAAAATAATCCAGAAGATACAAAGTATACTGAAGATTTACAATCTATTAAAAAAACCCAGTAAATCTTATAAAAATAAAACTAATCATCCAAAATAGTAAAATTAAGCACAGCCCAAAATGTTAACTTCTTATTCTTGACCTCAAAGTAAACTAGGCTACTGGCACAAACCCAGTAAGTTTAGTTGTGTTTGGAATGTATTACCATGTACTGGGTGGTTCAACAGGCTGCTGAGATTAATTGAATCGATGGCTTCAAATTGAAAGGTGCCCGGATAGTATTTGACATTGTAGTTGGCAACAAGAGCAGACGAGACAAAGCAACAGGTGAATCTGGAGCACTGTTCTCCTTTGGAAGCTGTTTCTGGACCTGTAAGGTCTCTTCGAGTAACATGCAAGGGCTATGATGTCTGAACCTGGGGACTATTAAGGGATTTTGTCCATCAATAGTGTAGGTAACAGAAAATATTTGTAACACTTTGGTATCGATGATTACTATGGGAGACCAACCTTTTGAATGGAGCTGTTGAGAATCAAGGTTATCACCCTGCTACAAATGCTAAATATCTCAGTGGAGTTTTCCTCCAAATTGGAGCTGAGTATTTCAAAGTTCCAGAAAATTCTGATTTAAAGACATTAAATCATTTCATTTTGATAACATTTGAGTCATCTCAGTTCTCTAACGTCAAAACATTATCATAGAACATATCAAATAGAGTATTAAGATACATTATATCATTGGAACAAAATGGGTACGGTAAATTGACATCCTTTACTTTGTTCAAATGATGTTTCCATATTGTCAAAAAGAAGCTAGAAAAAGCAAATCCTTTCTTCTTTTAAGTAGATGCTTTGCTGCAAACCCTTTCATTTTTGACAAAACTTCATTCTCAGAAAGGAAGATTCTTTTGTCAGAAATGTTCTCAACCATCACATGTTTTGAAGCGCACAAGAATTAAACAAAGAACGTGGCCTCCCCATATCTGAATGTTCAAGTGAATCTAAATTCCCACATTCCTTACCGGTTCCCTTAAGTTAATTTGCACAGCTGCAATTTACATTGACTGTAGGAGACCTGCTTCCCATTCTTCCAAAGAAAGAATGCAAATCCCTGCTCCAGAAATCCTGCTTGAATAGGACTTGATAACATCTTTCCAGGAAGGAACTTCTCTTTAAGCAATGGCTTTTTAAACTTATGACCTGTTCTATATGTTTATTACCCTGCTTCAGTAACACGTATGCAAGCTGCTAACCAATGCCTCCAAACCCAAACCTGCAAATGCAACTTATCACCCACGTATAGTCCATGTGTTGCCCGTTGCGCAGGTAGATTGCCCAGGAGCATGTGTAACGCTTCTGGATTCAGTGGCTTTCCTCAAGCAACCCAAATGTTCTTAGGGCTGGCTCCCAAAACCAAAACACCTTGAAGGGACATGTGGGTCCTAGTTAGACACAGAGAAATGACTAGAAGTCTAAGAAGGTTCTGCTGATTTGCCACTCCACATCGTGAAATTCTCATGTTTAGAGACACAACGGCACAACGAGCAGCAGGAGACAGGCAGAAGGCACACCCAAGGAAACCTGGCCCTGGTACAGGCAATACACGGGGCTCGGCATTTCTGAAAACTCTGGTGCCAGTTCTAGATGGAGAACATGCGAAAACCCAGCTCTGAGCAGGGAACCATGTGGGTTTGGTCTGTCCCTGTCAAAGAGCTGTGTGGGCTTTTTCTCCTGCAAATAGTTCTGCAGTCTCTAAAAAAAGAACTTAGCCTCTGTGTTCCTGACATTTGAGTTTTATAAGGAGTATTTCTGAACTGTGGGGAGGCGATCCAGCTGGATGGGAGGTGAGAATTCAAGTGTGTTCCTATCAGCGGTCTGTAGCCAAGCTCTGAGAATTATGTTCTTTTCTGTTTTTCTGCCCTCACCTAAATAAACTTACCAACAGGGCTAAAGAAAAGAATTTTAGTAAACGTCATGAAAAATTAATGATTTGAGACAGGCTGCTTTATTAGGCCTGACTGATTTATTAGTTCCACCTAATTGGTAGAATCGGTAAAGCTTTGAGATGTTCTGATAAGAACCTAGAAATCCAGATGTGTTTTGCTTTCTGTGCATAAATAACAGCACACTCAGTTTAGATGGTTTATGTCTGAGTCAGAAAAAGAGCCACCAGAAAAGCAAGAAAAAAACAGTACGGAGTCTCCACGAAGGAGGCAGAAGAGCAAGTCCCTCAAGCATCTAGATGGTCCACCTGAGTACTCAGTCCTGCTCTCTGGCAGGCAGACAGCCAGACCCCAAATCTTTAGAGACACAACACAGGTCTCAGAGCCCGAATCGAAGTGACTCTGCAGCCCCTTTGTGCTGCCTACGCATACAAATACTCTACCAAATCCCTGCATTACCACAGTCTCTCCTCCCATATTTAATCCCACCAGAGATCCTGGCCCAGCTAAGGTGCTGATGTGGATGCTTAAGTAAGGAGGGCACGGAGGAAGTGTTATCAGGTACCCAGCACGTATTTATCTTGTGGCGTTTCTGTATTTCTGCAGTGGTCTAGAGGACCATTACATCGGTCTTGCAGTGCAAGAAGGTAGCCCAACAGCCATAAGAAGCATCTTTCGATGATGCCTGATTGGATTCACCCTTCTCTCTCAACACTTTTCAGTTGATGTAAACACATTAGAAATTGTGAAAATTAGGCTGGGAACTTCCTGAGAACACGTGAATGGGCTATACTGCCAGAACTGTTCTAGAGGAACATCCCTTCTGTGACGCTTCAGGCCTTTTACTTCCAGAGTCAGCCAGGAAGAGAAGTACAGCATTGTAATGTGTCTTAGATTGGGTCACCTCCTGTTTGGGATCAGGATCAGCCACATCTTTCTTTACCACAAAAGCAGATAACAACCCTGTCCATCTACCCGGTTCTCCTTGGTTGAATAGCAAGTCAGAATCTCACCTATAGACGTATGCATAAAGCATAAATTGAACCCTCGATATACGACAAGCCTTCACACACTCCATAGAGGAAATGTGGATGAAACCACCCTGAAGTGCCTGGTTACAGTTGCAGTGACTGGCTGGCAGAGGGGAAAAGGTGCCGGCACACGCTTTGGCTTTGGAAGAAAAAGGACTTAGTAGACGGCGGGGCATGGGTGGAAGAGGGTGCACTGGGCTGATGCGAATGGACATGGACAGCTTTGGGGGAGACCGAGGTTGCAGCGTTGCAGGAGTTTGTGGTGTGACTGGTGCCAGGAGGATTAAGGTTAAGATCACGGGGGGAGGGAAACAGTGGGGGCAAAAACAAGCAAAGAGGTTTGGCTCTGCATTTCACCTAAATTCTCCCCCTTACTTAGCTACAAAGCCTGGCTTTGACCCCATCATCTTGTCCAGCAGCAACGTACCAACAGCTCCTTTCTGTGGATCTCGCTGTCACACCCTGCTACATCACCCCCGAAACCATAGAAAACATTGTCCTCAAAAATCACTGACAGCCCAAGACATGATGGTAACACAATTGTATGCATCAGCAGCTAGGATCATTATTGTAAAAGGTTACAGAAGGGATTCAGGTTAATGGAGGTAATCTGTGATTATCTGATGTAACAGATTGCTCTGCCAGTGACTCATTCCTTCTGCCGCAATATATAGCGGGTTGCAGCTGCAAATAGCAAGCAGGATGGAGCCAGCTCCCAAGCTAAGACTGTCCCTGTTCTTTGGAGAAACCCCTATAGGAGAGGGTGTCAAGCCACTGCAGGCGTGTGAAAGCCCGGCAGAGCTTTACCGAGGGGCGCGGGTCGTAGCGGTGTACGACAGTCACTCATTCACGGGTGTTACTATAGCTACCAGTTGAAGGACTCAACAAGAAAAGCAGAAATAAAAAGAGAAAATTAGGAGGTAGAAGACAAAAAAGAGGAAACTTGTCGCAAAGCAAAGGCAGAGGGTTCCTCTGCTTAGCTAATGAAGTGCTTCAAAAGCAGCGACTGAAAAATGAGGCTTGAAGGCTACCCGGCGTAAGCGTCAGATGATGCAAGCAGCTGGCCCGCTCTTGTCGCGCCTCTCCCACCCACCCACCCACCCCGAGAGCTGGCGGTGGTAAGCACCGTCCTAATAAACACAAAACAGCAGCTTTGTGCCGGGGTTGGATTAACTATTTCCTTATTGCTCATAAAGTCCTGCACTTCCACTTGCTCTCCCCGCAGCCCTGGGGCCAGAATTAAAACAGGGTATTGATTTGGGCCAATGGCCCCCTGGGAGCAGCGAGGAAACAGGCCACGATGAACAATGATACTACCACCAGGGACCCCAGGAGAGAGCAAAGCCTAGGTACTGCCATAGCCTGGAAGATGAAGGAAGAAGAAGAAAACATCACCATATAGATCCCACACCACCCACGCCTCCCGGCGTGAAGACCCTGACTCCGGTTCAGAGCTGTGCCGGATGCCCAAGCTAGCCCAACGCACCAAAAGCAGCTGCAGCCGGGGACAGACACTTCTAATACGTACATAAATCTAAATAAATGTATAATTCCCACTCACATGCTTTCCTGACAGCCAGCTGTTCCCTTTGCTTTCTGTTACCCTCGCTTGGAGATTAATGTCACTGTCTGGGACAGCTTATTAGCAATTTTTATTGCGAAGCATATATATTTGGCTGGTGGTGGGCAAAAGCTAAGCCTTTGAGTAAATAAAATACTAGGGCAGCTCGCAGGGAATGACAGAGAACAGATATCTGCGGGGTCTTTACTCTGGCTCTGAAAGCCAATAACAGCAGGAGGTCAGAGATCACGAGCTTAATTGTCCGACGAATTAATGGTGACGAACGTCTGTTTCCCCTCTTGTTAAAACTGACACCAGATATTTCAGAGAAAGCAGAAGGGCACTTGGCCACAAAGGAATGTTTTGATGGCTGGAGCTGAGATTTTTGCCAGCCCCAGCCCGTCAGAGCAGCACGGGTCAAACAAAGTCAGCGTAGGAAACTGCTGCTGACTCCAGCACAAAATAGAACCTTCTGGGCCCACTCGGGCAGCCACGGGTTATCCTGCTCGCTTTGGAAAGAAAGAGTGTTTTCCTATATTTAAAAAATCCCACCAGATCCAGATCTTTGAAAGTCACAAGTGTAAAAAAAAAAAATACATTGGAGGAGCGTGAGTTGCATCATAAAAAGCAGTTGGAGCGTGTTTCTTCCTGTTTTGAAGAAAAATCGAGAGCAACAGAAAAAAAATATAAATACCAAAACGTATTACAAAAAGCAAAATTTTTCTTTACATTTTCCCTCTCCAGAAAAAGTTCCTCTTTCATTGTCCTGTATAACCCCTGTTCAGCAATGCGGCTTTGAATGGAAAGTGTCATCGTGGGAGGAATAATGAAACCGGGAAATACTAGGGGACCATTTTTATGCCGTTAGTGGCATTTTGTGAAGCTGGCTAATGCTTTTCTATTGAAACAACTTCTTCCGCAGTTAGGGTCTACTTACTTGGTTTCTTTCTGTTGCTCAATCTCATTTCAATTCAGATTTCCGTGTGGAGCTGTAGGAACAAGGATGAAAGCTTCCCTTTGTTCTAAGGCGGTTATGTTAGTTTCGAGCTGTTGTGAAACAGACTGAAGGGCACATCTTTCCCGTCCATCCGAATATACGTGAACCCCTCTGGTGTTTAATTTAAGCTACCTAAACAAGGAACAAGCACTTTCTGAATTTTAAAAGCTACAATATTAACTTATTAGTCAGTTTCTGAGATCTGTAAAGTGACTTCTTACGTCATAAGTCATTCCCCTCATGCTGATACCTTTAATTAATACCGGTAATATGTAACCCTGTCAACAAGGATGTGTAACATTGAATTAGGTGGCTAAAGTCTAAATATTCTTTCAACAGTGTATTTCCACAGAGGTCACATCGACCAGGGAACAGACACGCTCGTTTTCAAGTAAATCTATGTGCTCAGTCTCTGACTGAGCTAATTATAATGGTGCCTTTAGCATCGCCGTCTTTAAGTGTCTGCCAGCGTGTCCTTAACAAACCACCAGGTTCATGTTTTTCTAGCCCAGATGGAAAAGTCTGATTATCAGGTCAGACTCAATTCTAGCTCCGAGGCCGGCGTACTTACATCCCGCGTGAATCCGGCTTGCTGAGCTTCAATTAACAACGGAGAAGTTAGTGACGAGCCCTCATTGAACTGTGTATTTGCTTGCTTCTCGCCTCTGCCGCTCATCAATACCCAAGGGAGGAAGGCTGCCGGGTCTACGGGGCTAAGCGGTCTCCCTGAAGCCTTAACGTGGTCCTAAAGGGCTAAAGGAGGCACCTGGCTCAGCAGTTCCAGTTTGCCTGACACGCTGCAGAGCAAGTCCTGCCGTGAGAGCGGTCTGACCCGCACGGAGGTACCTGCCCGCCTGGCCTCTGCCAGAGAGCCGGCCATCCCCGCGGGCTCCAGGGCCCGCGTCTTACCGGCCGAACGAAATTAATAGAGGGGCTTTTGCAGCAAAAGCCTGTACGCTGCTGCTTCGGAAAGGGCAGTGGTCAGGGCGCAGCCCACGCCAGCTGTGACGGTGGTGGCAGCACAGGGCAGGCCACCGTTGCGACGCCAGGGGCACGGCCAGCTGTAGAGTCGGTCGCGCAGAGCGTGGTTCTGATAAACGAGGTATCTGCTGCTTGTGCGGCACCCAGAGTCGGTTTGGAGCTGAACGAACCCACAGGAAGACACAATCTCTGCTGCAAGAAACATTTTGTGTCCGGGTGTTTTATAGAATCCATATTTTGGGTTGTTATTATCACTCCTTTCAGGGTGTCAAGGAAGAGGAAAAAAAAAAAGTCAGCTATTGCTTTAGATGGTATTTTGATTTCTAAACTCACGAGAGCAAAACCCCAAGCAATTACAGAGAAAATCCAAGCTCCTTATCTCATTCAGCTCCCCCCGTGACGCAGCGTGCTCTGCGCTGTGCAGAGCAACACAGCAGCAAACACTGATCTTCGCGTCTGAGCATCTAAGCCCAAGTGCCACATGTGCTATTTCAGCACCTCTTGGGACCGCTCTGGGAGATAATGTAATTAATATTATTTTGGTGACGGCTATTTACCACATCCCCCTGGGAAAGTGCAATCTGTGCTTATGGAACTTGAACCCAATTAATATTCACTTCCTACCAGTTTCAGGTGTCTCCTAATTTGAAGCTACGTTTACAGACAAAACAGGTCAGTAACTTCCCGGTGAACCAAACTGTATCTTAATCACTTGTGTTTAATAGGAAACAAATGACTGAGCACTGATAAAGTTTGCCATTATGCTTTTGAGGAAAAGAAAAGTGACTACAGAACAATCTGATAACGAGAGAATTTGCTTCCTGTGTAACTCGATATTTATAAACCTTCTCAGCAAGGGGGCAAAAAGGAAATAATTTCAGTTGGCTGAAGTTAACATTCTAAATTACTTTTTAAAATGACAACAAAAACAGGACCCCAGCTGAAAACAGTCCTTATGGGAAAGGTCCGCAGAAACAACACGGGGCAGGAAGCCTCAAGTTCAGGCTGCCCTTTGCTCCTGCGGCTCGGGCTCTCCTGTCGCCTGCGGACATGGCCGGCACCTCTCCCGGCACGGATCTGCGCTCGGCCTCTCCCACAGCAACAGGGGACACGGGGCACCAGGGGTTGAAGATGGAAGCAGGATTGTCCTGGTTGTCTTTTCTGTCTTTGATGGAATGACTGGATTTAATAGCCTCCTTCTGCCTCCAGTTAAACATACAAGTGGCTCATATGCATGAAGACACAGGATTTTTTTTCAAGCTAAGGGCTAGACTTTCAGCCTTACCATACTAGGCATTTCAGTTATTATTTGTATATTTAATCCTCTCGAAATGCAGGCAATGATTGCCCTACAGCCTGACTAGTGTCTCAAGAGCAGAACTAGTTCTCAACCATAATAGCCTCAAGCCCAGCTATGTCAAGCACCTACAACTCCCAGCCGATTCCAGCGGGAGCCACGCATGCCAGCAAGCCCTTCAACAAGCCCCTTGAGAGAGGGAGAGAGAAGGATCCTAACGGAGGAGTCCCCTCTGTGCAAAACTCTAAGTGCAGATTGTGTCTGGAGTAAGTGCTGGTTTCTAAAGCTTCTGGTATGGAAGTTTTTCATGGCAGAATAACGTGGGAGATGTGGAAGAGTGCTTACAGTGATAGTAAAAATAAATATAAATTATTTGTCTCTTATGCCTAAAAAGGCAGTGTTCTCAATTATTAAAAAAGAAATGTTTATATCCCAGAAGTAGAGAAGCACAGACAGGGGGAAAAAGTAGAAGGTGCATCTACTTTGTTTCACATTTTCCATGTTAGTAAATGACAAAGCGGTTTGCACTTTGTTGCCTTGGCTTCAAGTATCAAGTAAAATATTTCTGAGTTGCTTTTAAAGTATATTAATAAAAATAATAAAACCAACACATCCCTTGGCTTTTCAGCAGTGCCCTCTGCTTAAGGACCCAAAAGCATTTTGCAAACAAAAATAGCAAAAGCTTTTCCAGCTTAAAGATGAATTTTGCCCTCACATAAATTAGCCTGACTTTTACAGTCCTGTTGAGACGCTCCGCATGTACAACTGGGAAAACAAATTATCACAGACAGTTTAAATGCACAGCTTTAATTAGAAAAAAAACCAAAACAAAACCAGACCCATTCTTCTTGAAAAGTTTTCCAGTTGATACTGTCAGAAGACCTGAGATAACTAGGATTGCTAGACTCCAGAGGGAAAAGCATTCTTTATTTTCTATTTAGTCCGTTTGTATGAGGCAGCCCAGCTTTGTAGGGAAAAAGCACAGGGTGCTGCTGTGTGCGCTGCGCACGTGCAGGTGTGCTGTGGATCCCTTCCACCAACTCCAAACCGTTGGCCACGTGTCAAGGGGGTTGCACACCACCTTCCTGCTGCTGGGAGGAGAACAAGCTCTCCGGAGAGGGCAAAAAGACCTGCTGAGAAAAAAGGCTGGCACTCACCCTTTACCAGGCACCAGGGAATCCAATGGCGTTGACGTTTCATTACTTCCACTGCTCACATGACAACTTGTTTAACATTTGCTTTTTTGCAATGCCTGGAGGCCAACAAATTCAGGACTACTTTGTACAGGGCAATGCATGAACACAGATCCTATCCCCAAAGAGTTTCCAGCTCACAGTACAGCAGCCAAAAGCACTCCCCATGTCATCCTGGGTCCTTTGCTGTCACTGGGGATGCTGCCTTTGCTTTCAGCAGGGGCTAGGATTTCATCTCCCCTGGGACCCTCCTTCCCAGAGGGTCACAATTTTCCCACTCATCAATGCAACTGCTTTCTGAGGAAGACCCATTTTTCAAAACGGGATGGTATTACTGAAAAATCATAAAAAGTTGCCAGGAAAAATCAAAGACTGTAAATGTACTGTTGTCCAGAGCTGACTACATTTCAAATAGATTTAATAAAAATATGAAGATGGAAAGAACATTGAAAAGTAAGGGTGAGCCAGATCAGCTGCTTTCCTTCACTTTCATCCTGCCATCTCTTGTCTTTCTGTCTTCCCCCGTTCTGTCCATCTCTATCATATCAAGCATTAACTACTTGCTTCTATTTTCCAGGTTTGTCCTCTTTTCGCCTCAAAACTCTTGTTGACTATCAACATCCACCAGCCTTTGATGCCATCTTCTGTCTCTGACCTGTAGCAAGCTGATCTGCTACCCCTTCACATCCTTCCGACTTTAGGAATGAGGGCCCAGAGCCTGTTGCCCTTCTCTTCCCTCATTTCAGGGAAATGCCTCTAGGAGTGGACTGTAAAGTCCTGTTCCCTCTCACCACTTCCCACTCTCTCTGGTCCATGAACACTAAATTCTCTTCTGCATACTTGCACACCTTCTGCAAGCAGGAAACCCTCACCACCAGCACCACCAGCCTAACCATCTGTCTGGTGTCTAGGACACCCAGGTCTCCCATCAGGATGAGGCAATGTCTCATGTTTCCTGCATGCAGGCTCCAACAACTAGGATAGCTAAGTGTGGGGGTTTTGGAAACAGGTCCTGGCCTGTATTGAACAGTCCTTGAACCAAGTTGTGCCTGGTGTAGGCCAAAATTGTGCCAAAAAATGTCCTAACAATAAACAGTGTGGACAACCGTGTGCCAGCGCTCAACCCTCCTGCCACAGCTATACTTAGTTCACTAAGATAGACATCCCCTGTGATATAACGAAGAAACCCTTTGTTGGTTGACTTGATCATGGCCAAAGTTTCACCATAAGCTGCTACCAGGACTTGGCTTGGGCCAGTACCTCCAGCTCATGCCTATGAACTCAGTCATATTTGGATGTCTTTCACCCAGTGCTGACACAGGCACGCATCCATCTCTGAATAATAAAATAGAAGGGATGCAGCCTGGCATTCGAAATCACTGGCCACAGGCCACAGGCCTGTTCATCCTCTTCAAGAGCTGACACATTAAGACCACTGAATAGAAGGAATTCATGGCAATTTGCTCGCACAAAAAAAGCCAAGAATAAGACTCAGTCTTGTCCTGAAATCCAAGAGAGATACAACAGCAGATGTCTTTCATCTATATGACCTTTTCCACTAAGACAAAAGGGAGACAGGATATTAAATCACAGTTTAAGATTTTTATGACTCTTGGCAAGCATTTATTTATTATGGGTTTGTTTGTTTTGGGACTTTGTTTTTAGGCAAAGGAGTGTTATTTTTTGCACTTTTCATGGAACTACAGCTGAAATACCATAAAAATGTCCGAGACAAATTTCTTTTGGGTGATTTGCACATTTTCAAAGTCACAAGTTGACTCCCCTTCCAACTCATATTGCTCAAACCAGTGTGTTTAAACCAGGACAACCATGTGACATGAAGACAGCAAGTCATTTTTCACAAAGTCATGGAAAACCTTGATGGCACATGCAGTTACGTTAGGTGGACAGCAAATCCTTTAACCGGCAGGTCTAGATCAGGAAACACGCCTAAAGGCCGCAGCATGTCCAACGCAAATCCCTCATTGACTGCAGTGGAGAACACACAGTGACAGCAGGACACAGCACAAGGAATGTGGGAGAAAGCACAGATTAACTGCATTTGTCTCCTTAATTTGCTTACACTCTTTGCTAGAGAAGAGCTCTTCCTAGCATGCTCAGCTTATCTTACAGATGACTAAGCAGATGGGAGGATAGGGATGCTACTAGGGAAGATAATCCAGAGGAAAGGACATTAACCTCGGACCCAAGGAGGATTAGTTTTAAGTCCTTCTTCTAGCACAGATTTCTCACATGATTTTAGGCTACGAGTTAGGCTATATAAATCCCTTGTGAAACTAAAGGCTCCGGCTCATGATCACAGATGGACTCAGGTGAGATGGCTGAAGCAGTTATGGGTCTGTTCACCCAGCCCCTCTGCCAGGGGCTATTACCCTTGAGGAGATTTAATGGGTTGTGCTCCTAATTCACAGCTGCTGAAATTCACATTATCATACCAGGCTATAAACCGTGACTGCAGATCCACAACCTAGCTAAAGCTACCTACGATCTCAAGTCAGAGCCCTTCGTCTTGCCCTCAAGCAGCTCCTAGCACATAACATGAACCAAGAGCATTTCCTAAGCCTCCCTTTGATACTGATGGGTCTAAATATGTTAAATACTGGGAAGCCCTAAAACCAGATGGAAATTTTCAGTGGAACAGTTTTTTCCTTAGAAAATACCAATCAGCCATAAGTAAATGTTTCACAGATGTGTCAATTCTGATATTAATTTTTTTTAAAGGAGAAAATTAAAAAGCTTTTCAATAAGGTTAAAATAGACTGGTTTAGCTTTTGATGCCAAACTATTTTTCACCCCTTTTAAAATACTGCATAATATCATACTGAATAAAATAAAAAATGGTGTTATCATTTATTAGCAAACGAAACATACAGACTGAGTTCAAACATTTTTTCTCAGATTTATTTTTCACAGCCAATTAGAAATGTCTGCATTCCCTTTGTCTTAGAATAGAAATATGTTTTCTTGACATTTGAGAAGAAAAACAAACAAACAAACAAACAAAACCCCAAGAAACAGGACAACAGCAAAACTTTTGGCCCTCAAAATCTCCCTAAGGCCCTCGGCTCTCGCAATCGCGAGGGCAGGTGAGGACAGGCTGGAACTCCGCGTGTTCTTTCTGAGTGACTAAAACACAACATGGGCCAAATGCAACCACATGATACTTCCAAAACGAGAACACATATGGCAGAGCATTTCTGAAAAGTCAAAATCTGCTCGCGCTGAAATCAATGGGCGTTTTACTCTTGACTTCTGTGGAAGCAGGGTTAAGTCAACACTGGATAAGACGGGAAAATCCCAATTAGAGATCAAGCACAGCATTCCCCCTAAAGATTATTCATAAAGTGTGTGTAGACGTCACGAGAAAACAGAAGGTGCTACAGAGCTGTTATTTTTAAGCTGAGGGTGAGAAAACAGGCAGTGAAGCGTAGAGCATAACTTCTTACGTTGCTTTGTCACCATTCTTGTTAAGAAGCACAGGGAAATTATTTTAAAGAGAAAAAAATTATAGCTATCTCTGCTTCTTCAGTTCAGAATAGACTTATTTTTTAATTTTATGTGAATTTTTACAGTTTTTTAATACTTCTGAATTTTCTGAAACTATTTCTTTCTGAATACTGTTCTTCTAAGACCCACCCAATTCTCAGAACCACAAAAAATGCCCAAGAACACTTCTTTAAACTACCTAGAAGACATGAAGACATCAGCAGGTATGTTCTCCAGTCCCCTGTCTTGTACAGAATTTAGATCAGGTTGTAGCTGCCTGCATTGCTTTTGCAGAACTGGATACTGTGTCTACCTCCTTTGGCAAAGAGTAATCAGTTTGGAAAAGCCGAGGCAGACCCTGAAGTGGATCACAGGGAGCATCTGTGCACAAAGACGGAGACCAGTTCTAATCATCAGCATCGCAGGACTGTAATCCTCAAATCCAGGCGTGAGCAGTTCTCAGTATAAGAGCATAATTTATTCCTTGTACTCAGATGCAAGATGGATATCCCATTGGGTACCAGTGAGATTGTCAGACTTATTTTAGAAGGCTTAGCAAGACCACTTATCATGTCTGAAACAGTATGAATAGCAGGCAGCGTGAGGCATCGGGTGAGTTTAATAAAGGGCTTCACTAAAGTTAGCAATGTGCTCTCATTATGGCACAGGGTCAAAGATGCTGGCATGTAAATGAAAGTATAGCAGCTTCTTGGACTTTTGATGCTATAACATTCATACGTTTCAAATCTCTCACCTGACATATATACCCTCATGCCTGCCAACTTTGGAGTATGTCACTTAATTCACTAGGGAAAAGAAGACACAAACAACAAAAAAGTAGGATTTCAACACGAGCACCTTAGATTAATATTTAACTTAACTGACGGCACTCAGGAGTAGTCCTGTCTCAGTTATTCTTAGTAATTCCCACAACTCACCTGCCTGACAATTAACAAGGAAGAAACGCAGGAACATCTGTCTGTCTCTCACACTGAATTACAGCCACCGTTTCAACAAACGCACCGGCAGTTTCCAGTTTGTAAGTGACAGAGCCTGAGCCAAGAGCTGGGACCTTCACTTGCAATCCGCCCGGGGTGACGTTCTCCAAGCACCGTCCCCTCCTCCCCTGTCGCTGCTTTTCTCATCCAAATACTGACCAGCCTCAGCTCCCTGGTTTGTGAAGCTGGACAAAAGCGGCCACTCAGTGTGGCTTGGCCGAGGTGTAAAATATATCAGAAAGGAATTTGGTTTTGCTTAGCCCAGCAGTCCCAAGTGCAACTGCGACACCGGCCATTAGGGCTTGTGGAGAACACGCATCGTTACAGCTTCACCCTTGGGCATTCACCAAAAGAGAGATTTGTTTTTCTAATTGGCTCAATATTTTGAGAAGGTAAACGGTGAATAATAACAGCCTCGGCAGCAACGTGAGACAGGATGAAAGGAATACGAACTGCCCGTTTACGCTCTAGGCTTCGTGGCGTGAGCCACACGCTGATTGACTTCCAAGCCCCGGAGGAAACTGTCCTGCAGAAGACATCCTCCCTCGCAGCACGGCAGGGAGTGCCCAGGGACACCTCTCTTGGCTTTGGTCACCTCATTTGGCTTTTGGCCTCGGCGAACTATGGTATATTTCTGTACAACTACAAACCTCATTTGCAGAGCGATATGTTTCCCGCAGAGTTAGGAACTCACTTCCTTTATTGCAAAGAAGAAATAAACAGTCCTTTGAGTGAAATGGCAGTATTTCATTTGCATGAGCTGGGTGCTCTTCCAAAGGTTATGCTAGGCAAAACATTAATTTCTGCAAAGCACGTCCTCAACAAAAGCACCTTTATAAATGGAATCTGATAATAGCAACAAATCTAGTATTTTCTTCAGAGAGTTTTAAACCTATATACTTGGTCCTCTCAAATAAAAGAAAAAAAAAATCAAAATAGCAACATCCATCATTAGGTTAAATACAATTGGTTGCACTTAACCTCTGATAATTTAAGCGTGCAGAGTACCTTCTACTCATAAAAGCTGCAGTAAATGTAATGCAATCAATTAATATCACCGAGGCCACCGATGGCTGAGCTGTGGAGTTTGACCTCTGGGTTCTGATTTATACGGCCTGGGTTACGAGCACATTGACTGCTGCTCGGGTGCAGCGCTGACACATGTCCCCTTCCAGGTCTGTAAGGAGGGATGAATGAAAAGCCTCCACACCACTCACGGCTGCCAAACAGCACATTTTTAAATGCAACTGAGAGTCGCATCCTTCTCCAGCCTGCTGATACAGCTCCAAGTATCTCTCCTGAGAGCAGTCTACCTTTTTATTGTTCCATGCTGCCATTGTTTCGAGTCTTTTTGCTTTTACACAAAAGCGTAGAGCCTTCTTGCCTCACCACCAGGGACAAAATTCTCCTGTTTGCAGGGCAGAGCGTGACCTCAGTCTTCTGCTCTCCCCGAAAGAGCCTATCTTCCATTGACGTCAAGGGCTCTGCACACGGAGGGAGGGAGATAAGCATATTGGAGGCAAGATCTGCTCTGTGAATGAGAATGGAGAATTTTTCCTGTAGGAATTTACAAGCCTCTCGCAGTCTCCTCTCTTGATTAAAGCCAGTGGGATTATTACACAAATTCAGCTGCTGAGTCCTGGCTATCGGAAAGCTGCTTCACGCAGGGCTTTCTGCTGCTAACCCATCCTGATTGTTTGGGCAAGACAAAAAACACCATTATCTGAAAAAAGGAGGTCAGATGTAGAAAGGGTTGTGTCGGAGGGGAGTCGCTGACAGCTCTCTGCACGGCGTGTCACACCTGTGAGCTCTGAGGAGCTCTTAGAAAACCTCCATCCTGCTTGTGGCGCAGATTTTAAGCAATATGGACCGTGGCTTAAATTAGGGGGGGGAGTTATACCCAGCCTTAACCATTGCTTTACTGAGAATTAGCTAATTAGCCTGGGCGCAATGCCACCCTGACGTGGCACTGCTGTCTCTATGCCTGCAGCAAGCCTGGTCCGTGCAGGGTGAGGGATCTTTGCATCGTGCTCCGCTCCATGTGCAGACGTGCCTGGAGTCGGGAAAGGGACGAGAGCCTCGCCTGCCAGCGCGTTTCCCTCTGCAGCAGAGTTTCTCAGCCTCACTTTGTCTGCTCCAGGTTCCTCTGGGACCCAAGAACTGGGAGGCAGCCTTGAGTTGCCCGGTTACCCCAGCATCCTCCAAAATGAGAATACAGCACTCCGCACCAACACCGGTCTTTTGAGAAAAGCTGCTTGTTACAAACATCATTACAGCCACAACAGCCCGACGGCACCATCTGATTACACTATGGTGTATATTTAACCAGGATTATCTGGTTAAGTTTGTGTGTAAGCTTTCCCGTACTCTCACACACAATGCTGTGTCACACTTACTTTTGTGCTGCTCTGCAGCATCGGTCGGGTACGTTTTATCTTCGCTTTATCATGTGCCACCTTTACAGGCGCTGGAGCTGTAAAGTAATAACGGCTGCACATCACCAGAGAGCTTTGGTCGCAAGCAAGAGACAGCATGCGCTAGAATACACGCGTGTATAATAGCTCATTCGCAGTTTTCCGGAGCAAAACCCGGAGGGAAGGGAACGCTGTCAGTATGCCAGCAAGTACAGCCAGTGATTGTCATGGCAGGACTGCTGCACCTGGGGGAACATTGTACTAGAAACTTCTGTACACGAGGCCTGGGTAGGACCCCTGAAAAAAAGCAATGCTCGTCTCTGTAGACGGTGTATCACATTACAGAATTTAAGAAATATTAGTGACTGTACACTTAAACTCTGAGCGAGGAGGCACAGACAGAAGGTGAATCTTTAGCCTGACCTCTCGGACTTTGTGGCGTTCCCCACCAGCACAGCTAACCTCGCCTGTGCTGTCGCAGGCTGGAAGGACCAGGAAGCAGGGCTGGTTTATGGGCTCATGGATATACATTCCACAAAGCAAAACAAAACAAAACAAAACCAAACCCCTTGCTTAAACAAAAGGTAAACATTGTGAATGAAATATAAATGGACAGAAACTTATAAAGGCCCTTACCAGCTCAGCCCACTTGAGGGTCAAAGCTCATTCATAGACATTTTGGCATCACAAAGGAAGGAACAAGATAGTTATTTAGAGCCAAGAGCCACCTCCTTTCCTGTTTTCCTCCAGCCTAGACAGATTGGGGCAGGTATGCTAGAACAATATAGTAAATGATCAGCTTTGATATACATAAGACAATGCCGATGTGGTTTTCAGATGATTCACATATTCAGCTGTAAGTTATCAGTTAAGGTTTCTCAGCTTCAATCACCACATTCGTTCATTGTTTCTGCTTGATACTTCAGCAAACAGCATTTGAAAATGCCTACTGAAGTGTTTAATGTGAAGCTGGGGAACAGACAAATGATAGATCGTATCCTGAAGTACAAGATCTCATTTTCATTTTCTTGCTCTTCCTACGCAAAACCACAAACTTTATAAATCATGATACTACCACGGGTTTTCAAAATCATCCTACAAAAATATGACTCCCTGCCAAAAACCGCAGCAGTGAGTTCCCCAGGTTGACTGCTCTTACGTATTAATTTTTTTCAACCATTAAATACCACTTTGTTCTTTTCAGCATATTGGAATATGTTTAGAAGGTCAAAACAACAAGGAAAAATGTGATGCTACAGCTTCAGTATGATTTTACGCAGTACTTTTTCTATTCTCTAGTTACCTCTTTTTCTAAAAAGGACACATGAATTTCCAAAATATTCCAATCAATTAAATTAAGGCATTTCCTCCAGTTCTCCATTTTTTTTCCCTCCCCTTAGGATTTCACATAAATTGCTGGTTGTCTAGATGCCAGGGGAAATCAAGAATTAAAATACAGAGCCATCCAAAACATCCTCAAGACCGTAGTCTGACACTGTGGTTTCTGTCAGCGACCACACTTTCATCTTATTGGGATGCCCTTGAAAAAAACTACCGCTGTCGGAAGCAAAACCTGTGCCCGATTCATGGAATACATGAATGCAATATAAACCCTCACAGGCCAAGAAATTCCACAGACACCGCACGGATTAGCTGTGACAACATCTTTTCCCATAATATTGAACGGCGACAGAAATAAAAGACAAATGTTTTCAACATTTAAAAATCTGGGGCCGGCCCAGCCCCTGAAGTAGGGCAGTGCGTACCACTGCATGGGAAGAAGCTGCCCAAAAGCTGGCTTGCCTCGCAGTGGAAAAATCTATCTCACGTACAGAAATCTTAGGAGGGGACAGAGCCTTCACGGCAGCACAGCATCATCTCTTTGACACTTGCTCTTCTTGCACCTCAGCCGTTAGAGACCTATGCTTCCGGCGTACTCCGGCAGAGCAGCCCTCGGGCTTCTCTGATTTGTTGCCTAGAACTGGGACAACACAGTGCAGATCCAGGGAGGGGAAGCTTTGAATCCAGGTTGTACCTATCTCCCTATTTTCCTTCTGCTTTAAGAACCCCTTAGCCATAGGTGAGATCCTGTTTCGCAAGAACATGACAGATGCAGACCGCGATAGTTGGAGGGACAGGGTGTCAAATGGGTTCCTCATTGATTTAAAGAAACCCAATAAGTAACTCGATTCACCAGGTTATATGTTTTGTATTCCAGTTCTCTTGTCTTTGCATTGCAAGCACTGGAACTCTCGGCAGCGTAGGACGTTCCCCATAGGGCTTCCCCAGCTTCTCTCCTGCCACATTGGTCAGTGCCATGAGATGCGCCCACTGCAGACCATGTTTGAACAGCTGCTGTGCAGAAGATAAAGTTTCAAAGGGCTGAGCTGACCTTCCCACCCCGGTCACGGGCTAGCAGGTATTGATCATGAAAAACCTTTCTGTGAATCACAGGAATTTCTCTGGCCTTCAAAAGCCAGATGTTTAAACTAAGACTTAGTCTCTACTGTTGCCATAAATCAAAGAGTGAAGTGTAGCATTATGCAGCCAAGCAATAACTGTCTCAGAAATTGAGAGTTACAGCACTTCAAGATGTACCTGTCTACAGAATCAAACATGCATGTATCGGGTATTTCTCTTAACCCACCTTGTCCAGGACACCCTGAGAAGCATGACCCTTCAAATACCACCAAGAAGGTGGGACATAGCCGCTGGGATGGCCTCCAAAGCACCTCACTGCAGCATGTTTGTGAGTGTGATGGTCAAAAAGGCAAAGGGAGATAACATATTTGAGGTGGTGACTTTGCTGAAAAGCATAGCTCAAAGCAAAAGATGGTCTATCAGCGGATCCCTGTCCAAGGGCTTGCTTTCCAGATGGCAGTGCTCCTTCCACATCCTTTGGGCTTCAGGGAGGCAATGCCTGAAGGCCCAGTGCAGAGGTGTACATCTAAAACCCCTCAGCTGCAATACCTTTCCCTAGACACACAAGTATGCTTCTTGTTGTATGTTTATGTGATGCCCTGCAGGTCAACATAATTGCACTCTTGTTAATTTCCTGTTCATCATTTATTAGCATCTGGTGCCTCGTAGAGAACTCTTCGTATCCTGTAGGCAGGATGTTGGTCAGTGAAGTGAGGAAGCTTCCAGGCTACCATAATCCATCCCTGGCTGAGACTTTCCTGAATGCTCTGATGCAAACCCAAGGAGGGCTATTTCAAGAACTTGTGTGGTCTTATTTGTTATTGAATGTGGAGATGACACCATGCATCACATTCATCTCTGGTGCCGCTCTCACCTTAGCTGAGTGACGGTCGGGGCGGATTCATCCTCAGCCTGTCCTCGTCTGAGATGTGGGTACCACACACAGACAATAGAGAAGCTGAAAGCTCTCTGGGGTTCTGTCCACGCTTTATGTTAAGCAGCAGTGTCCCATTCCCTCCCAGAAGCTCTCAGGAATCTTCCACACTCCGTTGATCTCTTCACACCCCTCTCAGCCAGGCCACAGCAGCTCACTGCTGCCAGATGCAAGGGAGATTTCCTGCAGCAAGCTCAAAGAGCCCGGTGAAGAGTTTATGACATCTCCCCCCAGCAGCCCAGATTAACCAGGAGGGAGAAGCAGTGACTCACACAATCGCTGCTGGTCGGCAGCAAGTTCAGACATGTGATGGGCCACAGCCACAAAAGACCGGGAAGGAGAGCCATGTTTCTAGCCCCAGGTGTGAGCTCCTTCCCCAGAAAATGAATATCACGCTCCTCGGTGGTTTTTTGGCAGTCTGTGCTGAGGCCTGCCAGCGAGAACGGCAAGGTTCCTGGTCAGGAGTTGGCTCCAGGCATGTCCCTGGCCAGGCATGCCAAGTTGGATGTGACTGCTCGTCTCAGACAGCTCCTTGTCCACAGCACAGCATGGCAATGGCCCTTCCTCCACACATATGCAGCAAACGTACATCATCCCATGGAAAGACGAGTCTTCAGGCCTCCCAGGCTACAACAGATTTGGCAATAGGGGGTTTTCAAATGCAGGACTCAAAAAACCCAATAAAGTCTCAGGTCTGAAATGGCAGGCAGGATGAATGCAGGTGGACCTTACTTCTCTGGGGAGGTTTAAGGCTGATTATGAAGAAATGGAGCACGTGAAGCAAAGAAGGACCAGCTCAACCTGCTAAAACAGCCCAGGGATTTGTGTCTAGGCAGGACAATCAGGTTACCCCACCGAGGTTACAGGGGTTATTCTGAAGGGAAAAGCTGTTGGTATACAATGGATACCAGACATGAGACTGAAGGAGACAGACGGTTAAGCTGTTCCTCAGCAGTCATCTTGGGAAGAAAGACCACTTCTGCCGATTTGGTAAGCCTAAGGAACAAAGCGGTGCTCCCACATGAAAAGTTCAAGTGTGACAAGCTGCACCTAGTGTCCCAGCTCCCTCCAGGTCTGTTTTCGTCATCCCTGGGCCTGAGGGGAAAATGGGTGCTCTGCCCTGTGTTGAACCGGCTCAGCCCCTGCTGACAGACTCAGCGCTTCAAAGAGAGCGTTTGGTGCTGGTCCCCCGTTCAGCTGTACGGCAGCAGGAACAGGTCCCAGACAAAGGAAACGTTTTTTCCTACGGTGCTGCCTTCGCTGAGATTTCAGCATCGCATTCCTGAAGCAGAGGCACACACTTCAGGAGAGCCCACGCACCACAACGAACACGCAGTCACAGGGAAAGGGCAACAAGCACTTCATACGCCGTGATTTGCGTCGTACAGTCATTGTGTGCGGTGACTTTGGCACTTGGAAGTTTAAACCTCGGTGACAAGGAGGGGACGCAGGCTCTCTGCCTACAGAGGCACTTTGAAAATGTTGCCCAAAGCCTCAAAGATTATTCTTAAGAGGACTGGATGAGTCAGGGCCACAAGTGCTGACACACATCACCTTCACCAGTATAAATCCAGTTCGGACTGGCAGGCCATCATTTTAATGCAGACAGCCTCCTCCTATTGTCTCAGTGTAATTTAGAAAACTCAGGAGCTAACTTCAGTGCTCTTAAAAGTCTTATTCAATGATCGAAGGTGTTATTTTGAAATAAACAGGAGACATCATGAAGGCGTTACAAAGAAAACACCCTAAACAGGCTTTAAGAACAGGATTACCTACTGAAATGAGCTAGATGGGACTTGTGGTGCTCCTGGTGTGTCACTCTTGGCTCTGCTCCGGTCTCACCAGGACCACCACCGCCCTTCATGAGCCCACTCATGCAGTAGAAAAAGGAGGGAGGTTTTACCCTTAAACCTGTAGTGAAGATTTACACAGAATGACTGAAATAAGGAGAAAATTCACACTCACAGACTGATAAAGCACTAAAAAGCAATAAACTGTGATGTGCCAGCGGTAGGAATTAAGGGTGGCTCAAGAGAAAGAAAACATCTAAAAGGCAGGGAACAGAGCTAGGGGAAGGAGACAGATCCTCTACAAAGACAGCGGCAGGCAAATTAGAGAAAGAACACAGAGGCGGATGTTAGAAAAATATAATGTTCCTGTGGGTGTATCACTTATCAGCCATTCTTGCACATAAAACACATTTTTTCAACATTTCGAAAAGAAAAAGAATGACTGATCTGTAATTAACAGAAATAAAGGCCTGGCCCAGATCCTAGGCTAGGTTAACATTCTTGCAAAAGTGAATTTTGCTGAAATATTGGCATTAGACAGGGCAGGGCTGCTGCAGGAAGAGGGCAAATCCAGAAAAATTGGACCAGTCTGCCCACTAAGAGCCACCCAGCTGGGGACCCCGGTTAATAAGCCATGTAAATCCTATTTAACAAGTCATTTAACAACAATATGACCCCACTGAAGGGAAATCCTGGGGGAACAATTTTGCATATTTGATACAGGCACCTTTTGCATATCCTGCAGCCAATGTTTCCCTCTATGTCCTCCTTCCTGGGGCTCACTAAGGAAAGAAATCCCACGGCACAGCCACAGACATGGTTTAGAGCTTTAAATGGGAATTGCCTTGACAGTCTCTCTTGTCCTCTTCTCTCACTGACACAAACGCACACTCCATAGGAAGAAGATGCCACGGAAATCTCCTTCCTACCATCAACCTGCCCCGGGATCTGCTGATTCTGAATGACAAACTGTGACCCTAAGCACTCACAGCTCTAGAAGACACCATCGTGAGAGCAGCACCCTTTCTACAGCACACCTTTAATTACCGTGCCAACTTTACCTCTTCTACCTCCTCCTCCTCCTGTATCAGCCTCCTGTTTTCATCCCCAACCTGCGCCAGCCGATGCAAAGCCAGGAATGCAGGCAAAGCTACCACCCCCTTAAGTGGGTTGATTCTTCAAAGCAACTCGAACAACAAAGGGCAGCAATTTATCAGGAAAATATCAGCTGTCAGGAAAAGCAAATGCAAATCATTTCTCTGCTGACTGTTCTTTTCACGACTGCTGCGCAATTGTCTTGCTGATTCCCACAGCTGGATGCTGTAGCTTTCTCCTTGGCATATGTAATTGAAAGTGATGCTAGAACAACTTGAGGAAATTGAAATTGATTTCATCAACTGTGTATGTGTGTGTCAATGACACATGTGCCTTTTTTTCCTCCCCTCTCATTGTCCACTAGCATGTTCTCCAGCCCAGCAGCTGTTGACATTTTGTTTGATGGCACAATTTCCCACTGGGAAATGATGCTTCCATTAAACCCAAGTGTTCCATGAGAAGGTACACATTTCATCAACATTTTCACTAAAAACAATCAAGACAATTCCGACTCGACTGGAATACTGCAATTTGCTGAGGTCAAAATGCATCATCTTAGCTGCATCATTTAGATTTCTACGTTATTATAAAGCCATATAACTGAACACCAACTGATACAGGTGGAAAGCTACGTACCTCAGTTTCATCAAAATATTTCACTGAAATATTAACCAATGACAA
Organism: Burhinus oedicnemus; assembly: GCA_008921705.1. Classification (NCBI taxonomy): domain Eukaryota; kingdom Metazoa; phylum Chordata; class Aves; order Charadriiformes; family Burhinidae; genus Burhinus; species Burhinus oedicnemus. The sequence continues at coordinate 1,588,381 of VFFE01009051.1, forward strand.
AATGCGAGAGAGGAGAAACCTCTTCTAAAAAGAACACAGTTTGTGTCCATGAGACATTTCACAGGTTTCAGTATTTGTTCTAATTGGAATCTCATTTGCTTCAATACTGCCCATGGAATAGGATTTCCATGCCCCAGCCAGACCACGGCAGCCCGCAGTCCTGAGCATGGGATTATCAGACAGGGACGCTTGCAGAATGGATGGCTGAAGAAACTTCTCTCTTGTTGCCCTCACACATAGGCACAAATCTTCATCGCTTCAAGGCAAAAGAAGAATGGATGGACTCTATTGGTGGTTCTGGGCTTTGCTGCAACCAACGTGCCTGCTGCCTTGCTGCTCTCATCCCTCTTTTGCCTCCCCATCCATCTTCTTCTCCATCCTTTCCTTCTGTGCCCTAGGAGCCACAGTCTGTACTTGATTGTTCTGTTCTTTTCCGGTTCAGGAGTGTGCTGGGGGGTCTTGCAACAGGGTTTGTGGTTGTCCTGCGTTTGTCTTAACCCATGCAAGGTGAAGGGTGGGCAGTGTGGCACAGCCACATGCTTGGCTAGCCCTGCCTCAGGCTCAGTGAGTGCCATGAATTTAACTGTGCTCTTCTTGCATCGCCTTTCACTTCTAATTTCACCTTTCTACGTCCACTTTGCAAATTCTCTACATCTTCAGAGGACACTCTCTGCCCCGCCAGAAGATATTTACAGTTTCTCTAACAGCTTTGCAAAACTTCAAAGAATTTTTCCTTTAAAATAGATTAACAGGCACCTACCTCCTGCTCCGTTAACCTTTAGTGCCTCCATTTTCTCCACCATGTTTTGGGAGTGCGCGCACTGGTCTGGGCCTAAGCCTAAGCATCTCTGTAGCTGCGAGCTTCTCGTACGGTAGTGTCAAGAGTCTAACTACCTAGAGGGGCCTTCAAGAAATTCGTCAGGTAGGACAATTTTTCTTACAACTGATGTTTTAACATGTAATAGCTGTATTTAAAACAACAAGTAAACAAAACATCAATTGTTTTGGTGCACCTGAGCGAACAACTGCAGTATAGCCTAGATCAAAAAATTTTAATTACAGTATTAAAAAAGGCTTTATCAACTAAATACAGCAACTGGAGAAATTACAGCTCATGAATATGCAAATTACCTGACAAAACGTTTCTGTAAACGCTTCAGTAATTTTCAGAGATAAACCTTGAACAAGCTGCCTCTTTCATTTGCAGTTTTATTTGTTGATAAATATCCAGTTCTCTCCACCACATTTTTAGGAAATATTTTTAATGCAGTCATCATTTAAAAGCACTTCTTGTAGATGAAATGCATTAAATGTACCCAAGGCTCTCCTCCTGCATTAAAGGGCTTTTTAAAGCCTAAAGTGCAAGAATTTTTATTTCCTTTTAACATTCAACATAGCAAGTGAAGACAAGTCACCTCAGGCCTCAACGTCTGACAGTCCACGATATAGCAAAGTCATCAAACCAACCACAAAATCAAACACCGACATTTTATGACCATCTAGGACAAAACTTGGGCAAGTGAAGACCCCAGAGAATTTTAAGATACTGGACTGATGTTGCCCCACAGGCTACAGCGGGAGCTTCACCTTTCTGCTTAACTGAAAGAGTAGAAGAAACTGAAGACGGGGAATATCCAGTGTCATGGATCTGCTCAAACGCTTTACTAAGGCACTCCAGATTGTCCCTGAAGATGAGCGTCAAGCTGCTCTCAGCAAGGAGTTGTGCTTGGAAGACGTGAGACAACTGTATATTGACGTCAAGGGGAACCCCGCAATTGCCCTGAAAGGAGACTGGTTCCTATCTGACCTGCTTGCCTGGAGAGACCCAGCACCATGGTCGAGTGCCCTATGTCCTGTTCTGCTACCTAAGAGGATGCAGATAGGCTCCCCAAGATCACATGTATGAGATGGCATCTCCCCAAGCCTCTCACCAATGACTGTAATTGTCTCCGCTACTGATACAAGATTCCTTAGAGAAGGAATTAGAAAAATGTGACAAATTCATATGTGTTCCAACGAGAGGTTGCTTTGCAATCACTTGTCTTCATTCAACAAGGTACTGAGCAGATCCCCACCTGCCCGCAGCAGGAAACCTGGCGCTGATGAGGGAGAACCGCTTCTTGCTTCCCGGCCTGAGCCGCTTTCTTTTTAGCTGCAGGAGACTTGCTGGGGAAGCGAGGACGGCCAGAGTTTGACCCACGGCAACAGCCACGGAGAGCAAGCGTGGATCTGATCTCGATTTCACAACACGCATTTTTTCGATGGCCGTGCGTGCTTCCAAAGCGTCGGCAGGGCTCCCTCGCCTCCTGTGTGCTGCCTGCCCTTTTGACAGACTAGCCCTTAGGCTGGGCTTTGCTACGCAGGGAATATTTAATCCATCTGGTATGAGAGCACAAGCAGATTGCCTAGCTCTCACCCACCAGCAGACTACACTGGTTTTTATTCTGATCACTATAAGCAGGGAAACTTTAATTAGGGAAAAGGAGCTTTAGAAGAGCTAGTTTGCCTTAGCACAGAGACTTCCCTAGCGTGGTCCCAGGGCCTCCTTGGAAGCCACTCAAGGCTCTTTTGTTTTCACGCTTCCCCCACTGCACCCTGGACGGCCGTCACATACGTAATCCCAGCCTGAGACCCAACGCATGTATTCGCATCCAAGGGTCCTAAGGGCAGCCAAGGCCAGGCTGAAGGGCGTGTGAATTATTGAGGTGGGATCTGCATGATCCCAGACTGTGGACCTTTATCATCTCTAGGCTGTAAGCATACAGCCCAAGCCTTAATTTGAAAGGTGATGTCACATGATTGATTATTTTGTTATGCTCAAAATCTTGTTTTATCAGCAAAGAGGAAGCACACCACATATATATATACGAATATCTATTCGTATATATACAAAAGGCCAAGTATTTATTGTTAGCATAACTGAAGTCTTAAGACTGTAATCATTATTAGTCCAGATTGATTTTTTAATTTTATTTATGGAAAAAGAGTGAATAACAGCATGGTGAGAACTGCTAAACGCACACACTTAGTGTCTACCCCGTTTCCTGGTGCTATCGTCTCCTCTTCCCCTTCTCTCTGGGTCCCAAGGCCAGAGGTTTCGTTCTGGCATTTGGGGGTGTGGGGGTGTTTCAGTGAATCCCCATCACCTAGAGTCCCCCCCAGCAGGAATATAATGTTCACGTTGATGTTTTCTTCTTCCTCATGCTAGGATCCACTCGGCATCATTTTTATACGTTTGCTAACATGCTTTTACACCTTTATTCTTTCTTCATCAGTCTGTAGCTCCACGTTACATCTGCATTTAGTATATATGATGGTTTTTATGCCTGCTGGATACCATTTCTCTGTACATCCCTAAAACCAGTTTTGTCCGGCTCTACATCTGCCTTTCTTTAACTGACCATGGGTAAGCTGTTCGTGGCTGCGGGGTGTCCAGTGCCACCCCCGTGCCCTGCCGCTTATCACCCCCTGCCTGTACTCCCCTACGCCACATCCTCCATCCCCAAGGCTCCTGTTACCATACCAGGACTGTATTTCTCTACACTACATCCTTAAGGTAGAGTCATAAAACCACGGTGGTATCATACAAAGATAAACAAAAGTAAAGCAAATTAGCCATAGACATTTGGCCCATTAGAAAAATTGCTGTCACGACTACAGCAAGCAGAAGAAAGCTGCAGGCAGGTCAAGAAAAGCTCAAACAGAGCAAGCCTGGCAAGCCTCTGTCCTGAGCCCTTGCAAACTCAGTGCAGAGGACATGCATTTATTAGGCCAGCTCAGGGCATTTGAGCGAAATCAGAATAGGTTGGTGAAGCATTTGAAAACGTGAGTCCTGCCCCAGTGTACCAGTGGGGTAAGCAAGAGGGGAGAGAAGGACGGTTTGAGTCAGAGGACAGCGTGAAGTGGCCGTGGATAAATCCAGGTTAGAAAAAGAAGAAAAGCCCTTAGTATCTGGAAAAATAAGAGCAGTGAAGGCAAAAAATCTAGGTAGTTTTAAGATGGACTGCTGTCAGGTTAAAAAGGGAGTGTCTGGACATTACGTGGCAGTGGCAGGGACTGGATGCAGTAACGCGGGAAAGCCTTCTCCAGGCTTACTGATTTGGGAACGCAGGAGAGGAGGGGAACCAAAGACAATATTTCACAAAATAGTTACAGAAGGTAAGTAATGGTTTAGCCCCCTAACCTGGATGATTTTTAACACACTCTTTGGAGGTTTATGTATTCTGCATAATATGAGGAGCCACAGGAGCTATAAGAATATAGAAAAGGGACAAAACCCAAGCACTTAAAAATGCAATTGAAATCCCTCTGCCTAGGGACTGCTCTTCTGCAAGCTGGTATCGGGTACTAGCCACAGTTATAACGTATTTCATTTCATGAACCATATTTTTGCACAGAGATTTTCCATCATTTCCTCTAGCGTTCCCTCTCATGGAGTTCACCTCACCTCATCGCCTCCAACAAATGCCTTCGTAAAAGCATCGGTGCACCTAGAAAATAACACCAACACCCCACATAAACCTACAGCTTTGTCAAAGAGCTGCTGGGTTAGGCTGTTGTGCAGCTGAGGCACATAGGAAAGGATTCCAGATAAATTACCCTGATTTCTGGAAAGCTGTGTCTTCTTTACGGAACTATTGTGCACATCAGAAGCTTCAAACATGTTTGTTCAAGCTGCTATTTTACAGCTTGACCACAGCCGCGCTTTTTACAAGAGGAAGCGAAGCTTCAGAAGGTGGCAATTAGCTCTGTAGCCCCAAGACACACGTGGCTTTGGTAATTTCGTGGAAGCTCTCCATGATCTGGAAATGCCTGTAGCCTGTACTGAGGGGATGCACTTCCAGCCCCCGTTTTGGGGGTGGGGAGGGAGAGGAAAAAAATCGGGTCTGAAACAGGAATGGTATGGAATGCTTTGGGATTTGAAAAGAAGAGGACAATGTCTCACCTTGCCCTGCCATGGTTTCGATCGATTGGATTAAGTGACCATTAGACAATTTAAAAAAAAAAAAAGAAAAAGCCTGTATTTACCATGCATATCTGTTCTTCCTGTATGTGAACAAAACATGCACATACGCACGTAATGCACAGACATATGGATGCTTGAACAGATCCTATCCCTCTCCTCCACCTTTTATTTTTTTTATTGCCTCAGACTGCAAACGATTTGGTCATAAACAGTTGATTCCTATGCTTTTCCATAGCAGCAGGGCTCCAGTTTTGTTTAGGTCTTAGAGCGACAGCTATGATGAACACGCTACACCAAATAAAAACCTCCACAATTTAGTAACGTGGTGCTTCTGTAAACACACACGTGAGATCCAGAGGAGACTGAGGCAGAGCCTGTGATACTCCTATCACCGGAAACCGAGGATATCCTGACTATGTGCAGTTTCTCAAGAAAAGCATGTGTGTGTAATTGTCATGCTGCCCAGTAGACTTATTTGTTCATTTTCCATCTCTGAAGTAGGATGAGCGTTTCCCACCTCACAGAGATGGAAAAACCCCCCAGTGGCTTTCTTTTCCTGCTCTGACTGCCAGGCGACTGTCAGATCAAGGGATTAAGATACATTTTCCTCAAGGTCCAGCCAATCTCATCTGGCTTCACACAGTTATTTGTAATTACTTTTCTTTTCCCTTAAAGCCAACATTACTTTCCCCTAGAATTACAGTCAGTTATACCTCTTAATGCAGAAAGCAAACGTTTTTTAACACGAAGTTCATCCTGCTCTTAAAAATAATTATTTTTTGGCACTGATGGGAGAAGAAATGTCTTCCTATCAGAGCGATAACATAACAAAAAGGACTACAGTGATGAGCCAAAGGTCCTGAGCAGCACATAAAACACCAGAGTTGATTTTTACATTCCACTTTAATATTTAGCATCTTAAAGCAGCACTCAGCACGCGTCTTGAGAGGTATGCTAAACTTAACAGGACTTAAAGATCTGGCTGTAAGCGGCATCGGTAAGAAGCAGAATACCCTGAGCACTCCCTGTCTCCCGGGGAAGAAAAATGACTTTTCAGCCCTCTTTCCAGTAAAGCCATCCTAGCCTGGCCCACACACGTGACTTTTTATCAGTGCAATGAGTATGTGGCAGCTGAAATGCAGAGATATTGATGGGTAATTTTATGAGTGCTTCTGCCGATAGATGCTTCTACGATGTATTTGATGGAGGGAGTGCTGAGCGATGCTGACCGTCTGTGACACCCCCTCAATTTACCAGGATGAAAAAGCGCTCAGGACCTCTCAGGATGTGTCCTCGCTGGCAAAGAGTGAAATGCCTTTTTCAATTTGCTGGGAAGAAAAATAATAAAAGGCAAAAGCAACCCTTGAAACGGTGAGGTTCAGAGAATGGCTGTACGACTGTGCAGTTAAAAGTCATAATTAGCAGACGAGTCCTTGGCTCTGACTCCCTCTGATTGGAGACAGTGTTGTCACTTACTTGTGACTCATTTCCTAATACGGAAAAATAAATAACGCTGGAATCCCCAAATACCTATTTTCAGCCTTCTGATTAAACTGAGGATGTGGAAGAAGAAATGTCTCCTCTCTTGAAAGATGACAACAAAGGAATGAAATGCTCAAATATCTAATATGGATCAGTTCTTCCAAAAAACAAAAATCGAAAGCTGAATATTAAGCAGGTCCAGCTGGCCCCGTCCCAAGCAGTGGGGACCTGCTATCCTCCAGAACAGCCTGAAGATCTATTTCTGCAAGCAGTGGATTATTTTTTTTTACAGCTTTCCTAAAATCCTAAACCACTCCTGGATGGAAAGGAGAATGTAAGTGCTACCGATGTTCCTGTGCTTGTGGGGATGGAGGGGGGAAGTTTCAGCAGAGAGTGAAACTGGGGGTCCATGCACGCCCAGACTCAATGGCAGAGCCGATACACCAGCCCGGAGAAGGTGTCTCCACACTGGTGACTGCACTGCGGTTCCTCCACAGAGCAACAGATAACACCACACCAGCCAGGTAAAGCTGACACCACCCCAGTTTTGGGGGTGGGGGTGGTGTTGGGAAGGGGCAGTGTGAGTTTTCTTATGTACATAGACTTGGCAAATTGAGATTATGCAAGCAAAATTTGGATTCCAATTTTGAGTGCTGGATCTCAACGCTGACCTGAATGAAAGGCGTCCAAGCCTTTAAATTCACCTATTGCTGGATACAACATTGCCTTCAGGTCTTTTAAAAAAAGGCTCCACCACAAAGCAGGGAAATGGAAAACACTAGAAAAAAATAAAAATAATAATAACAAGTCTGCAGATGTTCTAAATTACTCATTACCGACACACATAACCCTCCCCACTCCATCTGTGGGCACCATAATTTTCGTCCTCCTTCTGCCCCTGGGGTTCTGTAATGCTTTGTGTATTTACTTTCGTTGAAGTCCGGTAGCAATAGCATTAGCCCTGGGCCAGGCGACCTTTACGTAATGTGGGGCCGGTGGTGGCCAAGCTGCTGGCACCTAACAGCTCAACCCCAGGCAGAACCATGCCGTATCCGGACCCTCGCAGCCACGCGCGGCAGCACAAGGCTGCTGCCTGCTTGCACAAAGGCGTTGCCGCTAAACCCTGCTTTTCTCTCCTCCACCCTCACATTCTCGTTTTCCAGTGGCGACGCAGAAAAAAGCACAAATAAGCGGTTAATACTGTCAGTTCAGCCTCGCTCTGCAGAACTTGAATATCTTCCTCCCACTCAATTTTTTTTTTTTTTTTTAAATAATACTGATACGTCCCTACCAGCCAGAGCCGGGAGGGTGAGTTCACGGAGCGCTACCAAGCCCTGCCCCAGCGCAGCAAGGGAAGCCGGGCGAGTAGCTCACAAAAAGGAGCTGAGCATTTTGTTCCCAGTCTGGAGAAAGAACACGATCCTGGATTGCGAGGCGGCGTGGTGTAAGGGAACTCTGGCTCCAGAGACCTGGGCAGAGAGCTGGGGACAGGGACAAACAGCGGGGCGCGCTCGTTTTTTTTTTTACAATGTACAAACGCATAAAAGCACTCCTGTAGGTACAGCCTGAATCCCACTGGCAATGGCAGCCACAGAATAAACATGACAACAAGGACTTGACACTATGCACAAGCAAATGTTTCTGACGTTACAAAGCAGTATCAGAGAGTGACTGTACGGAGCTCCATCAGCACATACCACAAAGTACACATACGTACGTGCGCTCACAGGGTACGGCACAGCCTGCACCTAAAATACGGGCCATTCAGCTGAAAGAAGTTTTTTGAGGGGCTGCAGATAATGAGAGAGAGGAGTTTAATGTGGCAGATGCCAGTTTGGGTCCCTGAGTAGCTGTAAGTGTCAAGGTAACCCCTCGGATGCTAGCGGAGATCAGCTGGAGATCACGGGGATGGGAGCACGGCTGCTTGCCAAGGCTCGGGAAGGGTCCCTGGTAAAGCATCCCAGGACCATTGATGGAGAGCGCAGGGCAGCAGAGGCACTGGTCACTGGAAAGCTGAGCTGGCAGGAACGGGAATTCTGCAAGCAAGGTGAGTCAACAGCTCAGGGATTTCAAATGCCAAGCCCTCCATTACAGGAGTGGCAAGGAAGAAGGATTTACTGCAGCTGGCATTTCTAGAGGAAAATAATTTACCTTAGCCTTTTAATGTTAAGCAATGCATACAGAGCTTGCTAAAAAAACCCACCCGAAAATGACGTGAAATATCATGGTATTATCTTTAGGAGAAGATTAGTTGACAGCCTTTGCGGTTCTGTTCAGAGCGTAAGGTCTGGATGATGCATTAAGAAGCACGCTTTTGAAATCATTTTTTCCTCAGGCACGACATGTAAAGGTGTGTGTAGAATGTATGCGTGTGGATGTCTACCACCCTCACATTATCAACACAACGTACCAAACTCTGTTTTTTCCTTATTTATACCTTTTTTCTCCAGTGGTGATAACGTCAAGGAACTGGAGCGCTTGGCTTCAGCATTAAAAGAAGCCCTAACCACGACCTCTCCGAGCTGATCTGGCTTCCTCCTGACAGCCCTCTAAAGTTAATATAAATACGAACCTCACAAACACTGAAATAAAGACTATGGAGAGGATCCTAAGCCCAAAATTGAGCTGTGGATCCCCTCCAGGCTCAGGAATGTTTTGTGTTTCTTCCAGTTACCGAGGCCAGGTCTTCAGCTGCTGCAAATGAGCAGAAATGGGGTTGCTGCGCCCAAGCTCCCGTTCCCCGTCCTCTCCAAGGAAAAGGCACGGAGCCAGGCCCCACCGCGGGTCAGGTCCAGCCCACAAGCCGCCAGCTGCAGCTCCGTGGTCTCTCCCGACCACGGAGCATTCGCAAGACTCTCCGCCGAGCTTCCTGCCATCCCGGCGGGGACGGCGGGGAGGCAGCCGGGCTGCCAGGGCGCCCGCAGAGCGGAGCCCACCACGGGGCTGCGCCAGCCCCACCATGGCTCCGAGCTGGTGCGGCCAAGGGGCAACGCGGAAACTCAAGGTACGCGGCGGCTGCGCACGGCTTTGCGGACAGACAGACTGACGGGGAGGCTCTCGGCAGGGAGAAGGGGGAGCCATGAGCCGTGCGGCAGACCCAGGCAGCAGAAAGGAAAATCAGCTCCACGTTTCTTTGCCTGTGCCAGCCTCCTACGTCCCTGAGACGTGGAAGCACGTACCACCTCCCCCTCGCGCAGATCCAGCCGCTGAGCTCCTCAAAGGACTTAAACATCAACTTCCCAGGGAGGTCCCCTTAATCTTTGTTTATAAAGGGGGTAAACAGAAAGGTTAAGAGAAATGCCTGTGATCTGACTTTTTGGAAAAGCAGAAGTTAGTTGCTGCAGAGGAGCGCTGAAAACACTCACGCTCTTCTCAAAAATAAACAATCAGGAAAATTAGGCTGTCATCTGTCAAGTAACAAACTAGTATCAAAACAAAAAAAGTTCAACCCAGGGCCTTCAAGTCCTTCTCTAGCTCTCTGGTAGCATTTAACACTTTCCCTAAACACCGCACATACACTAGGGATTTCTCTATAACATACAGAATCTGGCGTGCAGTGGACCTCGTGTATCAACGATTCAATAGCACACAAGTCTCCAAAGGGAAAGCTTTAGATGGACACTTCAGATGTTTAGCTTCAGATGTCAGACCAATTTAAAATTAAAACCATATTACCAGTATTTTTTCCAAGAATGGCATATAAAAGTATCTATCTACACAGCACAAAAAAAAAAAAAGCTCAAAGCCTATAAACATCAAGTCTACAACTGTGTTAAGTCTTCCTCTCACAGCAGAGGTGAAAACATAACCAAAAATCAAAGGGGAGAATATCAGCTTCCTCTATATTAGAAGGCTATGAAACTAATCCACATATACAAAATGATCTGGGAAAAAAAAAAAAAATCTGTAGAGAAACCTGACTGCATTTGCAAAGAACTAAGAAGCATTGCAAACAATGGCGATTAAAAAAATGAAACTCTTTCAAGAGAAAGTAAAGCTTCTGACTCTAAAGGAGTTTTAATCCTAGGCACGTTTGATTTCATTTCATTCAGAGCTTGAGCCAAGCCACAAAATTTGGGTCTGACCATTTCCCAAAGTTCAGAGCATTTTGAATCCAAAGATTTTGGTTTGGACCCAACACTAATGCTGTTATTGCATGGGTCAAATATCTTGTTATAATGATAGTAAACAGCAAGAGAAAGCTCTCAGACTGGCCAGGGCTCCCTCTGCCAGTTAATCACAGAAAATGTTCACAACAGCGGAATGAAGGATGATGTTGTGGATACCAGAACTGGCCACAACCACTGCAGCACTTACGCAGCAGATCAGTAAAGTAGCATCTGTACCCTAGGTTAAGCAAATTCAAAGGCTGAAGCAAATATGCCTATTAGCTACTGCTATTGAGGTGTCCAAAAGAGCCTTCAAGCTATTGCTGTATTCAAACCTACTCCTGACCCCCTCACTTTTGGCCGCCTGCTTTCACAAGTTTCCATTCATATATCCATGCAGACAAAGCCGTCTTCCACTGATCTCCCACCACCTTACCAATACTGAGTGGAAGGGAGCAAAGATCATGTACAGTTGAATTAAATTTGAATTAAACTGCATATAAACTCTAGGGTGAAGGGAATGACCGTCAAATGTGGAATGGCCCTGTTTCTTGTAAGGACATAAACAGGAGAAACGGCTACGAGCAGGGACTGCTGTAAAAAGCGTAAGAGAGGTACACAAAGCTGAAGAACGCATCACAGCAACAACCGCATACAGAAGTAAATACCTTTTATTCTTCTGTAGAAGCATAAGCTTTCCGATGAAGATCTCAAAGGACTTCGAAAATGTCTTATGATGCATCTGTCCTGGTGGGAAACCGGGTTCATTGTCATTTTATCGACAGGGAATCAGAGGCAAAGGTGACAAGATGCCATGCTACGGGTTCAGCAGGGCACTGATGGAGTTCGGACACGAAACGGAACTGGACCACTCCTCGGTCCCTTCACTACATGCCACTAATACTTCCCTAGATGAGACCTAGCTATAATATAGGTAAACCACAAAAATGTCCATTGCCTGAAAACTTACCAGTAAGCCCAAACCATGACTTCTAAAGCCTAATCACTTGGCTATTAATTTCATTTTTATGCATTAGCAGGAGTGCAATTTTTCAGTCTTGCTTTAACTTGTGAAGCTCCCCATGCAATAAGCTGATTCGGTGGAGGGTTTCTGCCCGCACGCAAATGAAGAGCTTGACCTGGCGAGTACAAACGAGCACTAGCCTTTGTCTGCAGGAACAAGTTGTTATGGTTCATTTTACAACCCTGAAGGAGGCACAGGATGTCTAAGGAAAACATATTGTGGGGCTGAATGAATGGGGCATCAATTTCCTTGACAGAGATGTCCTGCCTGGCTGCTTTGCTCTCCTTGTAGTTTTGATACACAGTTTGGTGCCTTCATTCTGTGATAGTGGGACCTCTGCCAGGTGTTGCTACAGACATTCATAGTGAATGGCTTCAAGTGTGAAATCAACCCAGTTTTCTCTTTTTACAGAGTAGGGAACTCTCTTTGTGATCCAAATAAACCTTGAAGAAGGCTTCAAGCCAACTTCGTCACTGTTTGTTCTTACGTAACTAGACTAGGAACACTCAGTACTCAGAAGTAACAACAATTCTCCTATATACCTAAAAAACTACATTTACTTTGAACTTATCAGCAGCAAAAGCCTGTCATCTTTGGACATCATCCACTAGAACTGCCCAAGACAACTTATCTATTTTTTTTGGGTGCCAACAACAATGGACTTGATATTGTCCGCATTTATCAGAACGGATTTGTTACCCAAGATGCAGATAATGAAAAACAATTCCTTGCCTAGTGGGTCCAAATATTTTTCTGCTGAACTAAAATGACTTTTTATGTCATATTCACCCATGAAATCCATGGCCTTAAGAATCCAAAGCAGTAATAGGCTGCATTCATTCTTCAGGGCACAGATGAGCACAGTCAAAACCTGTCCACAGGGATCAGCTTCCACCTTTGCTTATAGTTAGAGCAAACAATGCAGGAGACACAGTCACCTCTCGTCTCCACACTGGTGTTCTTTCAGATGGCACCACATCCTAAATAGCTGTGTTACCCTCGGTGCCGGAATCGCACCCAGTTTGCAGCAGGAGCACCTGAAAATTTCAAGCTGGAGCACTACGGGACTCAGGTCCTCCAGGAGGAGCTCCAGGACGATGGATCCTGCCAGCATCAGCCCCAGCCCAGACAGTGCTGGCACTGACAGACTCCCACAGCCAAATCCCTTCCCATGCCCGCTGGGGTCATCCTGACCACTACAGGCTTAGCCTAAATCCTGGCTGGCATCCACCGCTAAAAAATGTAGGAGGGAAAAAAAAAAAAAAAAAAAATTTGCCACCCATATTGTGGCGTTATCCCTGGGGAGTTATCTCCCCAGGGAAGGAGGGGAGCAGAGGAGGCAGGTCTCCCTGCCCGGACAGCAGAGCTCCTCCGCAGCCAGCCAAAGGGAGGTGGGCAGAAACGGGCTCAGGCACCTCGGGGGGAAGCTTCACACCACCCGATTTAAGCATCTGACTTCGGGGTCATTGGAAACACACCAAGGGAACAAGCTGTATTTCCCGTCAGGGAGTTCCTGGTACAGGAGTCCCCAGCGGGGTGGGGAGGGTGCCCGCAGACGGGTGCTTCAGAGGTCCTCACTGGATTCCGGATAGAGCCTAGAGCAGACTGAAGGCCCTGCAGCGAAGCAGCCCTGCTTTCAGACAACAGAGAGCAGCTGTTTGCCAGGTATTGCCATTGTTCTTCAATTGCCGGATTGTTTTTTCCCCCCCCGTAGTGGCTTACAGAAATCTGACGAGCATCTGTAAGCAGCTGCCATCCTGAGCCCGCAAAGGCACCGCAGGGTGACCCTCAAGCACAGGCTGCGTCTGGGCGAGCTGGGAAGCCAGGCTCTCCTCCTGAAGCTGTCGACAAATTTATAACTGCTCCAGACCAGGCACAGAGGGAGAACTGTAACACGTACTCACCGCCGGGTTACGCATACACCGCCGAAACTGCTGGGTGACAGTCAAGCACAAGTCCCAGAATGTTTAACCTGCATAAAGGGCTTTAAGTTTAAAATGAAATGAAATAAAAACAGCATTTAACGGCACATCCAGCTTGCTACCACCTCTGGTGGCCAAGCCAAAAGTATTAGGTAGAGTTAACTTTGGCTGACACCGCAGCATTTACTGTTTAATTTCCTGATACTTAAAAAATAATTTTTTAAAAATATCTGTATCTTGAATATATCTGTGTTACTGGGAACAGCTCCTCATTTCTTTAACAACAGCTGTGTTTTTCAATTCGCATTTCACAGATTTTTCTCCTTCTAAACTCAACTCCATACAGCAGCACCCACAGCATCTTGGCAAAAACCTCCCTCCCTTGGACAAATATGTCACCAGACATTTCTGGCAGGCTGTCCCCTCACAGATAACTGGCATGCCAAGCTAAGAATAGGATTAGTTGCTTCTCTAGCTACTTTGTCCAGGTGCCTGCAGACGGTCACTTGGTGTGGCAGTTCAGCTTCTCAGAGGCAGAACGCAGGACCGGGCTGTATCCCTAGCGAATTATTAGGAAGCATGTGGAAGCATGCGTGGGTGTTTGGGTCAAACACATCAAAAACCAGTGCTAAGCATCAGACTTCAGCTGTCCGGTGATCCCTGGCTACTGCGACCAGAAAAGCCTTCCCAAATATTTTATTATGGGACAGTCAAAGCATTACGCCGTCCTCAGTCATCTGGATCTAGCTCTTGTCACAAAAAAATATCCAGATTATAGAGATCGGTAGTACAGCCCAAGATGCGACTTCTTTTTAGGCACAACAGCCTACAATTCTTATGTGCCTAACGCAATACACACACGGTCCAAATTATATCTATAATTAAGATGTAAAACACTTCAGGCAAACAAGTTAAAGCTTCACTGGAGAGCCAGATGTAGTGCAGGTGTGCTCAAAAGACTCCTGAGTAGTATTTATCATAAAACATTTACAGGAGGTCCTAAAGCTTCGTGGTCTTTTGTAGCATTCTACAAAACATGACTTTTTTTTTTTTTTTTAATTGTGAACTTATCAAGTGGCAGGAGATAAAAGACCATACCCCTTGAGGAGACGCCTGTGGGGAAATAAGGAGAGAGAGGGTTTGTACAGGAATCAAGCGTTACAAAAGGCACAAAGCAAAGAAGAAGGTGACGTACGTGTAAGATTGTACCGTGAGGCAAGTGAGAGGCGACAGCTCGTGGACCTTGAGATAAAGAAGTTAAGAAGCAGAGTTTACCGCAGTAAAGCCAGCTGAGAGCCCCAAGAAAAGGCTGCAGCAAAGGAAGAGGAATCACAGCTGGGAAAAAACTACTGGTGTCTCCCCCAGGAATTTCAAGTGGTTTCAGCCATCAGCGCAGGGGGACTAATTCTCTGCAACTGTCTGTTACACAGGGGACTGTGTATTTCTGTGTGGGTATGTATGCATGTATAACGCACGTGTGTCATACACAGACAGTATGGAAATAAAATTTTTCAGTGATTAGCCATTTTGATTCCTTTCTGCACCTTCACTTCCTCTGACTTTTCAAGAGACCCGCAGTCTCTTCGCCAATATGCAGTGGCGAAACTGGAAGAAAAAAAACTACATGCAAAAATATCCACTTTGTCAAGTGGAGGCTTCCTCTCTCTGTGTGCGTGTGAGTATGTAATTCCCCTCCCATTGTGTCCTGGGAACATCGATTGTCCCCCAGGACAGCCGACTGGCCGGTCTCTGATTAGGCTCCAGCCACCTTATCAGCTTGCCAAGCACGCACAAGTCAGACCTCGACACCAGCCTACGTCCTCATCTTAGCCGCGATCCAACGTTTTCCCTGATGCCTTTTTTTCTTACGTGACTGCGTGCTGCACTTTAGGTCCGAAGTTTCGGTGGGGACACGAGCCCGCTGAAGAGAGAAAACGCAAGCGAGAGCTCCCTGCAGCTTGGCCCCGCTCCCAGCAAGATAAGGGCTCCCCGAGCTGCGTGGGGACGGACGCACCCACCGTGGCCCTCAGGGTACCACTATCTGCCGTGGCCAGCGAGGCTTTCCTCGCTGCCGCTGGGCTGCACACCGCTCACGACTTCACGATAAATGTGTGGCAACAGCTGTTTCCACATACACAAAGGAAAACCGAGGGCTACGATAAGAGGCCGAAATTCGCCGCGCCAAAAGGGAGGCGCGGACAGAAAAGCTTGAGGGGGCACCACTTCAGGTGGCCAAACACGCACAGTTAAACAACTGCTTCCAGCAGGTAGGAGGAAGGGATAGAAAAGTGACCTTTCCCATTAAGAATTACATATTTGTTTTGTTTCCCTACAAGTTATTTTTTCTGGCATCGTGACATACAAAACATTTTGAACTTTCTAAGGAAACTGTTAGTAAAGCACTGAACATTACTGTGAGGGCGCGTTTGAAAAACAGAACAATTAGGCATTTAAAAGTTTATCTAACTTAGTCACTGGTAGCTTTCAGATTTGTCACCACTAAAGGCAAACGGTTTGGGGGTCAGTTTAATGATTTCTGTACACGACACCTCTGCCTATAGGAAGAAGAGATCTCTTGAAAATTTATCATTGTCTATAAGTTACCCTCCACCCCTCTGCTGCAGTCTACTAGTGCACATCCTGGAAAAGGAAGGCTTTCCAAGACAAGGGCGTTTTGTTTAAACCTCAAGAGCCCAAACCCTTAGGGACTCCCTGAGAGCGGCTCTGCAGAGCTGGGGGTCCAGCAGCCCCAGGTACGCACGCAGAGGCACAATGCTGGCAAAGCGACAGCAGAAACCGAGCCTCACGGGGAATAACGCAATGTTATGTTCCTTACTTTCGTTATAATTCAGCATTTCAGCTCAACTTCTACCAAGTTCCCCGGAAAAATTTTGCAGAGCCACTGCCAATGTTTAAGGCTCTCCAAAAATTCAGCCAGACAGAAGAGGAAATTCCACACAGCGTGCAGAAAGTCTGCAGGAGGGGTTTCTGCTAGATAACGGGAAAGATGTGGCTGAGCTCGGGCTAGCACTTCCCTAACCCCTTGCGTGAACTTCTCGAAGGTGTTCAAATAGGAGGTTTCCTATTGATGCCGAGGGACTGCCTGAACAGAAAGGTAATTATTAAAAAAGCACAGAAGAATCAGGAAGGAAACATGTTTCACTAAACGAGAAAACTGTTTTCTTCTGAGTTGCTCTAGGAGAGCAGTAACGGGGAATTCATTAGCTTGTTCCTACTTGGGAGGGTATTGAAGGGTAGGATCCCGCCACGCTTCATGCAGTCTATGTAAGCCAATCCATCCTGTCTTATCTGAAGCCAAATTGCTTTTCCCTCTTTTAAAATAAAATACAGAAAGGCTATTTAAATTTTACTCAGAGTCTTGAAGAGCGCAGGGCACCATGGTGAAGATCGTGCTACGCCTGGAACATGAGGCATCTCTGACCAGAAATGCCATGGAGGCACAGAGATAAATGCCGCGACTTCATTGCGTTGCTCGTTACTTTCTCAAAACAATGAACTTGAGAGTAACTGTAGGTGAAGAAAGGACAGAGGACGTGATGGCGTTTTTCACAAAGCTGGAGAGAACAGAATAGACGTGACTGTCAGTGGCCGAGACCTGGTGCACGGCCAGGTCTGCAAGTGGGTGGCTATTTTAGCTTGAGAAAGAGAGAGGTGCGGGTGCCATGGAGCAGCGCACGGGCGATAGCATGGTGCCGAAAGGCACGGCTCACAGCCTGCCAAGCCTCTCCGGCAACACTGGTTTTAGGAACTGAGGTGAGAAGTTAAAATGGGGGACAGATAACAGCAAAAGAAGCTGGGACCTAGCTTTGATCTTAGGGATGGAAAGTCATGATTCACAGACGGAGGCTCCCGTGGCTGCCAGGAGGAAGAGGAGCTTCGATTCCAGAACAAGAGGTGGTTGCTGGAAGCAGAGCACACCAGAGATGCGGCCTGAAATCCATGGAAGGAGAAGGAGGTTTGGCATGTGGAGGGGCTGCAGCTCCCTCATGGAGCATCCCTGCAAACAAAGGTTTCTCCTGGAGTTTTTGGGTGGAAAAAAGTCATTTCACTCCCAGGGCACAGTACTTTCAGCAAGAAGATAAAATTCACTTCATATTTGGCAGCCGGCTGACTCACAGCACTTCTTCAGCCCGGCAGCTGCCCCACGAGGCAGCAGAGCTCGGCCGGCTCCACCACAGCCCCACCACTGGGCTGGTCAGAGGCTCCCATCGAGCGGTGGGTAACGCACGCCTTCAGCCAGCCCGGTGCTGGGCCAGCCCCCAGGAGGAGCTGGGGTTGTCAGGGTGGGCTCTTTTAACTGCCATTCACAGGGGCAAGAATGAAGTACCTCCTGAAACGACCCGGAGGCAATTGATTCATCTCAGAACGATGATTTCAGGATTTCCCCCACATCAGGCAAATACCAGCTCAGATGCCTCTGACTGAGGTTTCAGAAGGCTCACGTTAGGGTTTTAACAACCCTAGCCACCTAGAAGAAGGAACTTCAATGCAAGCTTAGATTTTTGCAGCAAATAACGTGGCTACGGAAATCCACAAACAGGATCCCATCTCCCAACAGGATTATACAAAAGCATAAAACACAAAAGCCCCAAGCAAATCCACGGAGACATCACACCATATATGCAACCACAAAGGGCTTTAGAGCCCAACATTCAACCTGAGAACCCAAATAACCAGGATTTCCAAAAAATCCTATTGCTTTCATTCCCATTCAATGCTTAAAGTTGTTTCCACACAGGAAAAGGGTCTATTTATGTTTCATTAGCGCTGGTTTTGTGTATACCAATAGACTGTGTGTATATAGGAGAGAGGGGAGTATGCTATGCAGCTGTGAGCTTTCTTGGCTAATTACTTGTTTTCTCTTTCTGAGCAAAATAAATACAACAACAAAATTCAACAGGGCATAACAGCACATCTATTAAGGCTGTACATTTTCCATCAGACTCCACTGGTATCTGTCTTAGCCACGCTTAGGTTAAGAAACCCAGTCTATGGTATCATTCATAAAGAGGAGGTGCAATGACCTGCACAAATACATATACTAAACCAAATAAAATAATACCCTGACTTGCCATGGAGCGATGTACGGTAATGATTCCAGAATGTCAGTTAAACAGATGTTAAAGTATTTAAGAATCTTCAGCATCAGCAGCATCAAAACATTTTGTCCTAAATACGGAAGCCTGTTACATCCCCTCAACTTCAAAGATTTTATAGAAACCCCTAGCCTGAGCTGTGTTGCTTACTTTTTTAAAAAAACCCACAGTTTATTTCAGCCTCAGTTTTGGAAATGATAAATATTCCACGTCCTGTGAATGCTTTTGGAGTTCAACACACCTAAAACGCATTAAAACTGTGCTTTTAAAACAAAACCATTGCAGCACTTAATACCCTCAAGCATAACAACGCTTTAGGCAGCAGCTGAATTACAAAGTTTTACAAGACGAAACAAAAGAAAGTTTTCATAAATGATTTGCAAACGCTAACTTCTAAATCACAGGCTGTAGCGTGGTGTACTGGCACTAAGAAGTAACAGATATTTCAGGTCCCAGGCTGCCAACTGGCAAAACCTACTGGTGTTCATACACTTCGGAAACAGGTCCCAGACTAGTCCTTAAAGCAGACCGGCTTGAGGATGATTGCCTCATGGAACAACGATGTAAGACAAATTCTTGAAACACAAATTTTGCTTGCAAGTCACCTTTCAGAGGTTGACTCTAAAGTCACATAAGTTCTACTTTGAAGCTAGATGAACCATTCTTGTATAAGTTTCCCCATGCATAAGGGTTTGGGGAACAAATTCATATTCATAGGTGAAAATCAAATATCTTTAATAACCTGCCCATATACAAGTTATTTTCCTTTGCAGTAAGGAACATGGTCCCTAAATGTCTAAATTAGGTTCTAAATCAGAAAACAGAAAAGGAAATATTTTCCGTATGTTTAATTTTACACCATAATTATTTATTAACAAAGCCTACAGATACGTGTTGTTACCCTTATGGGAGTTCAAACAATATTCTTACTATTTAAAATATGTTCTTCAATTTGCCGCTAACTGCAGACATTTAGTAGTTCCATATTTCACTAGCAGTAATTATTGCTCGGAGCCATACATTCACGATCTATACGGATCACAGGGAGACACCTGCGTGGACTTAAAGCTTAGCTAGCCCCAACATTACTAAACTGTCTGAAAACGTTCAATCCCTTAAAAAGAGCAAGTTGCAAATAAAACTTACTAGCACCACTTTTTTTTTTTTCTCCATTACATGCAAGTATTTGATACAGCCTCACGGAAGCCAACATGGTAATGAACTGTAACTAGTAACAAGTTGTAGCTGTACTTAAAAAGAGGGGAAACGGACTCACTGCTCTGAGCACAGGTACACGCCACTAAATACGGTGACGTTATTAAACCTCCCGGACCAGAAACAAGCGGAGTCCCGAGTTTTCTCGTTTGAGAACAAAGGTTCCAAAACTTTCTCTCTTCCTTCTTTCCGCTCCCTCCCCCTGACCTGGCCAATCTGACCTCCCTGAGGAGCTGTGACCTGCCCCTAAAGGGACTTTACTGCGCAACTGAAGCCGCAGCCTGTAGGGCACTAGGTTATCTCCCTCAAACCCCAGGGGATGGGACAACCTACCCGGCACTGAACCTTCCTTCACCTATTCGCCTCCTGGATGCCACAAAGGCCATCGCTGATCCCGCAGGCCCACTGGCCACGCTTTGCTCCAGCACTTTGCTAGGGAGCAGAAGGGAAGCACTGCCAGCAACGGAGGGGACAGCCAGGGCTCTCTGCACTAGATGCTGGCACTGACCAGGCTCACAGGTTGGGACACGGGGAGAGAGAGGAGGAGGGGGGGAAGCTCAGTGCAACTGCTTTGTCCCATGCATCCTACTGCAAGAGAAGGCAAATGCCTAGCGTCGTGGATCGGGAGACAGCCTGGCCACATTCCGCACGTTTAGTTGGAGCCGCACTGTGCTGGGAGTATATTGCCCAGCACTAGGTTTTAAATGTCCCGTAAGTGCATGACCAGCAGTACGGTTATTGCTCTGCGGACCCTGGAAAATACCATAATGTCTGCTGGAAGCAAAGAACTCGTTAAAATGGCTTGAGCCAGCTATGGTAGAGGTGATGTTGTTTGTCCAAAACCTTTCCCCAGGACTTGCAGAGTCCTGGCTTTTTCCAGTGCCCCCCAAAACCCCTTGCGAGAGAAGAGGCTGTTAATGAAGCAAATCTGTTCTTCACTTCCTTCTGTACCTTCTGCATCTGACGTGAGGGGTCACCACTGAATTCAGTGCAAGCAATCAGCCACGTGCTGTGACTAGGAGAAATAGCAGCACAAGTGAAAAACCACAGCACCAGTGTGATTCACTTCTGCTTTACTAATCTTTAGCCTGTTAATTTTGCCACCAAGTATTTTGATTGCAATTTTTAAATGCATCTGAAAAGCCAGTTTATGGAGCATGAACCCAACTTAAGATGTAGAAATTTTAAGCCCGCTGACAGTGAAAGCCTACATTACTATTTCAGGGTGTGACTTGTGTTGCTGGAATGCATGCACATCATCAAATTATTAGGTTTAGCTTTGAAACCATTTGTTTTAAATAAGGTGTGCATACTTTTTTTTTTTTTTTTGGCTGGAGTGGTGCTATTTCAGCTGGGCTTCCCACTTGCAACAGTGTCTCAACACAGTACTCATTTCTGTTACTCTTTATAAAAAATTGAGATAACATTTTACCTGTATGTTTCCTACAGAGCCAAAATATTTAATCTTAATTCAATGGGAGGAAGGAGCAATAATTGTTTGGAGCATAATATCATAGATGAATGATATACTTAGATAAATTTTTAGGTATGGATAAGAGAGAAAAAAAAAAAAAAGGTCCTGAGAAGCTGTGGGTTCCCACATAACTGTTACTTCTTCAGTGTTTTTCAGAGATGTTCGTTTGTTTTTCATGTAAATGACTTTGTTTGTCATCAACAAGCATTTGAATCCCACTGCTTTCATGTGGGGTGGCCAGCATGGCCCGTCTCAATTTAGCTGTGAGTTCCATAGGTAGCCACAGTAGCAGGAACCCCTATTTTCCACTGTATTTTATCATATTTATATTTTGGAAAAATCTCAGCTATTAATCTGCTTGGGTGAATAGTCTGTAGGAACCGGGCAGCTCTCTACAACCAACATAACGCTTTTTTCCTACATCACGTCATGGCAACTATGGTAAAACGCTTTCCCAGTGGCAGAATTATTTGCAAGAATTCAAACAAGCAGAAGTTCGCTGCACGAGAGGACAACTTTCTCTGCAGGTTACAGTCAAGAGGCGAGGTGAAATGACAGGAATTAACTTCATGGGCTGCAAATGCCTGCTACCACAGGGATCAGCGAGCGGGACACTTAGCAGGTCTCAAGGGACCTGCGTTCCGCTGCTGCCTCTTGCCCAGACCCTCCGTGCGACCACGTGCGAGGTGCTTCTCCTTACCCCGGCGCTGAGCCTGCCTGGGTCCGCAGTCAGTGAAACTTCGTGTTGCTCACAAGAAGAGACCGCATCATCTCTCACTGCGCTCGCCAACACCGAGTAGCGCTAAAGGATTCCGCATCCGCAGCACTACGGTCATCGGGAGTAAACAATGAATATTTGTAAAGTTCATCAGGAGGACAGGAAACGCTAATGGCTACTTCTGTGAAATTACTGAGCTGTCGACAAGCCGCTAGCGGCTAACTTTGCGAGATGTAGTGCCTGCATAAGGTTTTTACATACCTATATGCTTTTAACTATTGCTGAATGCAAAAATTACGTGTTTGCTGTGAAGTTATAAACTTTGCAGTTGATACCATCAACCTCAAATCGTGTACACGTTCCCTTTCACATGTAAGCACAGAGCAGCCCAAAACTTAGAAGGCAAAACGGGATTTGCAAGAGCTTTGAGAAAATTTTCAAGAATTTAATTAAGCCATTCCTATTTTAAAAAATACAAATTTTAGTGATCAAATAAGGATAGTCAAAAAAAGGTGAGGCATGCTTGCCTCAGAAATATCTCAGAAAGAACATGGTATGCTGAACAAAAAAAGCAGTCACGTCAAAAAAAAAAATAATATGAAGCAGCAGAAAGAATTCACCTGAATTAGTGACGTTACCTAATTTTCAGAAGAAAGAAATATCTGGACTTAATCCTGAGGTTCTCAATCAGCCAAAGTCTACAGTGACTTCAAGGGGAAATTTGCCTGGCTGTCAGCTACAGGACTGTTCTTTGATCTGCTTGGACATTAGTGTGGCATTAATCATGATTGCTCCATAAGATAATTAGTGATGACATGCATTTTTTACTGTCTTACATGGCACAGCTAATAGAAGAACCAGGCCGAAAAATCAGTCATAACAATTAAGTAGAGGATGATTCCTGAATAATCAGGGTAAGTTACTGCAGAATATACTGACCCATGTATTACAAATTATTACAAAACAAATAAAATATGCTGATTTATACACAGAAAATAGAAAACACATGCAGCTCTACAGCAAAAGGTAACTTAACTGCATATTCCATATTTTCTATGCAACAGAAACACCTCCATTAACACCCGCTTTATTAGATCCTTGAGTTCAGCTGCTTTACAGAATATATGTCTGTTGCAGAAGAGATTTTGACCATGAAAGATTAAATTAGTGAACTCAGATGCATGAAGCTAACCGGTGGTAGCAACCATTCTGTTCTCCAGCCTTGTCTATCGGGACTTACAAGATGAAAAAAATGAAGTCTTATATGCCAGTGCTGGGAGACACAACTCAAAATGCTGCTTGGTGGCCTGCTCCCACTCCGGTTTCACTTTCCTGAGTCCTTTCCTCTTGGCAGCTGCAGGATTTACTCATAGTTAGAAAATTTCTCACCTTCTTACTGATCCCAGCCCACTCTTAAACGGCCGCAGGTCCCTGCTCCATCTCCCAGGCCTGGTATTTTCTTATTCTCCGGAGGCTGCATGAAGGGGCTGTACCACTGAGCCCTCTCGCCTTGCCCCTTCCCAGGCTGGCAGCGCCTCGGCTGCCAGGGAATGGTGCCGAGCCTATGCCAGAGGGTACGTGGCACTGCATGATGGCAGTGATGCAGCAGAGGGAACGCAGTTTCCACTGTTCACCCTGCCCCAAAGCCTGGTCACAGCATCCTCTCAGGCAGCTTCACTCAAAATTACAGCGAGCTGCAAACGTTCCAACTACTCAAGGCACTGGACAACCCTTCTGCAGCTTGGTTTGCCTTGCAAGCAAAGCCAGGATGAAGAAACAGGAGTTAGATTCACCAAGGACTGGATTACAACTTCAAGACCCGCCTGGATGCAGTCCTGAGTGACGCGCTGTAGGCATTCCTGCGTCAGCAGGGGAGTTGGACTAGATGATCTCTAGAGGTCCCTTCCAACTCTGAAAATTCCGTGATTCTGTGATTTACTATTCAGCGGGAGGAAGGGGCAGGGGCTGCACAGCTGCTGCAGAGGAGGACAAGCCCCGAGACACAGCCCGGTCTTTGCTAAACCCTACAGCGGCGAGGGGGGCTCACCTGAAACTCTATTTTCTCTGCCTTGTGGAGGCGGGGTAGTAAGTTACCTGTACTGGGCTTGCTTCTCTGCAGGGGACTGCAGAGGTGAGGAGTCCACAGCACTCGGGAACACCTTATAGCCCACACATGGGTGCACAGCAATGTAATTAATGTTCCAATTCCGATTGAACAGTTACCAGGGAAAAGACCATTTCCAAACAATTTCTAAGCAGAGCTCAGCTAGGCAGAGGAATAAGCCGCTGCAATATTAGCAGATACACAATATTATTATGTCTTCATGAAAAACATGTAGAATAACACCACAGGCAGATGTAGATAGCTACAGACAGGAATATTTATAAATGACAGCATGTTCACAATCACGGGTCACGTCCTGATGGAAATTCCCGTCACTTCTCACTTCGTTGTAACGGCTGGTGTGTGGAATGCCCCTGGCCAGAAAGAGAGCTGCTTGTCAAACAACACCGCTTCATTTTGAAAAACAAGGTAAAGTCAGAGCACAAATTACCGTCGGGTCTATGCCAGTTGTTACAGATTTTGCCATGGAAGTCTAGGCATTTGATTACATTTTAAATATCCAGATACCAGTCTGGTCAACCAGATTGATTCTTTCTACAAGCAGGTTACCCTATAGAGATGAGTCAATGGATTCTTGTCTTTGGTCTAAAAATAGAGGTTTGGGACCCTGCAAGAATGGTAAAAACAGTAAACAGCAAAGTTGAGGAAAAAATTCAAAAAACCTACAGACTTCACACAGTTCTACGGCTCTGATTGTATCTGCCCACTTCCCAAAGGAATAAAAAAAGCTATATTTAGTGCTTTAAAGAACATCAGGTATACAAGGCAAGTAAGACAGGGCTTCATAGAGAGCCCAAAGGCTTATCAGGTGCAGCCCGGGATGGAAAACTTGTAACGATCTTCGTGTTGTTCAGGACTTCTAGCTTCTGATGAAGTTCTTTCAGGCGGGTCTCTATACCCCGTCTGCCCTGCCACCCGCTTGCTCCAGCCTGGAAAGTCGCTGATGCAGACAGACCACAGCAAACTCTATTTGTGACCTCTGTGCTCGCCCCGTCGATACAAAGTGATTACTAATATTCCTGTGGAAGCAGTAAGACGGGCCTTTGGCTTATTTGTCAAAAGTGAAAGGAGCTGGCACCCAAATACATTTTCTTGTGCTTTCAGCTTAAAAAGAAAGACACCCACGGCCAGTGGGTCCAATAGAAAATGATGGTGATTTTGCTGTGTTCCACTAAATACAATTTAATACCATTGAGCTTGAATTGAGCCTTTGGCTTCTGCCCAAATTTTGAGGCTTCCTTCTTTTGAAAGAAAACAAACATACGCTTCATGCAGAAGATCAAGACAGTGGAATAAGACAGGAGCTGTTGGGAAGATCGCCACAAAGCTGCGTCAAGCCAAAGAAAGCTTCTTTCCGATACTAAAAAGAATGAATAAAAATTACAAGACCTGAGGTTATGAAAAAGAAGAGGAAAGCCATTCCCCTTCCTTCAAATCAAGAGTGAAATGCAGCATCAGACTAAGCCTTAAGCACAATCAATACTGGGGGGGGGGGAAAGGGGAAAAAAAAAAAAAAAAAAAATCACAAGATCTTTTTAGTGACTCACACCAAGGAGTACTTTCTAGACTGCAAAACCCTGAGGTAAGTAGGTAGAAAAGGAGGGGCACGTCAGCTGTGGCTCCTTTTGTAATTGTTATTACTAACTGACTGCAGCAAATGTATCAAGCGGGGTTTGTGATGTAGAGGATGGCTTAAAATGGAAGAGATTAATATTTTATACAGCAAAAGTATCATATAGATATTTCAAAGGATGGACAAAACACGCAAACAAAAATGCAACTGTGGCCACTTTTAAAATCTATTTAAAAATCTATTTAGGACCTGAATTTGTACCCACTGAATAGTGCCATGGAGTGCAGTGGCATTATTCTCAGACTAAGACAAATAGTGTAAGATTCTAGTCCTAAAATTAATAGCTGTGTTTACAAGCTCTTTAAGATGCTGCCTATTTTTACTCAGTGAATCATTGCCCTTCTTTACAAAATATATTTCATTAATCTTAGCAATGCACACAAATCTCAGCGGAGTTGCTCTGCTTACATACCAAATCCGAAGTTTTAAGTCTCAACTATTTGTCACGGTGTTCGACTTTAATAAAATCTATATTTATTGGAAGATGCCATTTCCTCACATTCTCTTAAATCAAAACAACTGAATCCTGTCAAGCTGTTCCTCTCCCTTTTCCCCCTCCCCAGAGGAAAACAGTAAGACTTACAAAGAGCAAAATTCACTCCTGTGCAAAATTATGCAATCCTAAAAATTAGTTTTATCCTCCAGCTGAACTTCATCTACCATGATCAAATTAAACTTCATCTGCAAGGAGATACTAGTTAATACATCACTTGTGTTTTTTAAAACACACATTCATCGTGATTTGCAATCAACCCAGATTAAAAGATGCAATGGCAGTAGTGCAGATCTACGTTAGTGAAGAGGAGTGACTGCAAATCTCATCACGTTTTTAATGAAACAAGCAAAACCTCCTTAAAAAATGGTCTTCCCACAATTATTTGCCGGAATTAGGTCCTAGGCTTATAGAAAATGTGATTTTTTTAATTATTTTTTTTCCCCCACAAGCAGGCAATAGCCGGGGACGTGAAGCACTTACTTTCACTGATGAGCAATTGCTCAAATTGCCTCTGTCAACAAATTGTTCACCTTATGGGACTATTCACATCTGCAATGTATTTACCTGCTTCAGTGTTGATAGGATGGCATCTTCAGCTCGCACCGGCACTGGCGGATTCACACGGGCAGCGTCGCAGCCTTCTCTGCCTTCTCTTTCCCAACGTGATGCCGTACCCTAACACCCGAGCCGTAACCTCCAGCGCGGAGAGTAACAAAGGGCAGAGACCCAAACTTCGCCGCCTGCCCTCCTCAGTATCTGGCCCTAGAAACGTGCCAGACCTCTCGCGTTTGGCTGTTCCCTGCACAGAATATACGTTTTAACATCCAGGATTTCATTCCCAATATTATTTCCTTCTCAACTCATTGTATCTAAAAACCAAAATATAAAAAGAAATCACTAAGTACGTTTGAAAATTTAGGCCTGAGACTCTGAAGAAAAGCATGATCTGTCCTCGACTTGTAAAGTATTTCTGGGCTTCTGAACAAGCTTAATGCCTTCACACAGCTGGTAAATGTTTGCTTAGAAATGTACTCAAACAATCCCCTTGCAAATGATTTATAACATATAGACTTGAGCTTCATTTCGGAAGGGTCATTTACGTAGCACATCCATAAGTTTTAAAAAGCTGCCTTCTATTTATTCTAAACTTTCCAATTACCAGTTTGTTTATACCAACCACCACAAGGAGGTCTTAGGGAGGTCACTCAAGAAATAATATATTTCTCTATCTACTTTCCCAACTATGCTCGCGAAGCCAGAGTTTACTTCCTTGCCTTGACTCCACGAATAGTCCCAGTATCGTGGTATTATTCAACCTGTAAACTGCTAATGAGCAAGAATAAACTATTACCAACTTGAAATCATAGCAAGGTTAAACATTAAAGTGTTGTGCAGTCATGTTATGCCATTATTTTTAGGCAATGTTCGCAGCACAGGCTGCCGCGAAAGGGTTGGGAGCCCAGCATGGCTCGTACCTGTGCTACACACATGGGCAGTCACCCGAGGTGTCTAATATTTCTGATACACAGAGACGCGGTCCCCATGAGAGCTGGAGGCGAACAGCATCCCAAAAAAGGAAGAGAAAACAATGTGCTGAATCCATCAAAGTTTGTTACTTCATAGACTTTTCACAGCCAAATAAACATTATGCAGCTGGAGGTCTGCGTGAGCCAGAATAACAAGCGTCCCGAGACCTGCTAGAGATCTCAGATTAGGCTGTCTGATGGGAGAGGTCGATCCTGCGCACGTACGCATGGACAGAGGCAAGTGTTTAGTGTACAGGTCCTGAAGAATAATTACATGAAACCACCTTTCTTTACTTTTTTTTTTTCCCCAGCATTGGCAGGGTTTGGGGACAGGGTGGGAGATTTGGGTTGGGTTTATTTTTTTTAAGCACCTTGTGGCCAGTGGCCTACTGGCACGTATCATGCTCCCCTGTGGCATTAGAAGTGATCGCTGACCTCACAACAGCTTCAGATGGCCAGAGATTTAATGGGTAAATGCAAACAGTGCCCATTTTAACAGTGTTCACCTGGGAGCTTGTCTTTCAGCCCTTGGAGCAACCCTGATTTTTTTGCCAATCCTCAGATGTCACAGGCTCCTTCGAATACTGCCATCAGCTGGCAAATTCCAACATTTTTCATTCAGAGGTTTTCCTCTTTCCTTCTCCACCTCTGGAACAAGTTGGCCATAGTCAAAGCTGCATAGGCAGGTGGCTTCTGACACTTTCCAACAGTGGGTTTTTGGCATTGACTTCCACCAACAATTCTTAAGAAACTAAACTGTTTCTGGGGAGGAGACCCTGTTGTGAGTCAGCAGCAGTTGGCAGGATGGGAAATCAGGGATAAAAATTTGACAGTGGAGTGAGGCTGCTAGTGAGGTGCCACAGAGATCCGCAATAGGACTCGGACTATTCAGTGTATTCGTAAATGGTCTGGAAAAGAGATAAATAGCAAGATGACATTTGCTGCCAAGATGAATTTCTTCAGGACAGCTGTAACAAACAGCCTGCGAAGAGTTGCAGGAGTATGTCGCAGTATTGAATCACTTAAAAGGTGGGGAAGAAAAAAAAAAAAGGAGATATTAAATTCTGTGTCAGACAGCACAGTATTGCATGTGAAGGAAAACAACTCTTGCTATGTACACCAAAGGACGGGCTCTAAATTAAACACTGCAGCTCAGGAGACAACTTTCTGAGGTTGCTGTCAGTAGGCGTAGTAATGAATACTTAGGACAGTGGGGAAAAAAGCAAACAAACATCAAGCTAAGTTTGTGACAAGAACGAAGTACGAAGCGGTCAGCATCACTGTGCCACTGCCCACAGCGCACACACGCGCTGTGTAGCTTTGGTCACCCATTTTAAAAAGGATACGGAATTAGAAGATGCAAAGGGACAGAGATGACAGACTTGGACCTTTCCACCTGGAGAAAGACTACTAAGGGGACGTGATAAAGGGTTAAAAAAATCATGACTGACCTAATAAAAATCAGGGCAGAAGCAATGAAATCAACATGTAAAAAACCCAATCAAACAAACCAACCACAACAGAATTATTTGATTGATTTGCAGATAATTCCCTTTCCTCTCCAAGACACTTCCACATCTTCACAATGACTGCTTTCTGCGGTTGCCAAAACCTAAGTCAGACATCTACTGAGGGTCCCTCATGAAGTACACATGTGGGGAAGTCCGCATGCTTTTGTTACACGATGGAGCTCATGGCCACGGGGAGCTGCTCAGGCCAAAATTATAAATGTGGTCAAAAATGGATTAAACAAATTCATAAAGGACCGATCCCTCTACTAAACACCATAGGGCAAAGCCACCTTCTGCTCAGGAAGTCCCTAGTGTGGCAGGCTGAAAAGACAGGCTTGGGGAAGGATCCTTCTATCCATGCCTTTCCATAGGCGCCTGCTGCCATTCAGTGTCAGTCAATGGCACGTGGCAAGAAGGAGCTTTACTCCAAACGCTTTTCTGTTCTATTACCAGCTCTCCAAACCAGAGAGCTAAAGGTTGTTTTTAATTCCTGAACCATTCCTACGTCTCTCATGGAACAAATAGTAAAAGGAGATGCACACTAAATGCACAAGGCTTCCAGGAAAGGTGTACTGTAACCTTGAGAGAAGTTTACATCATACGTAAGTCATCAGGATAATTCTTCCTAAAACTCGGCTGCTGGCAAAATAAACAAAGCACAAACTTTCCCAGATGGGTGCTTCATGAGGAATTCTCAGTCAACGTATGATTTATAACTTGGCATCCTCAGAAACACAAAATCATGATTCAGAGATGAAATGTAGATGTGGAATTGCTACGGAGGGAGAGAGGAAGGGTTTATTCATAGATTAGTCCAAACTCCTGTATTTGTAAGCTTTTTCACTGCTTCCAAATATTGCAGTGGACAGCTATTCGTCCTTTAATAGTAAGAAGATTAAGGCTGAGTGTTCAGATTCTCTTAATTTTCCATATGTGTTAGCCATATAAAATTTCCTCTGCAAAACTTGCAGCGTGAGCAATTCCATTTTTGCACCACGCTCCTCAACAAAAGAGGAAAGGTAGGTCGTCCCGTTGGATTTCTGCTGGAGAAAGGTTTGCCTTGCAAGTAGCAAGGTTACCCCTACAGAAAACTTCCCTATTGATTATCACTAAAATCGATAGCGGGATGTTATCCTACTTATCACTATCATGCTTATCGCATGCTTATCACTAAAATTTCTCCTGCTGGACCAAACACAACCAACTTCATGGAGACTCGGAGAACTGAAAAATAAAATAATAAAAAAGAAATCTATAGCAATCAAAACTAAAGATGGAAAAAGGCACACGGGCTGAATGGAATTCCCAATCTAACCTTCATCCCCAGTAAGAAACAAAACCAAACCTATGAGGGAGCAGGAAGGAAAGCAATGGGAAGATGAAATCAGCAGAAATCCAAGACCAAATAGAACGACAAGCATTGAGCAGCACCAATATGAAATACGTACATATGTCTTCCACATATATTTTGGCAACCTTGGCTAAACGATAATTCAGCCTAGCATTCATTCTTCCCAATTCATTTGCTTGTTAAAGAAAGACGTCAGTTGCCTTGCACCGTCTACAGGGGTATTTTGACAGAAGCGTCACTGAGGACTCATTGATGTTGCTTTCACTTGGCATCGCTGACATCTTCCCTTTGTTTCTGAATCTCCTCTTCTTCCAGCTGCATTCCTCTCTTTTTTTTTTACTGTTTTCACAAGATGAGATTCTCCATCAGCGCCTTCTGCAGATGCTGCCAAGCGAACGCAACTGTAACGTCACAGAGTTTCTCCGTTCTGGCACGCAGTCCCTTTCCTGGGACACACTAGACGGCTAGATAAAACTGAGGGAGCAAGCTCATTCAGGCAGAGTCTAAAGCTTTCACTGGAAATAAAGACTTCCTATACAATCATGAAGGTATCCCATAACACATGCATGGGGGGGAAAAAAAAAAAAAGAACAGTTTCAGTCATTTTAGATAAGAGCCTTGTCACACAGACTAAACACTGACCAAAGAACAAGCAAGGATAATACATGAGAGAAAATACATAAAGAAAGAAAATACATACAATGTGTCCAGTAAACTGACATTTAATCCAATTTAATTAAATATGCTTTAAACGGTACATCAAAGACTTCTCAAATTCAAAGGTCGTGTCAGAAACAGAGGACAGGGAAAATAAACTAGTAAGATTAGAAGACTGGAAAGAATAAAATACAGGAATTTCAGTCTAGTAAAATTTAGACTACTGCAACAGAGAGAGGAAACAAAACCATCCAAATTCATTCACTGGGAGAACGATGCTAGGAAAAGGGGAACAGTCCAGGAGCATTGGGAGCTAGTAAACAGCATCCCAGAAGTCACCGTGCGGCATGCCCGCACCAGGTAGAGATTGGCTCTGAGTAGTTAGGCAAAAGAGGTACCGTACTGAAAATAAGGTAACTTCTAGAACTTGTAACATAACCTCAGCCTACCAGGAAAAGTCAGGCTCATAGTGAAATCATGCATTCAAGAGAACACTCAACCAACGCAAAAATAGCTGCAACTGCTCATTAACTGCCTCTTCAACATCTTCAGGGCAACAGGGAACTCCACAAGCAACCTCACCAAAGGAAACTACTCAGAAATACCCTGTTCCGTGCTGTCTCTGCCCCCGGGCTCGTCTCCATCTGACCAGCTATTTCGGCTGATTTTGAGGTGGGCAAGGGTGAGGAGTGGATTCAGACTGCCTGCACGACCAACTCTGTCCCCAGGCACACCTCCTGGGAACCCACCGCTGGGAGAGAACTTGTCCTGAGGACTGACTGCACGAAATTTGAGGTGGACCATCCAAGCTGGACGGAGGAAAGAACAAAGCCTGTTAAACTTGGCAAGATTATAAGTGATGCGAAACAGAAAGTACCCGGAGAATGAAAACTACACAAAAGGGATTGCATGAGTAAGGAGATGAAAGCAAGGAAAATTTAACTAGAATAATCAAGATTTCTTGGACTGAAAAAAAAAAAAAACCCTCAAGAGGAAGAGGCCCATAAATTGAGTCATTTTTACACCAAAACTGTTTAAGACTTTTTAAAAGTGCATGGAGGACAAGGGACAAAATGACATACCAGGCCTTTCCCGACGGCTGCTGATCGTTTCACTTCAGTTATATGGGTGCAGTTTTACTGTCGTGAACAGCATCACAGCAGTGAGAACGGACCGATCCCTGAGGTCTCCGCCATGCAGACCACGCAAAAATAAGCTGTGCTTCCAACCCCCATGAAGTCCATGGGAGTACTCACGCGTAGTAAGCGTACTTCTAGGTGCTGGAAGTGATGGATGTACAAATTTTTCAGTCTTCGCCATGCCACTGAGAAGTTAGCTGTGGATAACTATTTTCATCCTAGAGCGCAGACAGCCGCCCTTCTTTCATTAATATTATTTGCATTATTCACTCCCAGGGCCGAACTGAGTCTCAAGTACTTGTGTGTATTTCTACTCCTTTTAGCCTGCTCTTCTTCCCTGAATAAATGCTTGTGACAGTTTCTTCATCCACATCTGAAGAGACATTATATGAACTAGAAGCAGCAGAGCCAGCTCTACAGACTTCGCAGCCTCATCCATCTTCCCCCTCACCTGTGTTTTGTTCCATCCTTTCATTTTAACTGGCAAATCTATGGATTTTTTTTTTTTTTATGAAATAAAGTACCCATCATCTTTGCAATATTCTCTTCAGAATGTTTACTTTAATTTTGGTTTTCCTGCCTGATCTTTCTCACAAAGCAGTATGCATTTTTAAATCCTCCAAGCAAAATAATTACAAAGATAATCCAGCTGAGTGTAATCAAACTGCAGGGTTCTTTATTTTCCTGGCCTTTTAATTTAATTTCGCATCCTGTGGTCTTAAAGAAATATTAGGATTATATCATCTTGTTAGTGTTTAGATTATGTGCCTGTAGAAATGAGAAGCAATCAATTCTCTTCTTACCCACTGCCACACAGAAAACTCATACAGCTTATAGAGTATTTTTGAAACAGTGATCCAGGGGAAGATCTAACAGGTGAGCGCAAGTTAGATCCTTAGCTACCATTTTCGTTGACCAAAAGAAAAAAAAAAAATGATGGAAGGGCAGTATTTCCTATCCAGCTGTAAAGGAAGAGGAACCCTTGTTTATTTGGTTGGTTTTGACTAATATTTTATAAAGACAGTAACTGCTTTGATAAAATAATTCGCTTTTAAACTTTTTCAATGCACCAATATGGATTTGGATGTGATTTTGTAGATATTTTAGCCATGGCAATAATCCCATTGACTTTAGCACCACTACTTGCACTTAAATTAGAGCTTCAGTAGCTTTCGTTGGATCAATATAAACCAGGATTCATTCACAGAGTCACACTGGCATAAAAATAGTGTAGGAGAAGAATCAGCTACATGCCTGAATACCTAAGTCAGCCAAGCAATAAAAATACAACTTCTGTCCCTACGCACGCAGAAGGACCCTGCCTACATCCCAGCAGTCAGCTTTGGGCTTTATGAGGATCAGAGCACATCCGTATTAATAAGTCTGAATACACGATCGGGGCTTCAGACCCTTCACCGCAAGCATCCGAGTCCTCAGCACGCAGATGTTCATCTTTCGAGTTGGGGAAAGAGAAATCATTAGCAGATCTTAGCCAGCAAAGTAGTACCTGGAATGGGAGCTCATCTTCCAAGAAGAAAGACTGAAACGACACAGGGGTGGTTTTTTGAGGTTCCTTTCAGTAGTAACCTATCGTACTGTCCACAGGGATACAGGAAAAAGGAAGCAAGGTCAGCCACCGAACAGAGAGAATATACCCCCCAGGGCCTAGAATCAGCAGTCAGAGCTGTGGCATTCCTCTTTAGCTGTTTCTTCTTCATTGCCTTCAAACTGGGGCAGCACACACCCATCCACCAACTGGCAGGTGACAAAGGCATGGATACACGCAGCAGGACCCACCTCAGGGCAAGACTGCGGTTGAGACCTTCATTCTGGAGCTGTTTATCACAAAGACGTGTTAGTTTGGTCCAAGTGCTGCTGGCCTGGTAACGCTCTCAGTAGAACATCCCTAAAACCACCTCTTTCAGACATTTTTGCCTAAGTTATGTCAGAATATTCTTAATTAATATAGATATCTAGACACAGTCAAAAGTTATGCCTATGTCTTGGCATACTGAGAATTCTTTTCTGAATGGACAATTTCAGCGACACTAAGTTAAAACCTTCTCAGAAAAGGAACATATTGATAACAAATACAGGCCCTCTCTTCCTAGATTTATGATTTTGCACTTGAGGAAAGCAATCACAGGAGATTAATGGAGCAAAGGTAAGTAGCTCTATTGAAACCTCCATAGTTAACATTTATTCTAGAAGTTTTACTAGCTAATAGCTTCTACGCGTTAATAACCTGAGAGACCGTCACAGCTCAGTACTAAGTACTTTTTCAAAGTGTTTACAAACCCAACAAGCCAGATAGCAATTAGGCTATAAAATCACAGTTCCACAGCAACACCGCACATGAAGGGGCTCAGTCCTCTCTTCAGTATAGAGGTTTGGGTGGAAGAGCTCTTGGTTTCTCCAGCATTGCCGCATCCCAAGCCCTGCTGCCCACAACTGCAAACTGGTGTAGTCAGGCACAAGGGAGAACTCCAGAAGAAGACAGTGCCCACCAAGGGCACAGCTACAGCAGCTCTAACCTGCTCTGCGTCAGCCCTGCTATAAAAAAAAAAACAACAACAAAAAACCACAGGGAAAGGGATTTCAAGCCAGTTCTACACCCGCAGACGCACACACACACACTTGCTCTAAGCCACGTATGGCTACAGAAATAAGTCCCTTCTGTAAAAGGAGATATTTATGTCATTCAGACTTATACATTCTTTTCACAAAGGCCTGAAGACTCCTGTTTTCTGAATTTCCTTGATTAGAGTATAATGAAATATTCTGGACTCTTTGGGATATATTTTTTTGCCAGAAAGAAGTGGTTACAGGCTTGAAAAGCAATCTCTTTTTTTTTTTTTTTTCAACTACTGGATAAAAGCACTCTGTTGCATCTGAAGTAATGGCTGATTCCATTCTTGAAAAATTTTTTTTTTTTTTTTTAAAGCTATTGCAGTGGTGAAGAGCTTCTCTTGAACTCCAAAAAGAAAACTAAACTGAGTCACTGCATGCAAGCTTCCTCTGCTTATAGAGACAACATTTTCTTTACAAAGTATTTTATTTTTGTATCAAGGGATACAGGACAGAACCTTAGATTCTGCATTCAAAGCACCGGTTAATGAAGTTGCTAAAGTTAAGCTGCAATAATCATATTCTCCATGGGGTTTTGGCTGTTGCTACAGTCACCTTCTTTCCTCCAAAATATGCTTCTCATTGTTCTACTGCCCTTTTTCCAATTGCTCTGCAGCCAAGTTCTTGGAAAGCAATCACGCTTCTTGTTTAGGATTTATTGCTAGTCTTTTGCCAATAAGGACATGCACAAATCTCTCCTGTGATCATCCTGCAAAAGCAAGCTAAAAATACAGCAATTTATGAACAGGAACATTTCGCATATTATATGGCATCAGCGTGCACTCATCAAAAAATTCTGAGATATATAAAAGAGGGTCGACCCTTTTGGCTAGGCCCATCAAAGGCTCTGCTTGGGTGCCATAAATAAGTTCACGTTAGGATCTCAGTCTACCTAAAGGAAAAAAAAAAAAAATAGAATTTGTGGTACGTTTTAGCAGTTGATTTTTTTTTTTTTCCTTTTACCAGGTTTACAGGGTAAACTTTGCACATTACCCCAGGTCTGAGAAAAATAATAGTTTATCTTCCAAATCAGCTGTTCTAAAACTAATACCATGATGACCAATTTAGTTATTTCCAAAACTTTAAAGTGGTGGGAACTGTCTGTCTGTCTTTACAAATTGGCAAAGGATTTTGCAATGTATCAGACTCAAGTTGTATTTTGGTTTTGAAATGTGTTTCAGGTTGCCTCAGAAAGCTCATGTGCACGGAAGCAGCGGGTACCAGGAGGGAAGACTGCTCTTATGGCTAGGAAGGAATGGGTCATGATAAAAAAGTATCCAGGTAATCACCATGCCTTGGTCATGCTTATCTGACCATATCGTTTGTTTTTCATACAAACATTCTAGTTTAATCA
This sequence comes from Burhinus oedicnemus, assembly GCA_008921705.1. NCBI lineage: Eukaryota > Metazoa > Chordata > Aves > Charadriiformes > Burhinidae > Burhinus > Burhinus oedicnemus. The sequence continues at coordinate 1,624,828 of VFFE01009051.1, forward strand.
TCAGCCTCTTTGAAAGACTTGTCTTTTATCAGCGCATTGCTTTTGCCAGACGGGGGTAGATTCGTGGCTGTATGGGTGCGTTTTAAAGCTTCTCTGGGTTAGGGGCTGTTAAAGTTCCTCTGAAACACTGGGTGACTCGGTCCTTGGTCTCTCCTGGACCCCTCCATTGGCTCCTTGGTTCTGATGACGTCCTCTGTCAAACCACCTTAAATTGGGAAAATTAATTGGGATTCATTCACCAACCTGGACTTGCGGCTGGTGGCGTGAGGTATCTCCATTACTAATGGCTCAATGATTCTGTGGTTCAGACACGATTGCGGAGACTCAGAAACAAGAAGGCTAATGAAAAGATCCAGATAAATGTTTCACCACCTCATAATTTGGGGTTCTTACTCAACCTGAAATGACTGCAATTGTTATTATTTTGCTTTTCTTTTTATGATTCTCATCCTTCTTGTCTTCCCTTCTCTGCTTATTCTTTTCCCCAGGCAATACGAGATGGTCCCAAATACCTATTTGGTTCCTATAATTAAACCAGATGTATTTTCTGTTCAGTCCTAGAAGAGACTAGTGATTTGTGAAATGGGATTTTGCATCCAAGAAATGAGAAATGATAACTAAGGAAACAGCATAAATTCATTCCTAATAAATTATAAATGAACTTTCAAATGCAATAAAACTCCATTTTTTACGAGTTCACACTGGCAGACTTTGGAGTATAACAAGCAACTTCTGTGTAATTTTGTGTCAAAAAACTTCATATCCTGCAAAAAGATGAAGATCTCCCGAAATTTATTCTCTGCTCAAAATTATTCGGTGAAATACATTTTTGTACGTGAACTGCATTTACTCTTTTTGTTGCTCTAATAAGATTACTCATGTATCACATGGCATCGGTTAATTCTGGGTGTGCTTCTCATTGTAATCATCAGGATTCGAGTGCAAGTGTTTGTATAACAATTATAAAACTTGCTTCCTGGTATTTCAGCTAAAAAGTTCACTTTCCATCGGGGGTTGCTTTAGTGGAACTTAGTCACAAAGGAACTTACACAAGGGACCACAGAAAAAAAACGCTACCAAGGCCAAAGCAAATGAGTTGCAAAATTTAAACCAATATTTGTTAGAAAATGTTTGTGGTGGTCACTCAGCCCTACTTCCGAGTCCCTTACAAAAGTCCTCACTGCTGGACTTACCGTTGCAGGTCTACCTAAGCCTCCCTCCGAAACTCATCTGAAATTTCCCTTTTGCTGCTGGTACTGGGTTGTGTTCCCCTTGTGATTGTGATAAAACTTCTGCTTTTACTGACGTCTGCAGAGTGGATGCCATCATTTTTCTTCTTCCGACATTAAGTACCACATTGCAGGCACCAACCACCATGTAATTGAGCTAATATAGCTTTTACTTTTGACTTAACAAGTCGAAACACACACGCATGTACTTGGCTTTGGCTACATGTTCACTCAGCCAAATCTATTGATGCAGTCTGCAGGACCTGGAACAAACTTATTTTTAGATACTATAATCCTCAATGTATTAATTTGCTCCTACTCTTGGTCCTCCGTATGCTGTCCGTCTTCTTCTTCCGCAATGACATCCACCTACATTACTCCTCGCAAATTTTAAAAAACCCTTTACTCCCCGCAGCTTGCAATGATAACTAAAAATGTGGCAACAGACACAATACAGACATAATACTTGTGGCTCTCATGTCAGGTACGTAACTGGTCCTTTGTTCTTCATTTCACAAACTTTCACACCCCCTCCAAAAAAGCTTTCAAAATAAATAAGCACCAGGCCTCAAAAACATGTTGTTGGAGCTTCATACATGGTTAAAAGAAAAGTTGGAATCTACTTGGGAGTAAATCTTCATAATGTTCTGCCATTTGGATTATAGCTAACAGCTTCTTTAATAGACTTTAACACAATAAAACAACATTACTGTTACCATCTTGCTGAGGATGGTAGAAAAAGACCATAAAACTGAGTGGCACATTTAAAATGACTTGAAAAATTTTGGCTCTCCGAAAACAACACACAATAACTGTAATTAATACCAGTCTTTTAAAGTATTCCTAAAGTCTACTGAAATCTAAACCAGCACTGTATTGCTGGTAGCAACAACTGCATCCAAACCAATATTTAAAATGACAACAGAAAATAAAAGTTCTCCCCCAGAAGTCAGAAAGTTATAATTCACCGATCTGCTGAACAGAATAACACCTTTGCCCTCATTATTTATAGAGCTTTTTTGGGAGGATCTCAGGACTTTACCCTTTAGCTAAGCCTCACGAGTTCAACAGCCTATGAGTTATACAAACATTATTTTACAATTTGAACTATTTTCCCAGCAAAAAAGATCACTCCAGGGGAGGACTATTTCAATGATTTCTTTTACAAAACTAATATTGCCTTACTCGTACTCCCATAGCTTCAGAGTGACCGAAGCTGAAGTCCACCCCAGCGGTCCCCGGCCTCGCTACCGGGCGGTTCCAGGCACTTCAGAGGACGGCGGAGAAAAAGGCTGCAGGTTGTACCGCGCCTAAAATCGCCCTGTCTAGCCAGTGTTTTCAGGGAATACAAGTTTGAATAAAGGCTTGGAAAAAATGTCTTATTTTAAACAGCAATCAAGTAAATAAATACATACATAAAAGCGGGCTGCAACCGTCTGAAAACGATCGCATCTCGGCAGCGATGCTGCAAGCGTGAGACGTGTTGCTTGTGCGCGGCGCTCATCCTCCGGCCGGGATGGGGAGGATGCTCCCGGATGGCCGGGGTCTCCGCGGGGAGCCGGGCCGAGCCCCGAACCCCCGGTCCCGCCGGGGGCAGCGCCCGGCTCCGCGCCCGCGGTGCGATGTCCTCCCTCGGGTACCCACCGCCCTGCGCGGAGAGAGGGATCCACCTCCCTTCCCGAAGGGAGGGGAAAAAGCCCTGCGAGCCCGATCCACTGGTGGTATCGGGGTTTGCGGGTTCTTGGGGGCGGGAGGGGAGATGTTCAAGAGAGCCCCGCGACCGGCATCCCAGCGGGTTTTTCTACCGAGCGGCGGCTGCTCCGTGCCGGCGGCACCAGCGTCTCCCGGAGCATCCAGCTGCCCGTCCACAGCGGGGGCAGCCCCCGGTTCAGCCACCCCCCCCCACCCCCGCGGCTCTCCGGGGTATCCGCAGCCCGGGGACTGAGCCCCCGGCCCCTCTGCCCGGCTCCGGTTGGGGACAAACACACTCTCAACAATGGGCATGTTTGCATTAACATGATATCACCTAATAACGCCGAAAAAGGCAATGACTGTACGTTGTAGCGATACGATCCTGCCGGTCTCACCACCCGGCGCGGAAAGCTATTTGCAGATTTGCTAAGCCCTTTTGAATGAATGCATCTGCAGCTGACCTTTAACAATAGACGCTGAAATAGCACAATCT